>CM050508.1:102598578-103051078 GCA_027563665.1 Antrozous pallidus
TCCAAACCAGGGGGCAGGGGGGGGCGGGCGGGGGGAGGACATGGCAGAACACAAAGGACACTCCGGAGGCATATAGCAAGGTAACATCTTTCTTCCTGCAGGAGGGTGCACGGTCCTCTAGAATTTATGCCTGACACATGTGATCTGTCCCTCACTCTGGATCGGAAGTTCTTGGGTTCACATTCTTTTCTTTCTCCTCCTCCTCCTCCTCCTCCTCCTCCTCCTCCTCCTCCTCCTCCTCCTCCTCTTCCTCCTTCTTCTTCTTCTTCATTCAAATGATATATGTTCATATGTGCCCTTGACCGTAATCGAACCCAGGACCCTGCCGTCCGCAGGCCGACGTCAACTCTATCTACTGAGCCAAACCAGTTACAGCTAGGCTCACATTCTTGAGCGATTGCCTAATAGGATTAAAGGGAAGATGGCGGTGGCTAGACATGGCTAGTGGTCGGCAAACTCATTAGTCAATAGAGCCAAATAGCAATGGTACAATGATTGAAATTTCTTTTGAGAGCCAAATGCTTTAAACTTAAACTTCTTCTAACGCCATGGTATTTTGTGGAAGAGCCATACTCAAGGAGCCAAAGAGCCACATGTGGCTCGAAAGCTGTAGTTTGCCAACCACAGGCTTAAAAGAACTCGCTCCAGGGAAGGGGCAGTGGTGGCCCCACCTGGGGATTCCTGAGGCCTTGTTTGTGGAAGATGTGGATTCCTACATGAAACGGCCTGGGAATGAGACTGCGGATAAGGTGCTAGAGAAGTTGGAGGAACAGGACCAGAAGTATAAGTTTATGGAACTCAACCTTGCTCAAAAGAAAAGGAGGCTGCTAAAGGGTCAGATTCCTGAAATTAAGCAGACTGTAGGAAATCTGAACTCCGTGCAGAAGAAGAAGGAAGGAGGAGGAGGAGGAGTCCACCAATTCTTCGGAGTCCAGATTCTCTCCCTGGCAGACAACCTGTACGGCCAAGCTTCAGCTCCTCCTACCGATAGAGTGTGTCTGTGTTTAGGGAGTTTAATGCTTGAGTATGATCTCCATGAAGCTCAGGCCGTGGTTTATCGTGGGGACATAAAAAGAAGGAACAAAGATGATTCTGCCAAGAACAAAGCATAATTCTGGCAATGAAAGATGTGGTTCATTTTTCCAAACATGTTCTTTTAAATATTCCAAAGTTTATTCTTAAAGGTTGACATTAGCATGAATGTGTTTGTCAAGTAAGAATAAATGCTCATCAAAACTTTAAAAAGGTATAAACATCAACATGGTTTTATGTATTTATGAAAACAAAATTAGTCCCAAATATTTTATGGAATTAGCAGCATTATTTATTTTGCATTTACAGCATAGTAAAGACTACTGTCATCATTTCTTGTTTGTTTATTGTAAGAACAGTATTCTCTGAAATGGCTGAAGACGGATGTATGCTGTGGAGGCTAAATTCTGGACACTTAAGCACAGTTTACTTTTTCTTTATTATATGAGGAGAGGCCGGGTGCACAAAAATCGTCCATGGGTTGGGGTTGTGGGTAGGGTGTGTGTGTGTGTGTGTGTGTGTGTGTGTGTGTGTGTTTCCCTCAGCCCAGCCTGCACCGCCTCTCGCAATCCGGGACCCCTAGGGTAGGGTCTCTAGGCCTGACCCGATGATCAGGTCCTATCCTCTGAGGGCTTTCCCAACCCCCCCCCGGGGGGGCTGGCTGCCCTCAGCTGGCCCCGCCCCTGCCACTGCTTGCCCTCCCCCCCTCCCCCACCACCAGTCACCTCCCTCTTGGGGACAACAAGCATGGAGTGCGATCGCTTGGCTGGCCCCTATAACTGGTCACCTCCCTCTGCGGGGCGATTGCTGGCCGGCCCCTAATACTCATCACAACATTGCTGGCCGGTGGCCTGGGCTTCCATCTGTGCGGCCGTGTGTCCCACCACCCCTTCCATAGAGCATTCACATCGCATGCGGGCCAGGCCAGGCCATTGACCAGGGAATGTGCCGTTTTGTTTGGTTTTGTTCACAGGGCTTTAGCTGGAATGTCAGCAGGAGGACAGAGGCACAGGGTGTTATTTTGGAAATGTCCACAAGATGGTAGAAGAGGATTACTTTTGAGCAGTTATGAGTAGACAGGCTTCTCTGAATGCCGGACGCCATTTGACAGGTCGCCACTCTATTTAGACAGGTGCTGAATCCCATGAGAGGCAGCGAGAGAGGGTCATGTCACCAGTATACACTAATGAGGCAGGAAGGATTTGACAGTTCTTCTTGTCGAGGCAACTGGGTATTAGTTTACAAGTTTATAGGATTCTGGCGGCCATTTACCAGGGTATGTACTGAGGCTTACTAGTTACCTGGTTAATAGGTACCTGTTAACGAGGTAACTGATTACCTGGTTACTAGTAAATTGCAATATTGCCTCAGATTTGCTTGTTTGTTTTTTACAATATAACTTATATTTAATAGTAGTACATATGTTTTCCTTCCCCCCCCAAAATCCTCCCCCCAGCCTCCCTTACCCCCCCCCCCCCGGCACATGTCCCCACCTGCCCCCCTGCCCACTCCAGTGTCTTTCATTCATTGGTTATGCTCATATGCATGCATACAATTCCTTCAGTTGATCTCCCCCAGCATCTGCCTCCCATCCACCCAAGCCTTCCCCCTGTAGCTTGATGGCCTGTTCAAGGCCACCCTGCCTCTATATCAGTCACTCCCCCCTGTTTCTGTTCTTGCCTCTGCATACTAGAAACAAACGTTTAAGAACAAAAAATGTTTGAGTGTCAGTTTCAATGTCCAACTGTTCTGAGTCCCAGTTTCAATGTTAAATAGTTCTTCATGTGTACATGTCAGCAATGGTATCTGGTTGGTGGGCACATCGTGGCAATGCAAGATCCATCCTCTCTGGTATGGTCCTGGGCCGCCTGCAGCCATGCACAGCTGCCAGCTACTAGCATGGCAAGGTGTCTTCAGCGTCCCCCATCTCTGGACCATCCTCATGGCTGGAACAGACCCGTCAGTTCCTCACTGTCGCAGGAACCCACATGGTTTTGGAGTTGTTCTCTGCAAACACACAAACACATTCTCGACCAAAAGTTAACAAAGGGATCCTCTCTGCAAAATAGACTTGGGATTCTTTTTATTTTTGCCTAAATGATTTTCCTTTGGCTTATTTTGTCACCATGTGTGTTTTTTCATGGGTGTTGGTTTTACAAATGGAATTTACTTTTCTGGAGTAAGAATTTTCTAGATGAATTTTACTTACAAGATATTTTTCCTTACATGATATTACCCCACTCCCCCCCCTTTTTTGATTAATGGGGGCTTTTGGAAATTTTATCTTGCAGTTTGGGTAATTTTAAATTTTAATTTTTGCACACAAATATGACTGCTTTAGGTTCTTTGGATATTAGGTAATTTTACAGTGAGATGAACTACTAACAGATTTTTTAGTTAATGTTTTAGGAAAAGCTTTTTGTCCAGTACACTTAGATTTTCTTGAGTATTCACTTATTTCACTTGGCCAATTTAAATTAATCTGAAAACTTGATTACTATTTTACTGTCACTTTTAATACTCAAGCAGAAATCTTAGTTTACCCTGTAAATACTAGTGGAAAGGAATATTTGCATTTTTGAGTTGGTCCTCAGCATTCCTGGTAATAAACTGAATTTAGATATAGAGCAGCTATTGCTGGCCGAGTCTCTGTCTGCCACCTGGGTCCCTGTATGAGTTGTGCGTGGGAGGCGGAGCAGCCGTGGGGGTAGGAGACCTCCCTCAGGAGGGGTGAAAATTTAAGCCCCTGCAAGGTTTGTGGATGAGGGTCTGTGCCCCACCTCTGTTGACCTTTTAGTTCTCTCCTGTTGGTCCCTCTGCGACTGTGCCTGTCTTAGGTTGTTCCTTCCCTGAGGAATCTTACCCGTCCCTGGCTAACCAGCCATCCTCTGGGGCCAAACAGGGTGATGTGAGGTTCAATTCTGTCTCCTTTGTAGTCTATGCCCCCGTGGCCTCCATGTCCAGCAACTGCCTTGGGGTCCCCTCACCTGCTGGCGGGGTCCTGATCACATATTTCGGGGGACCCAGGTTTCTTCTCCAGAGAGGACCCAGCTCACACCATTGGGTGAGAGACAGATCCATGGTGCCAGCCACCCAGAGGCTTCAGCCACAGCTTGAACTGAAAGAAGTTCTTCACCTCTTCCCGCCCCAGCTCTGCAAAGGTAGGCCTCGATTGCTACAGTGACATCACGCACCCCTTTGAAACCAAGAAGCCATGGTTGTGGATGTAGCCAGTCGTTCCAGGGAGGGGATGAGTATCCTGGGATGCAGAGTGGTCGCAGAAGGCCGTCTAAATTGACGCATGCCTGATGCCGCAGGCCACCATTGCTTAGAGCTTCCTTGCAGCAGAGACGCCCCGTTAAAGAGTGCTGCGAGATGCAGCGTGCTCGCGAGAGTCCTCCTTAATTGAGGCGTGCATTACTCCGGAGGCCACCCTTACTTAGAGCTTCCATACAACTTAGGCCCCCGCGACCCCCCACCTCTAGTCAGGCAGACAGTTGCTAACCATCACCTTGCTTGGCCTGGCATTGCTAAACGTTGCTGGGATTTGCTAAGCATTGCCAGGCATTGCTAATTGGTGCTGGACATTGCTAACTGTTGCTAGGTGTTACTAAGCCTTGCCTGGCAATGTATTGCTAAGCATTACCGGGCTTGGCAGAGCGTTGCTAAGCATTGCTGGGCCTTGCTAAGAGTTGCCAGGCATTGCTAATTGTTGCTGGGCATTGCTAAAAGTTGGTGGGCGTTGCTAAGCATTGCTGGACTTTGCTCAGCGTTGGTGAGCATTGCTAAGCATTGCTGGTCATTGCTAACTACTGCCCGGCAATGTGTTGCTAAGCCGTGCTGGGATTTTCCGGCCATTGCTAAGCTTTCCTGGGCGTTGCTAAGTGTTGCCAGGCTTTGCTATGCGTTGGTGCGCGTTTCTAAGCATTACTGGGCATTGCTAAGCTTTGCTGGGCCTTGCTAAGCCTTGCCCGGCAATCTGTTGCTAAACATTGCAGGGCTTTGCATGGTGTTGCTAAGCGCGCTAAGCATTGCTGGGCGTTGCTAAGTGTTTCTGGGCATTGCTAAGCACTGCCCGGCAACGTGGTCCTAAGCATGGCTAAGTGTTGCCAGGCATTGCTAAGCGTTTGTGGGCGTTGGTAAGCATTTGTGGGCGTTGCTAAGCGTTGCTGAGCATTGCTAAGAGTAGCTGAGCATTGCTAAGCCTTGCTAAGTGTTGCCAGGCGTTGCTAAGTGTTGCTAGGCGTTGTTAAGTGTTGCTGGGAGTTACTAAGCATTGCTGGGCATTGCTAAGCGTGGCTGGGCGTTGCTAAGGGTTGCTGCGTATTGCTAAGCGTTGTGGGGCCTTGCTAAGCCTTGCCCGGCAATCTGTAGCTAAGCATTGCTGGGCTTTGTGGGGTATTGCTAAGCATTTCTGGGCATTGCTAAGCGTTGACAGGCGTTGCTAAGTGTTTCTTGGAATTGCAAATCGTTGCTGGGCGTTGCTAAGAGTCTCTGGGAGTCGATAAGCCTTGCTAAGTGTTGCCAGGCGTTGCTAAGCATTACTGGGCGTTGCTGGGCATTGCTAGGCGTTTTTGGACATTGCAAAGCATTGCTCGGTGTTGCTAAGCACTGCCTGGCAACGCTTTGCTAAGTGTTGCTAAGCATTGCCGCGCATTGCTAAGCATTGTTGGGCATTGCTAAGCGTTGACCAGCAAGGAGTTGCTAAGTGTTGCTGGGCTTTGCCAGGAGTTGCTAAGCCTTGTTAGGCCTTGCTAAGCATTGCTGGGTGTTGCTAAGCTTTGCTTGGCGTTGCTAAGCACTGCCCGGCAACGCGTTGCTAAGCATTGCGGGGTGTTGCTAAACATTGCCCAGCAACGCGTTGCTAAGCTTTGTTAAGGGTTGCTGGGCATTGCTAAGCTTGCTGGGCTTTGCTAAGCATTGCTGGGCATTGGTAAGCATTGCTGGATGTTGGTAAGGACTGCCCGGCAACGCATAGCTAAGCATTGCCTAGCTTTGACGGGCGATGCTAAGCTTTGCTGGGCTTTGCGAAGCATTGACAGGCTTTGCTAAGCATTGCTGGGCGTTGCTAAGAGTTACGGGGCATTGCTAAGCCTTGCTGGGCCTTTCTAAGCGTTGCTAAGTGTTGCTGGGCATTGCTAAGCCTTGCCTGGCAAGGCGTTGCTAAGCATTGCCTAGCATGAAGGGCGTTGCTAAGCGTTGCTGGGCGTTGCTAATTGTTGGTGGGTGTTTCTAAGTGTTGCTGGGCGTTGCTAAACATTGGTGGGCATTGCTAAGTGTTGCTGGGCATTGGTTGGCATTGCTAAGCGTTGACAGGCGTTGCTAAGTGTTTCTGGGCATTGCTAAGTGTTGCTGGGCATTGCTAAGAGTGGCTGGACGTTGCTAAGCCTTGCTAAGTGTTGCCAAGCGTTGCTAAGCGTTTCTGGGCATTGGTAAGTGTTGCTGGGCATTGCTAAGAGTCGCTGGGCATTGCTAAGCCTTGCTAAGTGTTGCCAAGCGTTGCTAAACATTTCTGGGAATTGCTAAGCGTTGCTGGGCGTTGGTAAGCATTGCCCGGAAACTCGTTCCTAAGCGTCGCAAAGTGTTGCCAGGCATTGCTAAGCGTTCCTGGGCTTTGCTAAGCGTTTGTAGGCGTTGCTAAGGGTTGCTGGGCTTTGCTAAGAGTTGCTGGGCATTGCTAAGCCTTGCTAAGTGTTGCCAGGTGTTGCTAAGTGTTGCTAGGCGCTGATAAGCATTGCTGGGCTTTGCTAAGCATTGCTTTGCATTGCTAAGCCTGGCTGGGCATTGCTAGGAGTTGCTGGGTATTGCTAAGCGTTGCGGGGTCTTGCTAACCTTTTCTGGGCATTGCTAACCCTTGCCCGGCAATCTGTTTTTGCTAAGCATTGCTGGGCTTTGCAGGGCATTGTTAAGCATTCCTGGGCGTTGGTAAGCACTGACAGGCATTGCTAAGTGTTTCTGGGCATTGCTAAGCATTGCTGAGCGTTGCTATGAGTCACTGGGCGTTGCTAAGTCTTGCTAAGTGTTGACAGGTGTTGCTAAGAATTTCTGGGCATTGCTAAGCGTTGCTGGGCGTTGGTAAGCGTTGCTGGGCATTGCTAAGCTTTGCTGGGCCTTGCTAAGCCTTGCCCAGCAATCTGTTGCTAAGCATTGCAGGGCTTGCATGGCATTGCTAAGCGCGCTAAGCGTTGCTGGGCATTGCTAAGCTTCGCTGGGCCTTGCTAAGTACTGCCGGGCAACGCGTTGCTAAGCGTTGCTAAGTGTGGCTAGGCATTGCTAAGCATTGCTTGGAGTTGCTAAGCATTGCTGGGCATTGCTCAGCATTGCTTGGCATTGCTAAGGATTGATGGGCTTTGCTAAGTGTTTCGGGTGTTGCTATGCCTTGCCAGGCAATCTGTTGCTGAGTATTGCCGGGCTTTGCCGGGTGTTGCTAAGCGTTGCTGGTTGTTGGTAAGCACTGCCTGGCAAGGCGTTGCTAAGGGTGGCTAAGTGTTGCCAGGCATTGCTAAGCATTGCTGGGCATTGCTAAGCGTTGCTGGGCATTGCTAAGTGTTCCCAGGCATTTCTAAGCGTTAAGGAGTATCGCTAAGCCTTGCTGGGTGTTTCTAAGTGTTGCCGGGTGTTTTTATGTTTTAAAATATAATTTATGAGAACACCAAGATGGCGGCATAGTTGAACACCTATTGTTCTGCCCCAGGCAACGATTTAGGAACTACAACATAACAGCAGAACAGACAGCACCCAGAATCGCCAGAAAGCTGGCTGAATGAAAACTCCACTAACTGGAGTGGAGGTGGGACACTGAGACTCAGGTGCGGCGGGAGCGCAGCCCTTCAGACTGAAACAGGTTAGGAGCCGTCCTGGTCGCGCTCGCGCGGGCTGGGGCTAGAGCAACACCCCCGGTCCCACTGCCCCGATTCCCCAGTGCCAGGCAAGGTCCGTCCCACTGCCCGGATTCCCCAGCGCCAGGCGAGGTCCGTCTCACTGCCCGGATCCCCCAACACCATGCGAGGTCCGCCGAGGTCCGGGGACGCACCCTGGAAGCGGGGCATGGCAGAGGCTCCTGAACCGCAAGTTTCCGCAAAAGGGTCGCGCAATCCCGCGACTTGCCCCCTGGAAACTTATCTCCTGGTTCCGGAAACCATTTATTTTACAATCCTGGGCTAGACTTTTGGTGTGCAGGCACATTTGGGGAAAGGTGGAGTGGTCTGGCAAGGGGAAGAGACTAGCGGCTTTCTCTTTGAGGTGCCTGCAGCCATCCCTATCCAACAGAGACCCGAGCAGCTCAGAGACTCCGCCCATCCAACCTGAACACAGTCTCCCTTCACAGCCAATTGGCCTGGAGGTCAAACCCTCCTAGGGCTAACAACAACAAGCTGGGTTTAAACTCAAAAATACTGAACACAACCCATAAAGGATTGCAGTAAGAGCACCTACCTCAGGTAACTGGGGAGGCTGAGCCACTGTCCCTTTGAGGATATCCACCACATAAAGCAGCCACCATGCAGAGACATGGAAAGAAAGCAGGTGTGAAAGAAATGGAGGAGAAAAGACGACAAGACATAGAGTTCAAAACCACGGTTATAAGGCTTTTCAAGAGGCTCCTACAAAAGGCCGATCAACTTAATGAGAATTACCAGGAAATAAACAAGACCAACCAGGAAATGAATGAGAATCACAAGGAAATGAATGAGAATTACAAGGAAATGAATGAGACCCTCAAGGAAATGAACAAGGCCTCTGAGGATATGAACCAGACCCTCACGGATAAAAAAAGGACCAACTAGAAATCAAGCTTACACAGACTGAAATAAAAAACATTACACAAAGTCCTAAAAGCAGTCCAGAGGGCCACAAGAACCAAGTCAAAGATTTGAAATACAAAGAACCAAAATCCACTCAGCTGGAAAAGCAAGAAACAAAAAGAATTCAGATAATTGAAGATAGCGTAGGGGCCTCTGGGACAACCTCAAGCATGCCAACATCCGAATTATTGGGGTTCCAGAAAAAGAGAGAGAGCAAGTTAATGAAAACCTACTTGAAGAAATAGTGACTGAAAACTTCCCCCACCTAGTGAAACAAACTGACTTAAAAGCCCAAGAAGTACACAGAATCCCAAAATATAGGAATCTAAAGAGGACCACACCAAGACATATCATAATTAAAATGCCAAGAGCAAAAGATAAAGTGAGAATATTAAAATCAGCAAGAGAAAAACAGTTGGTTACCTACAGGGGAGCACCCATACGATTGTCAGCGGATTTCTCAACAGAAACGATGCAGGCCAGACGCGAGTGGCAAGAAATATTCAAAATAATGAAGAGCAAGAATCTACAACCAAGATTACTCTATCCAGCAAAGCTATCATTCAGAATTGAGGATCAGATAAAGTGCTTCGCAGATAAGAAAAAGCTAAAGGAGTTCATCACCACCAAACCAGTATTATATGAAATGCTGAAAGATATTCTTTAAGAAGAGGAAGAAGAAAAAGGTAAAAATATAAATTATGAACAACAAATACACATCTATCAACAAATGAACATAAAAATCAAGTGAATTGATAGGCTGATGAACAAGATAAACTGGTGACTATAACAGAAACATGGACATAGAGAGGGAATGGACTGACAATTCTTGGGGAGAAAAGGGTTGTGGGAAGTACAGCAAGAGATTGGACAAAAATCTTGCAACAATGGGAGAGGACATTGGGGAGGGGAGGGGAGGGTGGAGGGTGGGATAGGTACAGGGTGGAGGGGAGATATAGGGGGATAAAAAGGGGGAAACAATGTAATTAATAAACTGAACAATAAAGAAAAAAAGGTAAAAAATATATATATAATTTATTCATTTTTTACAGAGAGCAATGGAGAGAGAGAGAGAGAGAGAGAGAGAGAGAGAGAGAGAGAGAGAGAGAGAGATTTAGAAACATCCATGAGAGAGAAACATCAATCATCTGCTTCCTTCAAACACCCAACTGGGGATATGTCCAAACCAACTTACATGCCCTTGACCGGAATGCAACCAGGAACCTTTTAGTCCTCAGGCCCATGTTGTGGCCACTAAGCCAAACCACCCAGAACTAAGCATTAACATTGTGTGTATACACACACACACACATGCGCACACACACACACACATAAACACATATGTATTGGTTTGAGAGAGGAAGAGAGAACTGGAAACATCAATGATAAGAGAGAATCACCCATTGGCTACCTCCTTCTTGCCCCCTACTGGGGATTAAGCCTACAACCCAGGCATGTACCCCACAGGGAATCTAACTGTGATATCCAGGTCAGCTGGGCTAAATGAACTCTTCTCCATTTGTCAGTATTTTAAAGTTAGGGCTACAACTAGGTATCTAACCGTACATAAGTAACTTTACATTTTTACAGAATATGTCTCCAAATTTAGGCTGGGTGGTTCTGCGTGGTCCTCAGGTCGAAAGGCGGGGCGGGCTGGGTGCCGGTTAGTGAGAGAAGGGCAGGCAGCTCTAGCTACTTGTGGCTCAGCCACTAGGGAGGTTGGCTTTAGTGTCAGTGTTACTGAGCTTATGAAGACATTCATGATGGAAAAAGCAAACAGTAGGGTTTGTTGTTCCCCGTGGGTGGGGTCAGTGATCAAGAACTGGGTCCTTAGCAGCTTTGCCTGAGAGGATAGAGCATCAGGCTGTGGCGCAACGTGTCAGGGATTGGATTCCATTCAAGGTTATGCACCGGGAATGGAGGCTTCCAGTCCTTTTCGCATCAGATCAGATTCTTCGCCTCCTGTCCTCCCCGGAGGTTGCCGGCTGGAGCTACTGTCCATCCAGGAGGAGGACAGCGTCGGTCTGTTTCTCAGCAGAGAGTGGGAGCTGGAAATCCATCAAAAGCAGGTGGCCCTAGGGATGCCAGACATCATGGCCTCAGCAGGTAGGTTGTGCACCTCTCATCATCTAGATAATCGAGTTGAAAGGCTTCCGTAGCAGCTGACTGGCTTGGGTCAGTGGACAGAGCATTGGTCTGGGGACTAAAAGGTCCCAGGTTCGATTCCAGTCTGGGCATGGACCTTAGTTACAGAAAATCATATCCACAGAAGGGGCAGTCAGGAGGCAGCTACTATGTGTTTTTCTCTCACAGGTATTTCTAACTCTCTATGCTCCCCTACTCTCCATAAAAGGGCACTGAGAAAGGTGGTTTTTATTTTAAGAATCACCTCTGTAAGGGCCTAATGCCAGACCCACGACCGCTCCTCCTGGGTAGCCAGACCCGAAGTGGTTAGCCCAAAGTTTAGAGGCCTGCTGGAGTCGCTTAGCCTAGACTGTGGCAAGAATCAGGGGAAAACAGGCTTTCTGACATCCCCCAGGGGGAGCGCTCTGAGAGACGTTCCTTGGCCCTGGGACTGATAAAGATCAGAGACCTGCCTGCTAAATTTCCTGATTGACTCTGCTCGGAGCCACCTGGATCTGGTTCTTACTGGTAAGAAACTTGTCTCTGGTTCTGTGAATGCCCATCTGGGGTCTCTGGAAGGCTGGACGCAGCGCTATTTCCTAGACCAGACCAGGTGCACGACGGTGCCCTGCAATCCCCTGTTGGTTGTCATTGTCTTTGTTATTCTGTGTTATTGTGGTCTAATTGTCTCTATCATTAGAATGGGTCAGTCTGCTTCATGTTGTCTGTACTTCCCTGCAATGTTTTTTGAAAAATTTTCAGGAATTCAAGTGGCAAGCAGATGGTTACGGAGCCTCCATTAATGATTTTGATTTACAGAAATTTTGTGAGCAGGAATGGCCAACTTTCCCATATCTCTGTGAATGGAAGGGGGAGCTTGATCACCTCCCCAGAAGTCAAAAACTCAGACTGTCTGGTGTATAAATGTAAGTGTGAGGGTCTGTGTGAAGTGAAAACTACTTTGTGCTGTCTGGCTGTACACATGAGAGTATTTATCTCTTTCTGTTGTTTAGTTTGTTTAAAGATAGTGCAAACCCTGCTCCAAGGGAAATACACTAGAGAACTTTTAATTGCTTTTCCGTGATTTATAATTTTGCTGTGTTAGTTTAAAACTTTGGAATTCTAGGGTTAATTTATGAAGGTTGCCAATCCAGAGAAGTTTAAACAAAGGTTTTTTGGGTTAAGATTTGTCATAATTAATTGCTTTATAGACCGCCTTTTTCAGCCCTCCTAGCAAACAAAGAATCATGTAGTCCGGAGAACTGCGACCTGCCTGCCCTTCCTGATAGATTTACAGTGAGTCCTCTGGAGCTGAAAACTGCTCCAGAGCAAGTGTGAGAAAGGGTGGAAGTAGTGGAATTCACTCTCAGCCTGCTTAGATAGAGAGACTGGGGGACAAGGGGATGGTTGGAGATAACAGAAGTGGTAAAGGAGAAGGAGGATTTGAGATCCTCTAGGACCTTAGAAGAAAGAAGGAAAATCTGGGAGGGAGAGAAGCTCTTCCTTAAGTGTAAAAAGCCTGGTTATACAGGATCTCAGACTGCTTGCCTTATTTCCCCTGCTAAAGACAGAGTAAATGGTTAATGCAGAAAAGGGAAGAGTACTGGCAGGGAGAGCAGGGAGAGATAGGTTTTTGTTGATTTTACTGGGTACAACCCGCTCTGCTGGTGTCCTTGGTTTCTTGCTTATCAGAACTATGCTGACAAAACACAGTGGATCTTTCTTTGCCCCATTTACAACTGGGTACTTCTTGGGCAGTGGTAGAATATTCAGCAAAGGAACTTTAAGATATAATATCTTTAAGGCTGACAACTAGTTTTATCACAGAAGGTCTAAGTCATAAATGTTAATCTAAGAAATTCGGGCTGTTTACTGTTTAGGAATCATTAAAGGACTGAGGTTTCAAAGAATAAGGAATACTGAGTAGAAGGTCTGAGGCATGGTTATGCATTTTTAAAGGACATAGAAAGAAGGTTTGAAGGCTAATTTAAAAATGTTTATAAAGGTGATTGTGCATGTGATAAAAAGGAGAAGAGATATGTCAAAAAGAAATCAAATAATACAGGCCAGTAACCCAGAAAGAGTAAATAATTTCAGAAAATATTACTTTAGAAGTCCATAAAAATGACTGGCAAGAAAAATTCTATTTCAATAGAGGTTATTTTAAAACTGAGAGGTTTTCTTTCCCTTCCACCAGACTATTTGTTACAGTTTGTCTCCGCCAGGTCACAAGCCCACCTCCTTCTGTGCCCAGGCCTCATTGTCCCTCTGACAGACAGCAAGGATCTCTTGGCTCTGAGAGAAACTTCAGACCCGCCTCCGCAGGAAGTAGTTGGAAGAGCCCACCGACGTCCATTTTCCCTAAAAGAATTCAGAACCAAGATCCTTGAGGTAATATATTAGGCCGTTAGACAGATATGAGCAGAGCAAGGACAATGGGACAACTAGCACTCTCTACCTATGTGAGTCAAGGGGACTCCCCAGAAGCTAGTGGGAACAAGGCTGCAGATGAAGCAGCCCATGAGACTGCCCTAAAACCAGTGGGGCCTCTACAGATTCTAGTGACTTTTCTAAACCCTGACCTACCCACCTCACCAGCTTATGTGAAACTCAATCTAGAAAGCTGAAATCCATAACCAATCTTTATCCGAGTTCTTACAGGCTTTACAGTCCACTCAGAAAGCAGTACCAGCTTCTGATCCGGTCCATCCTCTCACCCTGGTGACTCTGTTTGGGTAAAGAAATTTGCCACAGAAGGACTGACTCCTACCTGGAAAAGACCACCGCCACAGCAGTGAAGGTCGACAGGATCCTGACGTGGCTTCATTACACCTTATCTTAAACAGGCCCACTGACTTTATTCAGCCTCATGGGTCAATATAACTCCCTCACCACCAATGATCCAAAGGTGTCAAAGATTTGACTCATAAAACCAGTGGGGAATGTTGTAGAGTGGGAATTTTTGAGCATTACTGAGGTCGTGGACTATGCCCCAGATAGTCAGTGCTGAAACCAGGCCAGGCCTTGAGATACGGTCTCATGGCCCCTTCCCAGTTCGTAGGCCTTGCAAGATAGAACACTGTCAGCTTTCTGAAGAACAGGATGACTCTGTGGTGGCATGGTCATCAATGGCATGACTCTGATGTAGCTTGGGAAAAACTGTTTTGTCTTGGGTTGCTTGTTGTGCAAAAACAAGATGTAGTTAATGTGCTTAAAGGTGGTCCTGCACAAAGGGTCGGGGCTGCTCTCTGGTCTCCAAGTGGAGGATGGCAGAGCAGTCTCCAGGATGGCTAATAAAGGCTCCCTAAATTTCCATTTGGTCTGGGCTCCAATGGTCTTTCACACGAATCCGCTCCATAACAAATACTAATGTCTTTGTCTGAGTCCCAGGAGTTTCATGGCTTCTTCCGCATTCCAGAAACAGGCAGGCTTCCTTGTTGGGTTGAAAGGGCGGTAAAATATTAATCATTTCCCATTTCTGACAGTCTCGGCAATGCGCAGGGACCATGACTGGGCCCTATATGATTAGTCTTTGTGCATCACCTCATACCTGAGGGAATGTGTCAGTCTGCCCAGCCTGTAACACAATTTCAAAGGGTAGCTGATAAACAATAATTCTATTTCAAAGTTCTGGAGAATGGAAGTCTGAGGTGAGGGTGTGGCATGAGCTGGTGATGGTGCTCTGTAATTTATCCCCCAGTTCCACCCCCAATCCCAGTATATTTTTCCATGGATTTTTATTTATTTTTATGTTTAAAAATATATTTTATTCATTTTTTACAGAGAGGAAAGGAGAGAAAGAGAAAGAGAGAGATTTAGAAACATCCATGGGAGAAACATCAGTCATCTGCTTCCTGCACACACCCAACTGGGGATATGTCCAAACCAACTTAAATGCCCTTGACTGGAATGGAACCGGGGACCCTTCAGTCCTCAGGCCAATGCTGTAGTCACTAAGTCAAACCACTCAGAGCTAAGCATTAACTTTGTGTGTGTATACACACACACACACACACACACACACACACACACACACACACACATTTGTATTGGTTTGAGAGAAGAGAAAACTGGAAACATCAATGATGAGAGAGAATCACCCATTGGCTACCTCCTTCTTGCCCCCTACTGGGGGTTAAGCCTGCAGTCCAGGCATGTACCCCACAGGGAATCTAACTGTGATATCCAGGCCAGCTGGGCTAAATTAACTCTTCTCCATTTGTTCATATTTTAAAGTTAGGGTTACAATGAGGTATCTAACTGTACATATGTAACTTTACATTTTTACAGAATATGTCTCCAAGGTTAGGCTGTGTGGTTCCGCGTGGTCCTCAGGTCGAAAAGCGGGTGCCAGTGGGTGTCCATGAGTGAGGGAAGGGCAGGCAGCTCTGGGACTTGTGGCTCAATCACTAGGGAGGTTGGCTTTAGTGTCAGTGTTACGGAGCTTATGAAGACATTAATGATGGAAAACACAAACAGCAGGTTTGTCCCCATGGATGGTGCTGTGGGATTCAGTGATCAAGAACTGGATCCTCAGCTGCTTTGCCTGAGAGGATAGAGCATTGGGCGGTGGCACAACGTGTCAGGGATTGGATTCTATTCAAGGTTATGCACCGGGAATGGAGGCTTCCAGTCCTTTTCGCATCAGATCAGATTCTTCGCCTCCTGTGCTCCCCAGAGGTTGCTGGCTGGAGCTACTGTCCGTCCACGAGGAGGACAGCATTGGTCTGTTTCTCAGCAGAGATTGGTAGCTGTAAATCCATCAAAAACAGGTGGGCCTAGGGGCGCCAGACATCATGGCCTCAGCAGATAGGTTGTGCACCTCTCATCATCTAGATAATCAAGTTGAAGTCGGCGTCAGTAGCACCGACTGGCTTGGGTCTGTGGATAGAGCATTGGTCTGGGGACTGAAAGGTCCCTAGTTGATTCCAGACAGGGGCATGTACCTTAGTTGCAGGAAATCATATCCCCAGTAGTGGCATGCAGGAGGCAGCTGATCTATGATTCACTCTCACAGGTATTCTAACTCTCTCTATGCTAAGCATTGGGGGCGTGGCTAAGCTTTGCTGGGCTTTGCCTGGCATTCCTAAGCAATGCTGGGCACTACTAAGCTTTGACAGGCATTGCTAAGCATTGCTGGGCTTTGCTAGGCATTGCTGGGCGTTGCTAAGCATTGCTGGGCTTTGCTCAGCGTTGCCAGGCGTTTCTAAGAGTTACCGAGCATGGGTAAGCCTTGCTGGGTGTTGCTAAGCATTGCCCAACAACGCGTTGCTAAGCATTGCCAGGCATTTCCTGGCATTCCTCAGCCTTGCTGGGCATTGCTAAGCGTTGACTGGATTTGCTGAGCTTTGTTAAGTGTTACTGGGCATTGCTAAGTGTTGCCAGGCTTTGCTAAGCATTGCTGGGCGTTTCTAAGTGTTGCTGGGCATTGCTATGTGTTGCTGGGCTTTGCTAAGGGTTGCTGGGTGTTGTTAAGTGATGGGCGGCATTGCTTAGTGTTACGGGCATTGGTAAGTGTTGCCTGGCTTTGCTGAGCTTTGCTAAGTGTTGCTGGGCATTACTAAGTGTTGCCAGGCTTTGCTAAGCATTCCTGGGCATTGCTAAGCATTGCTGGGCATTGGTAAGCCTTGCTGGGAATGGCTAAGCACTGTGCTGCAAGGCATTGGTAAGCATTGCTAAGCATTGCTGGGCATTGCTAAGCATTGACAGGCATTGCTATGCATTGCTGGGCTTTGCTAAGCACTGCTCAGATACTCGTTCCTGCGTGTTGCCAGGCGTTGCTAAGCTTTGCTGGGCATTGTAAACTTTGCTGGGCTTTGCCTGGCATTACTAAGCGTTGATGGGCGTTGCTAGGCATTGCTGAGGGATGCTAAGCATTGCTGGATGTTGCTAAGCACTGCCCAGTAACGCATTGCTAAGCGTGGCCACTCATTACTAAGCATTGCTGGGTGTTGTTAACTGTTGCTGAGTGTTGCTAAGAGTTGCTGGGCATTGCTAAGCACTGCCCAGGATCGCGTTCCTAAGCATTGCTAAGTGTTTCCAGGCGTTGCTAAGCGTTTCTTGGCGTTGATAAGCATTGCTGGGCATTGCTAAGCTGGGCTGGGCGTTGCTAAGCATTGCCGGGCTTTGCGAAATGTTTCTGTATGTTGCTAAGCATTGCTGGGCATTGCTAACTGTTGCCAGGCGTTGCTAAGCTTTGCTGCGCGTTGCTAAGCACTGCCCAGAAACGCGTGGCTAAGCTTTGCTGGTAGTTGCTAAGCGTTCCTGAGCATTGCTAAGCATTGCTGGGCATTGGTAAGCCTTGCTGGGAGTGGCTAAGCACTGTGGCGCAAGGCATTGGTAAGCATTGCTAAGCATTGCTGGGCTTTGCCCGGCGTTGGTAAGCATTGCTGGGCGTTGCTAAGAGTTGGGGGGCATTGCTGAGCATTGACAGGCATTGCTAAGCGTTGATGGGTGTTGCTAGGCATTGCTGGGTGATGCTAAGCATTGCTGGATGTTGCTAAGCACTGCCCGGAAACGCATTGCTAAGCGTGGCCACTCGTTACTAAGCATTGCTGGATGTCGCTAACTGTTGCTGAGCATTGCTAAGAGTTGCTGGACGTTGCTAAGCACTGCCCAGGATCGCGTTCCTAAGCATTGCTAAGTGTTTCCAGGCGTTGCTAAGTGTTTCTTGGCGTTGATAAGCATTGCTGGGCATTGCTAAGCTTGGCTGGGCATTGCTAAGCATTGCCGGGCTTTGAGAAATGTTTCTGTATGTTGCTAAGCATTGCTGGGCATTGCTAACTGTTGCCAGGCGTTGCTAAGCTTTGCTGCTTGTTGCTAAGCACTGCCCAGAAATGGGTTGCTAAACTTTGCTGGACGTTGCTAAGCGTTCCTGGGCATTGCTAAGCATTGCTGGGCATTGCTAAGCTTTCCTGGGCTTTGCCTGGCGTTGTTAAATGTTGCTTGTCCTTGCTAAGCATTGACAGGCATTGCTAAGCGTTTCTGGGAGTTGCTAGGCATTGCTGGGCGTTGCTAAATATTGCTGGTTGTTGCTAAGCACTGCTAGACAACGCTTTGTTAAGTGTTGCTAAGCATTGCTGGGCGTGGCTAAGCGTTGTTGGTCGTTGCTAAGCATTACTGGGCGTTGCTATGCGTTTTTGGGCATTGCTAAGCATTGCTGGGAGTTGCTAAGCATTGCTGGGCATTGCTAAGCATTGCTGGGCATTGCTAAGTGTTGCCAGTTGTTGCTAAGCGTTGCTGGCCAGTGCTAAGCGTTGCTGGGCGTTGCTAAGTGTTGTTGGCCTTTGCAAAGTGTTGCCAGGCGTTTTAAAAATTGCTGGGCCTTTCTAAGCATTGCTCTGCGTTCCTAAGTTTTGCTGTGCATTGCTAAGTGTTGCCAGGCCTTGCTAAGTGTTGCTAAGCTTTGCTAAGCATTGCTAGGCATTGCTAAGCGTTGCTAGGCGATGCTATGTGTTGCTGGGCATTGCTAAGTGTTTCCAGGCATTGCTAAGGATTGCTGGGCCTTTCTAAGCGTTGCTGGGCGTTCCTAACTTTTGCTGGGCATTGCTAAGTGATGCCAGACCTTGCTAAGCGTTGCTAAGTTTTACTAAGCATTGCTAAGTGGTGCTAAGATTTGCTAAATGTTGCCGGGTGTTGCTAAGCATTGCTGGGCGTTGCTAAGCGTTGCTGGACATTGCTAAGTGTTGCTGGGCATTGCTAAGCGTTGCTGGGCATTGCTAAGCATTGACAGGCATTGCTATGCATTGCTGGGCTTTGCTAAGCACTGCCCAGATACTCGTTCCTAAGTGTTGCCAGGCGTTGCTAAGTGTTGCTGGGCATTGCTAAGTGTTGCTGGGCATTGCTAAGTCTGTGAGGCATTGCTAAGCATTGCCTGGCTTTGCTGAGCTTTGCTAAGTGTTGCCAGGTATTGCTAAGCATTGCTGGGCATTGCTAAACACTGCCTGGAAACGCGTTGCTAATCGTTGCTAAGTGTTGCCAGGCATTGCTAAGCGTTGCTGGGCATTGCTAAACATTCCTGGGCATTGCTACACTTTCCTGGGCTTTGCCTGGCGTTATTAAGTGTTGCTTGTCCTTGCTAAGCATTGACAGGCATTGCTAAGCATTTCTGGGCGTTGCTAGGCATTGCTGGGCCTTGCTAAATATTGCTGGTTGTTGCTAAGCACTGCCAGGCAATGCATTGCTAAGTGTTGCTGAGCATTGCTGGGCATTGCTAAGTGTTTCCAGGCGTTGCTAAGAGTTGCAGGGCGTTGCTAAGCGTTGCCTGGCTTTGCTGGGCGTTCCTAAGTGTTGCTGGGCATTGCTAAGCTTTGACAGGCGTTGCTAAGCTTGGCGCCCTGGGCATTGCTAAGCATTGCCGTGCTTTACTAAATGTTTCTGGATGTTGCTAAGCATTTCTGGGCATTGCTACGCATTGCTGGGCGATGCTAAGCATTGCTGGATGTTGCTAAGCACTGCCCGGAAACGCATTGCTAAGCGTGGCCACTGATTACTAAGCTTTGTTGGGTGTTGCTAACTGTTGTGGAGCATTGCTAAGAGTTGCTGGGCATTGCTAAGCACTGCCCAGAACCGCGTCCTAAGCATTGCTAAGTGTTTCCAGGCGTTGCTAAGCATTTCTGGGCGTTGCTAAGCATTGCTAGGCTTTGCTAAATGTTTCTGGATGTTGCTAAGCATTGCTGGGTGTAGCTAGGTGTTGCTGTGCCTTGGTAAGAACTGCCCGGAAATGCGCGTTCCTAAACCTTGCTAAGTGTTTCCTGGCATTGCTAAGCATTGCTGGGCATTGCTAAGTGTTGCCAGGCATTGCTAAACATTGACAGGCATTGCTAAGCATTGTTGGGCGTTGCTAAGCATTGACAGGCTTTGCTAAATGTTCCTGGATGTTGCTAAGTATTGCTGGGCATTGCTAAGCACTGAAGGGAAACGCTTTCCTAAGCTTTGCTAAGTGTTTCCAGGCATTGCTAAAAGTTGCTGGGTGTTGGTAAGCGTTGCTGGGCTTTGCTAAGTGTTGCTGCGCGTTGCTAAGCATTGGCTGGCTTTTGCAGGCTTTGCTCAGTGTTGGCAGGCTTTGCTAAGCGTTTCTGGGCGTTGCTAAGCGAGGCTGGGCATTGATAAGCTTGGCTCGGTGTTGCTAAGCATTGCCGGGCTTTGCTAAATGTTACTGGATGTTGCTAAGCATTGCTGGGCGTAGCTAGGCTTTGCTGGGTGTTGTAAGAACTGCTGGGAAATGCGCGTCCCTAATCCGTGCTAAGTGTTTCCTGGCATTGCTAAGCATTGCTGGGCATTGCTAAGTCTGCGAGGCATTTCGAAGCATTTGGCGGCATTGCTAAGCATTGCCTTGCTTTGCTGAGCTTTGCTAAGTGTTGTCAGGTGTTGCTAATCATTTCTGGGCATTGCTAAGCACTGCCCAGATACTCCTTGCTAAGTGTGGCCGGGCTTTGCTAAGCATTGCCTGGCAACAAGTTCCTAAGAGGTGTCGGGCGTTGCCGGGCGTCCATATGGGTTACTGGGCATTGCCGGGCATTGCTAAGCATTTCTGGACGTTGCTGGGCGTTGCCAGGCAACGCTAAGCATTGCTGGGCGTTGCCAGGGTTCGCGAAGTGAAGGCGGGCATTACCGGGCGTTGCTAAGTGTTGCCGGGTGTTGCCAGGTGTCACTAAGGGTTGCTGGGCATTGCCAGGCATTACTAAAAATTATGGCGTTGCCGGGTGTTGCTAAGCGTTGCCCGGCAACACGTTGCTAAGGGGTGTCGGGCATTGCCAAGTGTCCGGTGTCCGTAAGGGTTACCGGGCGTTGCTAAGAGTTGCCGGACGTTTCCGGGCATCCTCGGGCTTCGCTAAGCATTTCCCTGCGTTGCTGGGCGACGAGAAGAGTGGCCGGGCGTTACCGGGTGTTGCTAAGCGTTGCCTGAGGTTGCTAAGTGTTGCCAGGTGTCACTAAAGGTTGCCAGGCGTTGGCGGGCGATGCTAAGCCTTGCCAGGCATTGCTAAGCAGCCGCCAGACTGCCAGGGCAATGGCACCGGCCCCCATAGTGGCTGCCCGTCAGCCGTGGACACCCTCCATATGGAAAGTCTCTCTAATGGTGGCAAGTGGCGAAAAGCATGGGGCAATTTGGGTGCCTCTCGCAAACACGCTGCGTCTTGCGGTACTCAGTACCTGGCTGTATGGACTGGCTGCCTCCATAATGGCCTCTACACAGTACCCAAGCTGCAACGCAAGCGGGCTCTGTATAACTGCCTGCCTCCACGACTGCGGCCGCCATTCTCCTGGTATCCTCAGTACACACAGCCTGCAGCAGCTTGCCTGCAGGACCAAAGGCCCTGGGACCAGTACTGAATGCCTCTTTAACGGGGTGTCTCTGCCGCAAGGAAGCTCTAAGTAATGGCGGCCTGTGGCATCAGGCATGAGTCAATTTATGTAGTCTCTTGGGAGCACACTGCATCTCAGGATACTCATCACCTCCCTGCAAGGACTGGCTGCCTCAACAACCGAGGCTTCTCGGTTTCAAAGGGGTTCTTGATGGCAGTGCAGCAGCTGAGGCCTCCCTTTGCAGGGCTGGGGCGGGAAGAGGTGAAGAACCTACAACTGGGACTTTGGTCTTTCCTGGGAAAGAATGATTGCCGCCCTGGCCAGCCTCGCTGATCTTTTGACCATCTCCCCCCCCCCCCCCCCCCCCCCCCTCCGGGTAGAATATTTGGTCTGGTTCACAGGGCTTTAGCTGGAATGCCGGCACCAAGAGAGATAGGCACAGGATGTTATTCCGGAAATTTCCACAGGATGGCAGCAGAGGATTACTTTTGAGCAGGAATGAGCTGACGAGCTTCTCTGAAGGAATCTCGAAATAGAGACATAGATCCACAGATCTGTAGAGTGTAACCGGTAACTTACCTGAAGAAGAAAATGTAACCATTTGTCCTGAAAACCAGTGGATTAGTCTGCTATCTCTGAGATTACATTCTGAAAAATCACAAAATAAAGGATGCTTGCTCTTAGCATGTTTCTACAGGATTATTCATCTTTCATTCTGAAAGAGAGGGGCAGAGGTAATGAGCAGAACTGTTTAAGATACAAGAACAGGTTTCAAAACCAATGTGTTTAAAAAACCAAAGTAGTAGCTGAAATCTTTTATTCAGAAAAAAAAAGTTTACAACTAAATTACTAGGAGAAAAAAATACTCAATCTTAGTAACCTAATGTTAAAGAAGTAAATTGAAAAAAACGTGAGGCAGAATTGCAATTTACTAGTAACCAGGCAATCAGTTACCTAGTTAGCAGGTACCTATTAACCAGGTAAGTAGTAACCAGCGGCACATACCCTGGTAAATGGCCACCAGTATCCTAAAATCTTGTAAACTGATTCCCAGTAACCTCGACAAAAAGAACGGTCAAATCCTGCCTGCCGCATTAGTGTATATGGTGACATGCCCCTCTCTCACTGCCTCTCACGGGACTCATCACCTCTCTAAATAGAGTGGCGACCTGTCAAATGGTGTCCGCCACATTCCCCAAGCAGCAAACTGAGCAGTCTCCTTATAACTGGCTGCATCAAGGACTGGGGTCTCCAACCACCTGGCAGCCTCAGTAGAGGTGGCCAGCAGTAGCCTGCCTGCAGGGGAAAGGTCCTATGCCCTGCACTAAAGGTCCATAGCCCGGGGCCCATTAATGGCGACCTGCGGCTTACAGCTTGCGTCAACTGAGGGGGCCTCTCGTGAGCATGCTGCATGTAGCAGTGCTCAGCACCTGGCTGTGCCAACTGACTGCCTCAAGAATGGAAACCTGCACGACCCGCAGGCCGCAAACCGGGTGGGCTTAGTACAAATGCCTGCCTTGAGGACTGGGGCCTATTACCTCCTGGCAGCTTCTGTCGAGGTAGCCTCCAGCAGCCTGCT
The DNA here is from genome assembly GCA_027563665.1 of Antrozous pallidus. Taxonomy (NCBI): domain Eukaryota; kingdom Metazoa; phylum Chordata; class Mammalia; order Chiroptera; family Vespertilionidae; genus Antrozous; species Antrozous pallidus. The sequence goes on from CM050508.1 coordinate 102,621,421, forward strand.
AACCAGGGATAAGGCCTTGTGTCCTGCCCTGTCTGCCTGGCTAGAGGTGGGGAGTCGCGGGGGCCTATGCTGTACCAAAGCTCTGAGTAACTGCGGCCTAGGGAGTAATGCACGGGTCAATTCAGGCGGACTCTCCAGAGCAAGCTGCATCACGCAGTACTCATCACCTGGCTGTACAGACTGGCTGCCTCCATAACGGCGGTCTACACAGTACCCAAGCCGCAACGCAAGCGGGCTCTGTATAACTGCCTGCCTCCACGACTGCGGCCGCCATCCTCCTGGCATCCTCAGTACACGCAGCCTGCAGCAGCTTGCCTGTAGGACCAAAGGCCCTGGGACCAGTACTGAATGCGTCTTTAACGGGGCGTCTCTGCCGCAAGGAAGCTCTAAGTAATGGCGGCCTGCGGCGTCACGCATGCGTCAATTTAGGCGGCCTCTTGGGAGCACGCAGCATCTGGGGGTACTCATCACCTCCCTGGAAGGACTGGCTGCCTCAACAACCGTGGCTTCTCGGTTTCAAAGGGGTTTGAGATGTCAGTGCAGCAGCCGAGACCTCCCTTTGCAGGGTTGGAGCGGGAAAAAGAGGTGAAGAACTGTGACTTTGGTCCTTCCTGGGAAGGAATGATGGCCGCCCTGGCCAGCCTCACTGATCTTGTGACCTTTTTTTTCCCCCCTGGGTAGAATGTTTGGTCAGGTTCACAGGGCTTTAGCTAGAAAGTCAGCTCCAGGAGAGGCACAGGGTGTTATTCTGGAAGTGGCCACGAGATGGCAGCAGATGATTACTTTTGAGCAGGAATTACTTGACAGCTTCTCTTAAGGAATTGCGAAATAGGTACATAGATCCACAGATGTTTACAGCATAAGTAGTAACTTACTTGAAGAAAAAAAAATATAACCGTTTGTCCTATAGAACCAGTGTATTAATCTCTTATCTTTGTGATTACATTCTGAAAAATCACAAAATAAGTATTTTAAAAATGGGCTCTGACCAGCTTGCCTCAGTTGCTGGAGCTTCGGCCTTCAGAGTGAAAGGTCCCAGATCGATTCCAGTCAAGGGCATGTACCTTGGTTGCAGGCACATCCACAGAGGGAGGTTTTGCAGGAGGCAGCTAATCTGTGTTCCTGTCTCATCGGTGTTTCTAACTCTCTATCCCTCTCCCTTCCTCTCTGTAAAAAAAAAAAAAAAAAATCAATTAGATATATTTTCTTTTTAAAAGGGAGAAGGGAGTTTAGGTGGGCAGCCGCCATTTCAGCTCCAGGGACTTGACAGCCACCATTTTGAAAGGGCAAAGGTCAATCTCTCCCTTTTATCCTCCTCCCCCTCCTCCGCCCCAGTTTTAACTTCCCTGTTTTAATAACATGAAATACAAACACAAAACATTGTTCAAATATACTTTTTACTACATGGAGTTGGAATAATACCTTAGGGTTGTTGTTTGTTTTAAATATGTTTTTATCGATTTCAGAGAGGAAGGAAGACGGAGGGACGGAGAGAGAGATGGAGGAAACATCCACGATGAGAGAAAATCACCGTTCGGCTGCTCCTGCAAGTCCCCCACTGGGGATCGAGCCCACCACCCAGGCCTGTGACCTGAACCGGAATCAAACCCAGCACCTTTCAGTTCACAGGCCAACACTATCCACTGAGCCGAAGTGCCCATGGCAATATCATAATCTGTGTCATCCACTACTAGTACTATAAGGTTTTAACGTGAATAAAATTTTAAAAACACAAGTCATTTCAACTGTTGTTTTTAATCTTAATATTTCTGTTCAGCTGCTTTGGAGAACCACAAAGAAATACAAATTCACCTTAGCCAAGAGTTTTGAGTGGGTGATTTTGTTATTTCAAGTTGGCTGAGATCTCCCATACGTTGACATTGCAAATACACTGTGCACTGACAGAGGACAGGAAAGAGTGTTGTCTTCACAGTCCTCTTAAATCTTAAGAATACAAATGACAGTTTCCTGTAAAGTACAGAACAGTATAGTAAATAACAGCAACACAAAGCCCCACACGTACTGAAGAAGAGCAAACTTGCAAATATTTAAGTCAGAGTACCATCATCAAGTAAAAATAATAATAATATTAATAATAATAAAGGCTTAATATGCTAATTAGATCGGATTGCCCAAACAGCAGAACGATCACGCTATGCCACACTGGCACCAGGCCAGCCAAGGCGGGTGCGATGTGACTGCTCTATGGAAGGGGGGTGGAGGGGACACTCGGCCGCACAGGTGGAGGCCCAGGCCACCGGCCAGTGATGCTGTGGCGAGTATTAGGTGCTGTCCAGCAATCGCCCCGCAGAGGGAGGTGACCGGTGTTAGGGGCCAGCCAAACGATCACACCCCATGCTTGTTGCCTCCAAGAGAGAGGTGACCAGTGGTGGGGGAAGGGGGGCAGCGGCAAGCAGTGGCAGGGATGGGGCCAGCTGCGGGCAGCCAGCCCTTCCAGGGGTGGGAGCATGGGGGTGGGAGGGGGGGCGCGGGGAAGCCCTCTGAGAATAGGCCCTGATCACCGATCAGATCACAGGTCAGGCCTAGGCACCCTACCCTAGGGGTCCTGGATTGCGAGAGGGGGTCCAGGATGGGCTGAGGGAAACACACACACACACACACACACACACACACACACACCCTACCCACAACCACAACCCATGGACGATTTTTGTGCACCCGGCCTCTCCTCATATAATAAAGAAAAAAGTAAACTGTGCTTAAGTGTCCAGAATTTAGCCTCCACAGCATACATCCGTCTTCAGCCATTTCAGTGAAGACTGTTCTTACAATAAACAAACAAGAAATGATGACAGTAGTCTTTACTATGCTGTAAATGCAAAATAAATAAATAACGCTGCTAATTCCATAAAATATTTGGCACTAATTTTGTTTTCATAAATACATAAAACCGTGTTGATGTTTATACCTTTTTAAAGTTTTGATGAGCATTTATTCTTACTTGTTAAACACACACACAAACACATTCATGCTAATGTCAACCTTTAAGAATAAACTTTGGAATATTTAAAAGAACATGTTTGGAAAAATGAACCACATCTTTCATTGCCAAAATTATGCTTTGTTCTTGGCAGAATCATCTTTGTTCCTTCTTTTTATGTCCCCACAATAAACCACGGCCTGAGCTTCATGGAGATCATACTCAAGCATTAAACTCCCTAAACACAGACACACTCTATCGGTAGGAGGAGCTGAAGCTTGGCCGTACAGGTTGTCTGCCAGGGAGAGAATCTGGACTCCGAAGAATTGGTGGACTCCTCCTCCTCCTCCTTCCTTCTTCTTCGGCACGGAGTTCAGATTTCCTACAGTCTGCTTAATTTCAGGAATCTGACCCTTTAGCAGCCTCCTTTTCTTTTGAGCAAGGTTGAGTTCCATAAACTTATACTTCTGGTCCTGTTCCTCCAACTTCTCTAGCACCTTATCCACAGTCTCATTCCCAGGCCGTTTCATGTAGGAATCCACATCTTCCACAAACAAGGCCTCAGGAATCCCCAGGTGGGGCCACCGCTGCCCCTTCCCTGGAGCGAGTTCTTTCAAGCCTGTGGTTGGCAAACTGCAGCTTTCGAGCCACATGTGGCTCTTTGGCCCCTTGAGTGTGGCTCTTCCACAAAATACCACGGCTTGGGCGAGTCTATTTTGTTTTGTTTGTTTGCTTGTTTGTTTGTTTTTTGTTTTTCGTAATATATTTTATTGATTTTTCACAGAGAGGAAGGGAGAGGGACAGAAAGTCAGAAACATCGATGGGAGAGAAACATCGATCAGCTGCCTCTTGCACACCTCCAACTGGGGATGTGCCCGCAGCCAAGGTACATGCCCTTGACCGGAATCAAACCCAGGATCTTTCAGTCCGCAGTCCGATGCTCCATCCATTGAGCCAAACCGGTTCGGCAGGGCGAGTCTATTTTGAAGAAGTGGCGTTAGAAGAAGTTTAAGTTTAAAGCATTTGGCTCTCAAAAGAAATTTCAATCATTGTACTGTTGCTATTTGGCTCTGTTGGCTAATGAGTTTGCCGACCACCAGCCATGTCTAGCCACCGCCATCTTCCCTTTAATCCTTTCTTTCTATTAGGCAATCGCTCAAGAATGTGAGCCTAGCCGTAACCAGTTTGGCTCAGTGGATAGAGTTGACGTCGGCCTGCAGATGGCAGGGTCCCGGGTTCGATTAGGGTCAAGGGCACATATGAACATATATTATTTAGAAGAAGAAGGAGAAGGAGAAGGAGGAGGAGGAGGAGAAAAGAATGTTAACCTAAGCTCTTCCGATCCAGAGTGAGGGACAGATCAAGTGCTTCAGGCATAAATTCTAGCGGATCGAGCACCCTCCTGCAGGAAGGATGTTCGCCTTGCTGTATTCCTCCCGAGTGTCCTTTGTGTTCTGCCATTCCCCCCCCCCCCCCCCCCCCCCCCCCCCCCCCCCCGGTTTGGAGGAGCTCGCCTCATTTCTAACAATCGGAATAGTTAAGAAGAGCCAGCATGACAGGTTCTAGCAGTGAAATCTCTTTGTGAACCCATCAGGGTCTCAGATAAAATTGGAAACAATTGCTGGTTCTGCTGTAGCTGAGACCAGCTGCTCTTCTCCTCCCTGCCCTCCCTGCCCCCCCCACTCCACCACCCCCCCCCCCCCCACACCCATCCCCGCCTAATTAGGTGCTTTTCCACAATCTCCTCTCCCCCTCCCCCGTCTCTCTCCTCAACCCGGTGAGGTAGTAAGAGGATGTGTTGCGCTTTCATATTCTGGAGCCACACACCTGGGACCCTGTACCGACCCCGTTGTCAAAGAGAGACAGTGCTGTTTTAATTCCTCGAGGACTGGGGAGGGTTGGCAATGGGCTAACGAGTCTATGTGCCCGTTCTGGAGATGTGTCTTTCTATCTGAACATGTTTTTCTCTGAGGCTCTGCAGCCCTTACAGAGCAATCTGGTTTGTGGGGAGCCTAGAGCTGAGGAGGGTCATTTTCTGAGCTTAGTAAGGGCTCACGTGTATGGAAAAAGACACACGGATCTGAGAAGGCCTCGTTCTCCATCCACTTCCCTGGGAATGGGAAAGGGGTCTAGCTGCAGGCAGGGTAGCATGCAACCCCGTGGTACCAGGAACTGGCCAGACCTCTCCATCTTCCGCTCCAGGCCCCGGTCTCTTCAAGAGCTTCAGTAGCTTCACCTCTTTGGATCATTTCCATTTTTTCCAAAAGCAGTATGAGTGAGCGGAGGGAAGAAACCCTCTCACAGTCCTCGGAGCATCCCTATGTTCGGTTCTGCCTGTTTTCTCTTTGTAAATCCCAGTCCGGCTTTTCCGCCCTCTTTCTAAGGGTGACCTGGCCTTTGACAGCAAAAACAGACTGCTCTCCAGTTTCACAGCAAACCTCATGGACCGATTCTGTTGCCTCGCCTTCAGAAACCAGCCGGTGTTCACGTAAAAACATTCAAACCTGAAGAGAACTTTTATGAGTTTACTTGAGCCAAACTGCAGAATATCAAGGGTTTGGAGCAATGCTCCAGAGAATGGCTGTTTTTCCCTTTGTTTTATTCATTTTTTTGGAGGGGGGGGGTACATTTTCATTGATTTCCAAGAGGAAGGGAGTGGGAGAGAGAGACAGAAACATCACCGGTGAGGTGCCAGGACAGAGACCATGCAGAGATTCCTTCACTGTTATTGTTATCATGTGCATTGTTGCCTGTTTCCTCTCTATCCTGCACCCACCTAAGTAAAAGCAGTAGGTGTGGCCCTGGCCAGTTTGGCTGGGTCAGTGGGTAGATTTGAGGTCCCTCTGTGGACCTTAGGGTCCCAGATTTGATTCCCGTCAAGAGCACCTTCCTGGGTTGTGGGATCCATCCCCAGTAGAGGGCATGAAAGAGGCAGCAGATCCATGATTCTCTCTCATCCTGGATATTTCAGCCGCCATTTTACCGTCATTTTGAAATGGCTAAGGTAAACCCCTCCCTTTTATCTTCCTCCCCATCACCCCCACGGCCCCTGTTTTCCTTTCACTGTTTTAATAACACTAAATGCAAAATATTGTACAAGTGTACTTTTTAATACATGAAGGTGGAATAATACCTTTGTGTTTTTTTTTCCTTTTAATATATCTTTATTGATGTTAGAGAGGAAGGGAGAAGGAAAAAGCAGTGGAAGCATCCACGATGAGAGAGAATCATCGGTGGGCTGCCTCATGCACACCCCCTATTGGGGATCTCGGGCCGGAACCTGGGTGTGTGTCCTTGACTGGAATCGAACCTGGGACTCTTGGTCCGCAAGCTGATGTTCTATCCACTCAGCCAAACCAGCTAGGGTCATTTGTTTGTTTGTTTGTTTAAAGAGCTAGTGGAAAGGAGAGGGAGAGGAGGAGAGAAAGAGAGAGAGAGAGAGAGAGAGAGAGAGAGAGAGAGAGAGAGAGAGAGAGAGAGAGAGATGCTGTTCTATTATTTATTCATTCGTCCCTTAGCTTTTTAAAAAATATACTACAGCTGAAACCATTTTGGCTCAGTGGATAGAACCTTGGCCTGCGGACTGAAAGGTCTCAGGTTGAATTCCAGTCAAGGGCATGTACCTTGGTTGCGGGCACATCCCTGGTGGGGGTGTGCTAGAAGCAGCTGATCCATGTTTCTCTCTCATCGATTTTTCCAACTTTCTATCCCTCTCCCTTCCTCTCTGTAAAAAAAAAAATCAATAAAATATATTTTTAAATAGCATAAAAAATAATAAATTGAAAAATATACTACAGTAACAATGAGGGACTTTTTATTTATTTATTTATAGAATTTTATTTTTTATTTATTATTTTATTTTATTTTAATATTTATTTTATTTTTATCATTTTGTTTTATTTTTCTTATTTTTTATTTATTTATTTATTTACTTTTTAATGTTTCTTATTTATTCACTCATTCTCACTTAGTCTCTGGCAGTGGAGTAGAGTGATGGGGATGAGATGAGGGGTTGAACACAAGATGGTGGGGGGGGCGGAGCCATAGAGTAAATAAATGTTGCCAGAATTAATTAATTTATTTATTCGTTCATTCATTCACTCATTTACTTGCTTTATTTATTTTTATTCCTTCGTTCTGCATTTGTAGGTCTCTAAAAGACACAAAACTCTAGAAAACACGTTGCAATGCATACCGTTCCTGTTTCTATCATTATCTACCCTTTAGGGATGTTTCCAGGAGGCTGAGGCAGCGGGGGCTGCACGGTGAGGGGCGTGTTCGCTTCAAGGAAATTCCTAAAGTCTAACCGACAGCCTTCGTCGGCATCGTAGGAAGTCTGTCTTTCTTGAATTCTGAGAGAGAAAAGCCCTCCCTGCCCCCACCCCCCACCCCAGCGGCCGACCCTGCGTCCCGCCCCCGCTGGTGATGGTGCTGGTGACCATGAGACCCGTTCTTGTCCCGCGCCACCTGACTGGGAAAGGCTTTCTCAACCTTCAATCAAATCAAGGCCCAACAGATGGCAGGGTTGGTCCCTTGTCGTCACAGGGCAGAGGTAAATGGGGATGTCCGGGATGGCCCGTGTACAGCCGGCAGAGGGCAGTTAACGGAAGGCAGTCTAGAGGAGGGGTGGCAGAGCTCTCCATACTAGCACTGGTCATTTTTTTTTCATGGAGGCACACCATTTATAAATAACGCAGAGCAGTACCTGAAATGGAGACTTCTTTTTCAGACGTGAGAAATGCAGGTCAAGTCACTTGGACACTACTGACGGCGGTGTCTCGTAGAAATGGACAGACGTGAATTAGGCACTCTGAACTTTGTGTCCTCCTTTGGGTTTCTCTTGGTGATCCATACGGACTCTCCCTAGCCAGGAAAGCTATGAGGTGGACTGAAGTGGACCACGGAGGAGTTCCTGCCTGGAAACCACAAACCACACCACTGGTGGCTACCAACCCCACAAAGTCATATCAGGACTGAACTGAGGGCCTGCCTCTATTTTTTCCCCCTCCCCACTTCTGGGTGTCCAACCCCCCCAGACAGACAGCCTACACTTGGTTCCAAAGCTAGGGGCGGCAGGCTGGGGGGGGGGGGTGGATAGGGGAGGAGGGGGAAGGAGGATATGCTCTACCTCGTGCACTACAGTGGGATATATCACACACACACTCCCTCTTTCATTCCAGCTTTCCCTCTCCTCCTTTTGCCTCGGGTTTCAGTCTCTGCCAAGTGCAAGCGGCGGGCGACCTACTACAGAGCCTTGCAGTCAATTGTAGTCCTTATTCTTGTTTGTGTGACCTGAGTTTAACTTCATACAGTTTGCTTTCTGCGTAGGTGGCATTCGAGGAAAACAGGCAAAAAACTCAGAATAATACCCATGCCCGGTGTCATTAACTAAGGAGGTCCTTTGTCATTTCCACATTCTCTCTTGCCCTGCTTCCCCTCCCTCCCTCCCTCCCTCCCTTCCTCCCCACTCCACTCCACTCCACTCCAGTCGACTCCACTCCACACCCCAAACACCCGCCCCCTCGAGATTCTGTCCATTCTTGGGCTCTCACACAGCATGCATACATACATACATCTGTCCTACACCTGAATATCAACCCAAAACTTGGAAACAACACCCTTCTGCTGCTGCCAGAGGGAGGAGGAGGAGACTCAAGAAGTAATGTGGTTCAAAACTAAACATGAATTCATTGTGTACATTACATGCTGTGAAAGGAAAAGTGGATAGGGTATGTGTGCCTTTAAATGGCATAGCTCTACCTGATCGCCTTGCCTTTTCAATGACAGCACCCACCCCTTTACTGTCATGGATGCTTTTCATGATCCCTGAGAGGAAGAAAATATCCCCTGTTGCTGAACCCTGGCTTTGCACACTGCAGATGACCCTCTTGGACAGATGCAGGAACTCTCTCATTCCCAGTCCAAGAGAGGGTGTTTTAGCCTTTGATCTCTTTTTGGGTTTGTTTTCTTTAAATGGTGGTAAACACAGACCTCCATTGAACCTGTGATAAGCCTACAGCTTATATTCACGCTCCTTTCCCTTGATTTTTGATACAACTCCCAACTCCCGGGGGAGGGGGGAGTGGGGGAGGGATCGGGATCACACTTTAGAGTCACCACGGTTTGCCAAATGACAGGACTTCTGGGAGGGGAGGGGGGCAGGCATGCAGTGGTGGTGGGGGAGGTGGGGTGGCGGTGGTGGTGGTGAAAAGGGACAAAATACTGTACGAAACCTGACAAGCTCAGGAGAGGCCATGATGTGTGGTGGCCTTACAAACTAAAATCAGTTTGGGGTGATTGATCCTGTCCTAGGCCGCCATCTTCTCTGACACAGCCTGCCTATTGCTTTCCTTCTTGAATCCATGATCACACATCTTTGAAATGTCACAAGGATTTTCCATGTGTTTGTTCCAGACTGTTATGGACCACCCGCGAGTGACGACCACCAAGGAGCCAGATCAAAATTTTAAGAAGCCTTTATTACGAACTCGAGTCCGGGCCCACATCTCAACTGTCACAGCAGTGAGCAACGCGAGCCCCGAACCTCGGTAGCAAACGCTTTTTATCTCCAACACAGGGAGATTTGGCAATTTGTGATTGGCCGGTTTCACACAAAGAAAGGTGGCATAAGGTCAGTTACAGTACAGGGAAGCGGGAGATTTCAAATTCTGTTCCCAAGCTGGTGGGCCCTGTTGACCCGGTATCTGGCTGTGCGGTGTTCTGGCAGCAGGATGTCCTCAGGCAAGGGAGGGCTGAGTAAATGTCACAAACAGCTAAAGGGGGGGTTGGTGGTTGTGTCTGGTCTAAGCATGACGAACCACGTCCTTCTCTTCTATCCTCCTCCCCCCTCTGAGTCTGGCTATCACATTCCCTACTGTTCTTATCCGGGAATCAAATCCTTGATTCCTGCTGTCCCCCCTTATCGTCCAAGTTTATGGGTTGGTCTTTGTGATTTTAAGATGGCAGCCCCTGGGTAAGTTTCACATGGGCAAATTGGTGGCTGCCAAGTCACACAGTCCAAAATGGTCTTTGCAGTCCTGTCCTGCCCTTACATTCCCCCCTTGTCTTGGAACTTACGGCTCAATCATGAGCCGGGCTGCATTTCTACCTCGCCTTCCGTTTTACTCCTGAATGGTCAACATAAAAATAACATTCCTCGCCTAGGGCTGCACATAGGTCTCCTTGCTGCATGAATACAGAGGCAGGCCATGAAAAAGGGTGGACTCCCAGCAGTGTGGGTGACAGCAAACAGTCAATAAAGTTACCGACATTAGGTGGGTCAAATGCGCCGTAAGTTGAGTTTGAGCGGGTTGTGGCTCCATTGTGTAATGAAGTCCTTCCAGACTGCAGAGGGATTAGCTGGGCAGACGTGAGTGTAGTGGACCCAGGTTGCGACGCTGTCTACCTTGAGAGCGGTGGGTGTAGTCAGCACCAAGATGTAGGGGCCCTTCCACCACAGCTCAAGGGTCTCCCGGCGGTGCCTCTTGACAAAAACCCAATTCTCCCCACAGTCTGCATTGACGAGGTGAGGGGTTGGGCCAGCCTCATCATGGAGGCATGGCCAAATGTTCTTGTGCGTCCTCTGGAGCCTTCTTAAGAGACAAATTCAGTGATATGATTTAAAAACCATGGTGTAGGGAGAGTTCATTACCAGTAAAGGGCATACGTTAGAAGAGCTACCCAGTCCCCACCAGTCTCCATGGTTAATTTGGTAAGGGTCTTTTTTAGAGTTTTACTTATTCTCTCTACCTGTCCTGAACTTTGGGGCCTATAAGCACAATGCAATTTCTAATCTGCTCCTATAGCCTTGGCTACTGCCTGTGTTACCTGTGAAATAAAAGCTAGCCCATTGTCTGACCCTGTCATAACAGGAAATCCATACCTGGGTAGGATGTCTTCTAGCAGCTTCTTGGCCACCGCCTGAACTGTTTTATGCTTGGTGGGGCATGCCTCTACCCATCCAGAAAAGGTGTCCTTCTCCTGCTGTACATTTCCTACCTTTACTAAATTAAATTAATCTGAAAACTTGCCTGCTATTTTATTGTTAAATTTAATATTCTAACAATAATCTTAGTTTACCCTGTAATTATTAATGGCAAGGATTGTTTTGCATTCTTGAGTAGGCCCTGAGCATCCTTGGTGCTAGCTGCGGTTAGCCAAGTTTCTGTTTGTTGCCTTGGTTCTGATCTGGGCTGGCCCAAGTCTTTGTCTGTTACCTGGGTCCCAATCCGAGCTGGGCTTGGGAAGTGAAGTAGCCATGGGTCAGGAGACTTCCCTCAGAAGGGGCGAGTGTTCAAGCCCCTGCAATGTTGGGGGGGGGGGGGTGAGGTTCTATGCCCCACCTCTGTTGGCCCCCATGTTCTCTCCTGATGGCCCCTCTGCGACTGTGCCTGTCTTAGGTTGTCTCTCCCATGAAGAATCTTACCCGTCTCTGGCTAACCAGCCATCCTCAGGGGTCAAGCAGGGTGATGTGAGGTTCATTTCTGTCTCCTTGGTAGCCAATGCCCACGTGGCCTCCACTCCCAGCACCTGCCTTGGAATCCCCGTGCCTACTGGCGGGTCCTCGGCACTTGATCACAATCTTGGGTAACTCAGGTTTCCTCTCCAGGGAGGCCCCACCTCACACCATTGGGCCACAGACAAATCCATGGTACCAGCCATCACGAGGCTTCAAACTCAGCATGTACAGAAAACTCAGGCAACAGCTGTGGGCAATTGGATTGTGAAAGGAGGATCCCTCCTCGGCAAAAGGGCCAACATAGAATGCTCGTTGCCTATCCAAGGAAGCCTTTCACGCTGGAAGGGATTAAATATTTTCATGTCCCTTTTAAATTGCTGCCAATCATTCAAAGATTTAGTTTATATTCTTTGCTTTAAGCCATGGCAATTCAATTTCAAACTGGCTGTCAAATTTCTTTTGTATAGACAAGATCTAATTACATGTTTCTGCACCTCTCCTAGGAGCAAGTAGTGATAGTAGACGTGTTTTAACTTTTGCCTACCCTCTTTTGGTGTCCATGCAAGCCAGAAGCTTTTCTTTAATTTTGCACACAAAGGAGTAGTGGTCTGGATTTGTGTCAATACAAAAGGGAAGCTGGGTGGCGACACCTATGTAATTATACTTTCTTGCTCCACCCCTGTTGCTCCTGGATGAACCAAGGTGTTTGGTATAAGGTGATTAACCCATTTAAGGGTTCTTACTCATGAAGGTTTAGGAATATAAGTCCAAAATACTTTCCCATTTTGTCCTAGGTAATATTATCTAATATCACCCTACAGCTGATTATGGCTAGCCTGGCAAGAAAAACGTTCTTAGGCATTCTTGGGGTTCTGGTTTCCTCACAAATTCACTCAGCCTTCTATACCAGCCTTCTTTACCGTGCCCCAGGGACTGTTTGCAATGGGGTTTATTTGTCCTAATAAAGGTGATTTGGGCCATAGTCGTGCTACTTGGGCTGAGGAAACTGCCTGCTCAATTCTTAGCAACTCATCCCTAGCTTCACCTGTTAATGTTCGGGGAAAGGAAAGATCAGTCATTCACCTCTAAGAGAATTAAATAAAGTTATCATTTCTCCACCAGATCTTCAGATAAGGTCTTCAGGCAGCTAATGTCCCCTAATAATTTCTGAAAGTCATTTAAAGTTGTAAGACAATCTTATCTCCACCTTCTGAGGCCTAATGCATTGGTTTGCAATTATGGTTCCCAAATATTGGAAAGGCATTCCTTTCTGTACCTTTTCTGGAGCAATTCTTAAGCCCCATTTAGGGAGCTCCTCTTCTAATTGGGAATACGTGGCCAAAGACTCCTCTTCCCGTGGGCTTCCTTTGGCTAGGATGGGCTCCTTAATTCCCTGATCATTGTTTCCCGAGCCTTGACCAGTCTGATATCCCATTTGGGTCATTACCTGCTGTCCTTTGCTGGTAATAATACACCCCTGTAAACCCTCGAAGACATCCCCAGTCCCGTGAAGTTGACTGAAATTCCAGAGATGATGGAAGGCTGAAACCATTCTGTCAGTCCTTCCTCATCTTGCCACCTTAACAAGGTGGCACCACGATTGTGTGTCATGAGGAACTCCCATCCCCCCTAACTAAGCCAAAATAGCATCTACTGTGGACTAACTTGGAGGCCAGAATTCTTTGCTGATAATACTAACATCCACTCCAGTGTTCACCAGACCCCTAAATTGTTTTCCCTCTATTTTTAAATCAATCATAGCATGGGTTTTGCTAATTTCATGTATCCAATAGATGTCTGAGCTTCCAAATCCTTGCATTCCTCTTTTCCTCATTATAGCCTCACCTTGCTGAACATGAGGTACAAGTAGTATCAGGGCAAACCTTTGTCCTGGAGTAATTTACATAACTATATTACATTCTAGCTTAGCTTTAATTTCTCCATTATAATCTGAATCAATGCCTCCAGGCAAAACAGTTAGCCCACTTAAGGATGTCTCTACTCCTCCTTAAGATTAATCCTGAAGTTCCCTGTGGCACAGGTCCACAAAACTTGCTTTAGGAAATGTCCTGATCCCACATTCTGACAAGTTTGAATCATCTCTGTAATGGAACTATCTTTTTTCAGGCATTTCCATAATCAGCATTGGCATTTTCATTTAGCTGAAAACCTTGACTATAATTTAACAAGCTAATTTATAAAGTAACTTAAGCAGGTATCTTTAATTAAAAAAATAAACAAACTTATTTAGTACAGTTTAGGTATCTTACTTATTGGTTCTTATTTAAGATTCTGCTGTTCAAAATTTGGCTATATTTAAGAAATATAGACCAACATAAGTCCAGTTATAATACTTTTGTTTCTAAGAAAAATATAAGACATTATCAATTAATAGCTTCAATTTTTGTCCTCTAGGTTTTTCTCATGAGGAAGCAATACTCAGATTATTAAACAAGTTTTTATCATTTGGTTAACCAGCCCAGGCTGCTTCTTGATCCTTAAAAAGGCTATTTTTTTCTTTTTTATCTCTTCCCTCCCTTTCTGCATTCTTTCCTCAGGGAGGTTTTTAACCATTTGCTCTAATGTTCTTGGCTGGACAAGATAATGCTGTTATTTACAACCTGGTTGTAAATTGCCCCACACTTCTGGCTTCTTTTTTTATAAACAGTTAACTTTAGAATTTGATCCCTGCTTAAAACCTCTTTGGACTATAGTTATTATAACTTTATAAAATTAATAAATATAGACAGAAATTTTGGTAGGCTAGTTTTTCCTTTGACAAAGAACAAGCACCCCTGGGAAAAAGAAATCACAGTGGCCACTTGGGGCGGTTTGCTATTCGCCAGAGTATTTAGCCTTAAATAAATCAAATGTTTCCTTTTAGTGAACATTCCCTAGTCTTGGGATCTGAGCAGATAACAGGAACATGGGGGGTGCTGGGGGAGGGGGGGGCCCTCCCTTTTCCACATCCCAGACAGGACTCTCGACCCATGTTTCAGCAAAACAGAAGGGCACAATAAACAGATAAATGCCCTATCCTACAACCAAGGGGGTTTCTCTAGGAGCTAGTTCTGCTTCCCATAATGAGGGCGGGAGCAGGAGGGGTGGTACAGCCAACAACCCGGGGGAGGGGAAAAGCTTTTAAACGCGGCAGCTGCCTCAGCAGGCAGAACCAGTTTGTGAGAAGGGGGGGGTGGGGGGGAGGTTAAAACTGCTCCTGGAGTCCGCTGACCTGGGAAAAAGAGAGTGCTTAGTCAGGGAGGGACGGGTTACATATACAAGGTTATTTTAAAAGAGGCGAAATCCTGTAAGGAACCTTGAAACAAAGGTCAGTAATCCAGTCGCACAGTCAAAGGCCAAATAGGAAGGGAAGAACTATTTATCTTCTTACTCTAGTCCCCCTTCTGAGTCTGCCCCATAAGTCCGTCCAGGTCCACAGAAATACACAGACAGAAAGCCACAGACTAAACAAACAGCCTCCCAACTAGGCGGAAGCAAAACTGGACAATGGCCTTGCACCAACCACTTCGTCCCAGAGGTTTGAGGGGAACCCATTCCCCTCGCGAAGGGCTTTTACACCCTTCCAGACGAAGGATCAAAGCGTCCCTTGAATCCTCCCGCCCGAGGCCTTGCCAGTGCGTCCGCCTAGACCATTTCGGGCTACAGATTCAGACACGAGCTCGCACAGAACAGAAAACAGAGACAGACAAACACCTACCGCGGTCAATCAGGCTCTCCGGATCGGGGTCCCTCGTGGGTCTTGGGGATCCCGGCGAGCCCCCAAATGTTATGCCCAGATTTCATGATCCCCAAAAACCACCAGGGAGCCCAAATCGGCTGCAATAGCATAGAACCTTTATTCAAACCCGGGTTTGGCCCTCAACCTTCATCTGGCACAGCAGTGAGGCAAGAGAGTGAGCCCAGCAAGAACAATAGGTTATAAAGGGTTGGTGATTTGGGTGGTCCCAGGGAAGTGACGTGGGTTACAGAGATAGCCTTATTAGGCCAGGATTTTTCAGCAGGGGTCTCACAGTACAAGGATCAGGGAGTGACCAGTACTTTAGTTATGCCTTATTTGGACCTAAGCTATGTCCTTGAGCTGCATTGGTTTGCTCAGGCAGTGGTTGGGGGAGTCAGGACATTCCTGGCACCCCTGTGGCCACTCCCAGCATGGGGAAAGGGGAGATAGGCTGACCAGCCCCTCAAGATGGAGGACAGTCCTTTGTCCTTTCAGTGTCTGGTCTAAGCATGACATAATGCTTCTCTTCTATCTTCCTTCCCCCTCTGAGTCTGGCTATCACACAGACCCCTGGAAACACAGGCACGGCTCTGTGAATATCACAGATCCTGTCACAATTACTCAGTTCATGATTGACTATGAACTAGCCTACACCCACCTAGGGACAACAAGTCTGTCCATCGGTTGACTCTGCATCCAATCCCAGAGGTTTCCCTGCTTTGTTTTCCCCCCCACCCCCCTAAAATATCACCAGTGGATTTCATGTCACCCACCCACGTACTGTCTCCGCTTTGGATTGGAGTGTATAGAATAAGGGGAGGAGGGAGAGGGGAGAGGAGCACGGCATTGCCATTCTTTGTTACATTATGTCCAACCATTGAGATTGTGCTTCCAGGTGTGCGTGCGTGTGTGCGACATTTGTGGACAGTTTGGCTCAAAGACACAAAAATTCTTCACAGGACAGGTTGGAATATCTCTTACATTATTGACAAATGCCACACAAGCACACTTGTGCGCGCGCTTCATTCCCAGTTGCGGCCTGTGGGGCTCAAACAGGTTTGTCCATTTTTCTTCCTTTTTCATGGTGAGGAGGCAGCGAGTGAAATCACCAGTGTGTGATATGGGACTGAGGATTTCCTGTGGTAAGCGGCTGGGCGGATGGAGGGAGGGGAGGGGCGGAGGACACATCCATCCACCTGTGCATGGAAAAGAGACCACAAGGGATGGTCTGAAATTAAAAGTTTAACAACAACAACATAAACAGTGATGGTGGGTAGTCACATCCAAGGCCACTATCTTCCCTGACAAAGATCAATCTTTTTATTTTTTTTTTGGTAAATATATATATATATGTTTTTAATATACTTTATGGATTTTTTTTAACAGAGAGGGAGGGGGACAGAGACTTAGAAACATCGAAGAGAGAGAAACATTGATCAGCTGCCTCCTGTACACTCCCCACTGGGGATGTGCCCACAACCGAGTTATATGCCCTTGACCGGAATCGAACCGGCCCCTTGAGTCTGCAGGCCGATGCTCTATCCACTGAGCCAAACCGGCTAGGGTGTAATTTTCTTTTTTAAATCCTCTCATTGTTATCGAGTAAGTCGCTGAGTATGTGTCTATCATTTTATTTTCATTTTTATCCAATCCCTGAGGTTCCCTGTCCCGCTTTGCTTTCTCTTGCCTCCCTCATCTATCACCAACAGAGTTCATGCAACCCACTTACAACTCCTCTCTTGCTTGTAATGTACACAACAAGGTGAAAACAACAACAACAGCATACAACACAGGCAACTGGAGCAGAGTGTGCTGGCCGCTCTGGTGAGTGGCCCGGGGTTATTGAGTCAAATCATCCTTTGCCAAGCCTCCAGGGGCCCTCATCGCTCCACTCCTACCTATGTCTCTCCTAGAGAATCAGACACCAAGATCTATTGTTTACCTTCCCCTTGGACCCTGGACTCAGGCCACTCAAATCCCTTTCTCACACTCCTCACCCCCTTGCATGATTCCCAAACCGGTGAGGTGAGGGCTGGTTCTTGGTTTGGCAGATGGAGGGCACTCGTTTCCACCTGTGTCCGGTTTCTCAAATATCCTCCCTCCCTCCCTGAAGTTGGTGAGCTGTGCCGGCCTAAGGGTGGGGGAGCCGGAGAAGCTTGAGGGGAGGTCCAAGGGCCTGACGTCACTGGAGAGCTTTCAGCATTTAAATGAAGCCTTGGAGTGACATCCACTGGAATGGCCCGCCCTGACCTGACTTCCTCTCTACCGCACCCCCTACTCCCCATCCCCCACCCCAGCTCATCCCTTCCTCTCATCCCTCAGGTGAGGGGGGGCTTGGGAAGGGGAAGAAAGGGGGAATGGGGAGAATCACGCAGGCAGGCAGGCAGGGGGAAAGCTGACTGGCTTCCTGTGAGTGTATTTGAGACAAATATGAAAAGTCAACAATGATAACGATAACAAGGAGGCTGGTCGTGCCCAGAGGGGCCTGGAAAGATGGGCGGGCCTGCCCCTGACATTCCAAAGGAATACAGTTATCCTATTAGACAAAAGATAATAGATGTGCTCAGTGAAGATAAAGGTTGCTTTCGATTCTAGCCTAGGAAATGGATACCTGTCATCCACTGCTTTTAGTGACAGAGTTTTCATTTCAGACATCTCTGGCGGTGATTTTGGGGCCCTTCTCTGACTTTGCGAGGCCACCACGGCCACGAAGGCCTTCCCTGAGCTCGGAGGGTTGCATAGATAACGTGCGGCCCACTTTCCTCCACAGGTCGTTTGGATTTTTCCAGTCGATGGACCAGCCAGACTCGCATCCTCCCGTGCCCCGTCCTGACAGACCTCCCTGCAGAAATACCTCCACTCGTTGAGCGGTTCCCCTTGGTCCAATACTCGCACAACGCACACGCCCAGGCCCACGCCCATGCCCACATACAGCTGTGAGATGATGGGACGGAAGCTGAGAGCGAGAAGATTCCCTCTGTAGGCATGAAGGCCGGTTCTGTTCTCCTGTAGCCACACACACATACCCCAACGCGTGTCTGCGGCCTCCCCCCACAACCCCTCCCCCACTCCCTCCTAATTAGGTGCTTTTCCACAATCGCCTCTCTCTGCTCAACCCAGCTTCGGAAGCATTGAGGCGGTTAAGAGGGTGTGTTGCACTTTCATATTCTGCAGCCACACACCTCCGACCCTGTACAGACCCCGTTTTCAAAGAGGGACAGTGCTGTTTTAATTCCTCGAGGACTGGGGAGGGTTGGCAATGGGCTAACGAGTCTATGTGCCCGTTCTGGAGATGTGTCTTTCTATCTGAACATGTTTTTCTCTGAGGCTCTGCAGCCCTTACAGAGCGATCTAGTTTGTGGGGAGCCTAGAGCTGAGGAGGGTCAATTTCTGAGAGTAGTAAGGGCTCACATGTATGGAAAAAAAGACACAGGGATTGTTAAGCCCGGGACGCCCGCCGCTCTCACAAAGGCACCAAGAGACGTTCTCATGCAAACAGCAAAGGGTTTATTCACCAAGCATGCTGGGGCTCACAACATACCCTGAAGTCAGAGCAGAGGCTGAGAGCCCTGAACCAGAGTACAGCAGGGTATTTATACAGAGTCACAAACAAAAGACCTTATCTATGGGGGGTGGGAGTCAGGACATTCAGGGGTTTTCAGTTACACAGAGTTTCGGCTTCCTGGCATTGCGGCCCTCTGGCCTGCTACCCCCCCCCCCCCCCCCCCAGGCGTGACCCCTTATGGCCTAAAGTACAGTTGTAACAGGATTTATGGCCTAAAGTAGAGTTGTAACAACATGAAGCCCTGGATGTCACAAAGGGAATATTTACATTTTGTTTTCCCAAGACCATGGTTTGGCAATTTCCTAAGACCCTTGACCAGCTGGGTGGCACAACCTGTGTTTCACCTCCTTGTTAGTGCTTTGGGGCATCTCACCCTGCTGTGATAGCAGGACGTGGGTCTTACTGATCTAGTCTGGCTGGCGCCTGCCGGATTTGGTGCCTCCTTACATTTTCAGGGTGCAGTTTACCTGTCACTGCTTCTAACTCTGCTGCCTTACATTCCCCCCTTTTCTTTGTCCGGTCTCTAATCCTAGAGACCATCTGGTTCATTTAGTACTGTACACACATCCGGGTGCAAGGTAGGCCACCAGGCACCTGGTGTATGGGTCCCTTTGACTGACCAGACTACTTGCCCCGTTGGGTTCACCACTTCCTAGGTCAAGGCAAGAGGGGCATGGGGATTGCTAGTCACCAGGGGAAGGAGGCAGAGTCCTATCTCTGTCTTATCTACATAATTGGTGCCAGACTGCTACTCCTCTGGTTCCAGTCCTCAAGGTGACAAGCTAGGAACTAGAGCAATAATTCTTTTTTTTGTTTTTTCTGTTTCTGCTCTCTTGTCCTCTAGTATATCTAGCCCTACATGGTCTCGGACTTTCTCACTGGTTAGTAAAAATGTTCTTACAATTACCAAAACCCCCTGACCCACAGTCCCCATTAGTACTGTCCCCACTGAAGTCCAGTTCCCTCCTGTAGGCGTTGAGTCTCTTCCTGGCCTGCGTGGAGCCCAGGCTAGGGATCTCACAGGTGAGGCTGCTGGTTGCCAGGATCCCGGCTGTTTCCTGCTGCAGGAGCTGGGGGTGGTGTAGTCAGTATGGACACAGTGGGCGTGCTCAGGATAACAGCTGAGTATCCCTTTCAGGTTGGGGTGAGTCCTTGGGCAGTGAACTTCTTTACCCACGCTGTGTCCCTGGGCTGGAAGGGATATACAGGGTCCGCGGTGGGCAGGGGTGGTGCATTTCAAACCAGCTTATGGGTGGCTCTCTGGGTAAACTGCAGAACCTGTGAGGACTTGAGCAAGGAATGGTTATGAATTCCAGCTTTTAGTTTCCTCTGACCCTCGGATGGATGAGGAGAGGTCTACTATATATGATCTCAAAAAGAGGAACCCCTCCTGGTAGGGGACACACCTGGCCCATAAGAGGGCAAAGACAGGAGGTTGGTCCAGTTTTCACCGGTTTCTAGGATAAATCTAGTTAAACTCCTTTTTAGAGCCCTGCTCCTGCCAGTCCTGATCTTTGTGGCTGGTATGCACAATGGAGTTTCCAATTGTGCCTAGGCTTGAGCTATACTTTGAGATACCTTGGCTATAAAGGTGGGGCTGTTATCTGATCCTATGACTACTGGCAGCCCTAACCTAGGTATAATCTCCTGGAATAATTTCTTAATTATTCAAGAGGTAATTTCTGTCCTAGTGGGGTATAGTTTAACCTATCCCAAGAAGGTGTCTATAAGAACTAGCAGGTATTTATTCCCTGACGCTGGTGGCTTAATCTCTGTGAAATATACCTTCTAATGCTCTCCTGTGGAACATCCTTGGGGCCTGAATTCTCAGGGGTACCCTCTTACCTTGTTTAGCATTTTATCTGTGCACAGTATTTCTGGTGACTATATTTTTAATTATCTTATCTAAGCTTGGTATCTAGTAACTGCCTCGCAGAAGTTCAGAAGTCTTGGTGACCTCTAGGTGGTAGCCTGATGCTCTGCTGGTGTCACTGGGAGACCAACATCCAACCTAGAGCCTCTGGGACCAACAGTCTGGTCCACCAACCATCTGGTCCTTGGATGGCTTGCTTCTGTTCTGCCAATTCCTCCTCTTGTTTGGTGTAGGACGGGGTCTGGGGTAGGTCTGGGGTCCAGCAGGTTTACTAAAATTTGTAAAGGCCCCACTGGTTTTTGGGTGGCTTCCTTGGCAGTTTGATCTGCAGCTCTACTTTCTCTGGTTTTAATTGTCTCCCTCTTCTGGTGTCCTTTGCAGTGCACTATTGCAATTGCTCTTGGGAGCTAGATGACTTCTAATAAGGCTTAAATCTCTTCCTTATTATTCATGTCTTTTCCGGCTAAAGTTGGTAACCCTTTTTCTTGGGTGATGGCAATATGTCCCCTTGTTCAGAGACTGTGCCCAAATGGTGTGGTCTAGGGTGACTACCGCTGCTCCTGCATATCAGATCCCATCCTGAACATAACTGCTCCCGTCCGTGAACAGTACCTTGTCTGGTGATGATAGCAGGACATCTGTCAGGTCTGTTACCTCTACGCAGTCATGAATGGGTTCCTCCGGATCATCATCTGGAGCAGGCTGGCAGGGTTGATGGCCAGTGTCTTATGGAACCGGCTGAGGGGCTGGTCTAGGAGAAGAGCTTGGCACTGGGCGATCCTGGTGTTTTATGTCCATTTCTCCAGAGCACCTTGAAGGAGGCCCTCCACAGTATGGGGTGTTGTCAGAGCTAGTTCCTGGCCCACAGTCAGCTTATCTGCCTCCTTTACCAGCAATGCTGTGGTGGCCACAGCCCAGAGGCATGCTGGCCACTCTGCTGCCACAGGGCCTAGTCTCTTAGACGGATAGGCAACAGGTCTCTTCCAGGGACCTAGAGTCTGAGTGAGAACCCCTTTGGCATTGCCCCTTACCTCACTTAAGTAGAGGTGGAAGGTCGTGGTAACGGCTGGCAAGGCTAGGGCAGGCGCTGAGACGAGAGCCTTCTTTAGCTGCTTAAGTGCCCACTGTTTCACTTCAGTCCAGCTCAGTGGCTGAGCTGGAGTGATGGTGGCTTGCAATTGACTACTACAGGAGCTTGATGACTTACCAACCCAGAGGGGTTGTTTTCTGCCCAGACTATGGCATAGAGATGCTGTAATTCCTTCAAGTAGGTGGAGGGCTTATGCTCTTCCTCCAGCACTGCTTTTTCCATTTCCTGTAAGAGATATTCCTCTGAAAGAAGACAGTTTAAAAGAGCACAGGCAGGGGAGGATGTAACCGGACCTGGGTTCCTTGGACCCACGGTGGGATGTGCTCTGTCCCCCTCAAAGGATATGGTGGTGTCCAAGTTGGGTGTACAGGCATTCTAGCATGACCAAAAATGAACGTGTTACCATGTTCCTTCCGAGGTCCACAGTCCTATTTGATATCCAAGGAAAACAGGCAATGTGTCCATTGGCTTCCTGGACTGATGTCTCCTTAGAGGTTACGGGTTCCATCGACTCTGTCGAGACTGAATAGGCTGCCCAGTGTCCACCAGGAGACCAACAGACCTGCCCTCCACTTGTAAGATTACCCTGAGCTCCTGGGGATTAAGTGGAAAGGAGCCCCAGCCCTGTCAGTCCTCTTCCTCTAAGTTTAAGACTCTTGGGGTCTGAGTCTCTCCTTTTGCTTCCCTAGCTAACTTGCCAGGACGTTCTCTCTTCTAATGCCCCTGCTCTTTTTTCAGTAAATACACTGATTCTTTCCTAACTGCTTTCTACCCTTTCTTTCCATACTCTGTCTCCCTTCTCATCACATACACTAACCTTCACAATTCTAAATTAGCCTTCAAATCTTCTTTCTATGTCCTTCAAAAATGCATAACCATGCCTCAAACCTCCTATTATTTAGAAAAGGCAGAGGGCTGAGGGAATTCTCTGCCACTTGCATTTCAAATTGTCACATTTTTCCTAGAGATAAAGATTTCAGCTTTAAATAAGCCTGAAATGGGGAATCTCTAGCTGTTGCCTTCAAGAGCCCTGACAGAACACGGTGAAAAGTGTCCAAGGAGTGGGTTCTTGGGTCTCATTGGGGCACAGGGGGTCACAAGGGAATTTCTCTCCTTGCATCCGCCACATCCAGCTACTCAAAACAACTCCTGGAGGGGGTTCAGCAGGTTGGGCAGAGGCAGGGAGCACGGCTCGAGTCCCAGGTGGTGAATGGAGGTGCTCACACCGAGGAAGACTGCAGTCCTTCCCCCTCTGTTCCCACTGGAAAAAGCACTCGTCTCCTGCCAACAAAGGTGGCATGGGGGGAGGAACCGGTGACCCTTACACTGTAATCAGACTTCCTGACCTCTCCGAAGAGCCCCTCTGCCTGAGTGTTTCTATTAAAAAGTACTGACTTTAAAACTAATAATTTAAGAGTTGTTATACACAAAAAGAATAAGTGGCCTATAAAACATTTTCTTTTTCCTTCTGCCCTGAATCTTGTAACAGTACTACTCTAGGTAGTTTTACTTACTTGCAGCAAGACAAGGACTTTATTTCTAAAGCTGCTCTCCCCAAGGGAGGCTGAACCATTGCTTAGATGTATTATTTGGTCAATTGCGTGTCGATTTATTCTTTGAAGTTTGGCTACATTTATTAAGTTCTCCCACACTCCTCTAAGTTCACTCCCTTCACAGCTGATCTGCAAAATATTGTGCTATATCTTAACATTTGACCAGAATAATGTTCAGTAACAACATCCATAATTGCCATATCTTGAGGTCCTTGTCCTATCCAACAGCAACATAACAAGGATCCGTACAGACCAGTTCATTCTTCTCACAGTGCTTTCTATAAAGATTTACCTTGACCCTCACAGCAAGGCATGATAGGCATTTTCAATACCATTTTACAGATCATAAAAAATTGAAATGTGCCGGGGACTCCTGTTGTGGCCCTCCCAGAACTCATGAGAAGCACTTGGCAACTTTACCTTGCCAAGCTTTGAGACTGCCAGCTTCGCTGCCCAGAGGGTAAAACTGCCTTTTTACTTTTTACTTTTTTTCCTTTTTCTTTTACCCCTTTTCCCTCCCCAGGGAGGTTTTTAACCATTTGCTCTCTGGTTAGTTACAAGCTGGCTGCAAATTGCCCCACACCTCTGGCTTCCTTTTTGCAAACAGTCAACTCCAGAATTTGATCCTTGCTTAAAACTTCCTCGGACCACAGTTGTCACAATTCTATCAAATTAATAAATATAGACAGAAATTTCGGTGGCCTGGTTTTCCTCTGACAAAGAGCAAGCACCCCTGGGAAAAAGGATTCCCAGTGGCCACTCGGGGCTGTTTGCTATCCGTCAGAGCACCCAGCCTTAAATAAACCAAATGTTTCCTTTCCTTGTATTCCTCTTTCCCTCATTTTAGCCTCACCTTGCTGAACATAAGGTACAAGTAGTGTCTGAGTAAACCTTTGTCCTGGAGTAACTTACATAACAAGATTACATTCTAGTTTAGCTTTAATTTCTCCTTTATAATCTGAATTAATGCCTTCAGGCAAAACAGTTAGTTCACTTAAGGGTGTCTCCACTCCTCCTTAAGATTAACCCTAAAATTCCCTGTGGTACAGGTTTACAAAACTTGTTTTAGGAAATGTCCTGATCCCACATTCTGACAAGCTTGAATTATCTCTGCAATGGAACTATCTTTTCTCAGGCATTTTCCACAATCAGCATTGACATTTTCATTTAGCTGAAAACATTTGGCTATAATTTAACAAGCTAATTCATAAAGTAACTTAAGTAGGTATCTTTAATTTAAAAAAAGAAATTCATTCAGTACAGATTAGGTATCTTACTTATTGGTTCTTATTTAAGATTCTGCTGTTCAAAATTTGGCTATATTTAAGAAATATAGACCAACACAAGTCCAATTATCAGAGAAAACATAACATATTTTTTTAAAGTTATACTTTAGACATTTAATTACCACATTCATATAATTTCTGAGTTTAATTTGTATTTTGAACTTTTAAAGCTGAAAAGTCAAACATTTAGTTATCCTTAGTTTAATAATACTCTGTTTCCAAGAAAAACACAAGACATTATCAATTAATAGCTTCAATTTTGTCCTCTAGGTTTTTCTCATGAGGAAGCAATACTCAGATTATTAAACAAGTTTTTATCATTTGGTTAACAGCCCAGGCTGCCTCTTGACTTTTCAAAAAGGCCTTCTTTTTTTTTTTTTTTTTTTCTGCCTGGGCGCATTCAGTAGCCAGCCTGGACTAGCTTCTTCCTCTATTAACAAAGCGGGTAGCCAGTTACCTGGGCCATTAGATCGTTATAATTAATACATTATTCATCCATATTTCCACAATTTCTGAGTTTTAAATCCAATTCCCATTATTTTAAGGCATTTATTTTAGACAAATTCCTTTTTTAAAAAGTGGCGAAGACGAGACCCAGACACCCTCTGTGAAGTGGCATCCCTTCCCCCACACCATCTAGATCCTGGGCTTGTCCCGGGCTCCCCGCTGAGGGTCCCGCGCTCCTGCTCCCCAAACCCCCGGCGGCCTCGCCTAGGAGCCCCGCGGGCGGTGGTGGCAGGGCGGGGCCGGCAGCAGATGGGACTCGGAGACCGCACCCTCGCCCAGCCACTTCTCCAGCCCCGGCTCCCTTTCCTCTGTTGCCCACACCTCCACACCTTTATCTAGAAATTAAATTTCCTAGCTTTCCTTTAGCCAAATTAGTCAGCTTTCTAGCAGCCATCTAAAGACTCCCATTACAGCCTAGCAGCAGGCCCAGAGCCTCCCCTTACCTTCTGCCGTGCTGAAATCCCATTCAGGCTAGGCTAGAGGGAAAAAAGTTTAATATTCCCGGAACTAGCCTCCTGGGATCGGTCCCCATTCTCTGTCCCAGCCCTGGTGTGGGGTGGGCTGAGAGAGTTATTTGGGGACAGAGGTCTGGAGAAATCTTCAGTTGAGCTGAGGAGAGGGTCCTGGGCAGGGGGTGGTCCTGAAAGGGCGACTGTCCTGAGCGCCCTGGGGCCAACAGGATTGTCTGTCTCTTTCCCAATTTTCCCTTCGAGGGCAGGCAACCTTTTAACCACCTAGGCTTGTCAGTGACATCAATTTAAGGAATTTGGTCCGGGCGGCCCAGATTGCCATGAACAACACGGCGGACCTCACAAGCAACATTTAGGTCCAACGTCCCGGTGGAGGGCCACCCAACGTCCCGGTGGAGGGCCACCCAACCCTGAATGTGGGCCACTCCAATTCATAAAATTTCTGTAAAGCAAAATCATCAACCCAAGCTCCATAGTCATCCGTGCGCACTTCCGAAATTCCTGAGAATTCTTAAGGAAACACTGTAATGGGGTGGAGGGTCCAGACGGACCCTGGCCCATTCTGACTGTTACTGCACAGGAATAAAACAGCGAAAGATTTTGAGCTCGGTTTTTCACTTCTGGCCAATGATCCAGAGTCAAAGACAAAGGAGTGGAGGCAGATTGACCCATGACAAGGGACACACAGAAGACAACGAACAATGAACAAAAGACAAAGACAGTCGCGACACGTTCAGACAGGAACCAAAATGGCCTAGAGATGACAACTCTCCCAGCTGGCAACAGAATCTCAGAATCAGAATCAGAACCAGACGTGAATTCACCAGACGGGAGGAATCCAGGCGTCCCTGGGCCTCCCAAAGTCCACCAGGGCGTCCCCCGGGGTGTGGCCTGCGACCCAAAGACACGTCTGTCGTCGCAGTCGGGGGAAGCTCACGCTCCGCCCCGACAGCCACCAGATTTGCCGGCCAGAAACCAAAACCTACGCGATCGCTGGATTTAGATATTCAAAGGCGCCCGTTACTTACCCCAAGAAGCGTCTGTTGGAGCCTGAAGGCGGCTGCAGCAATCTCGGTGGGACCTCCAAATGTTAAGCCCGGGACGCCCGCCGCTCTCACAAAGGCACCAAGAGACGTTCTCATGCAAACAGCAAAGGGTTTATTCACCAAGCATGCTGGGGCTCACAACATACCCTGAAGTCAGAGCAGAGGCTGAGAGCCCCGAACCAGAGTACAGCAGGGTATTTATACGGAGTCACAAACAAAAGACCTTATCTATGGGGGGTGGGAGTCAGGACATTCAGGGGTTTTCAGTTACACAGAGTTTCGGCTTCCTGGCATTGCGGCCCTCTGGCCTGCTACCCCCCCCCCCCCCGCCCTCAGGCGTGACCCCTTATGGCCTAAAGTACAGTTGTAACAGGATTTATGGCCTAAAGTAGAGTTGTAACAGGATTTATGGCCTAAAGTAGAGTTGTAACAACATGAAGCCCTGGATGTCACAAAGGGAATATTTACATTTTGTTTTCCCAAGACCATGGTTTGGCAATTTCCTAAGACCCTTGACCAGCTGGGTGGCACAACCTGTGTTTCACCTCCTTGTTAGTGCTTTGGGGCATCTCACCCTGCTGTGATAGCAGGACTTGGGTCTTACTGATCTAGTCTGGCTGGCGCCTGCCGGATTTGGTGCCTCCTTACATTTTCAGGGTGCAGTTTACCTGTCACTGCTTCCAACTCTGCTGCCTTACAAAACCAGAGGCTGCCGCGAAGCCAGAGAACCTCCTGCCACCCCAAACAGCTAAAGAGAATTTCTGTTTTGCCTTGCTCTTTTGACCCTGACCATGTGGCCCTTCAGTCCCCTGGGGGCCGCCATCTTGGCATGGCAAGTCCCGCCCCCTCTGGACTCCACCTGGTGTGGCTGCCCACACCGTGCTCCTCCCTTGGCCTGCCTCCTGCTCCACCCCGCCTCCCCCTCCCTCTCTCCTATGCCTCAAACCCAGGTCCGAGATCCGAACATGGCATTTAACTCTTAATTCCCCTTGGGAAGCAGGCAGAATAGGCCCACCTTAGAAGGTGACCCTGCAAACCCAAGCCTTGAAGCAGATCTGAGGCCCATGAACTGTGCGTGGTGGGGGTGCAACAAGAGGACAAGCATCACCGGGAGAATGCTTCACATGCGGAAACAAGGCCACCGACTGGACAAAGCCCTGCCTCTGGCCCCCGGCCTCCAACCAAGCCCTGCGGTCAAAAAGGCCACTAGAAAAGTGACTGCCCTTGGGAAAGTGTCTCAGCACAGAGGGGCCATCCTTCCAGGTCCTGACCAGCCGACGGCCATGCTGGAACTGGCTGAAGACTGCAGATGCCCAGACTCCACAACCCCCATCACCCACGCTGAGCCCAGGTTAATGCTCCAGAATGCAGACATTCGCCAACCAGAAGATAGATCTGCCACTGAATTCAGAACCCAACACCAGAATCCTTGAGACTCTGGGTAGATGTCCCTAACAACGCCCTCTCTCAGCTGGAAGTAGCTACGGAAGACGGACCTTCGCCCCCTAGACCTTTCCTGGACTCTCAATTATTTTTTTAATATTATCAGAAGCCTGGAATGATAGGTATCCCCCCCAACTGGTGGGCGGAGTTATGATGTAATTGACAGAGACATTGAGCCACCAATCAATCACATACCAGAGTGCCTTGTGTCCCACCCCTTCCCATTCCGCCCTGGGCCCAACCCCTGCCTGTTCCGGCCCTTTAAATGTGCCTCAGTGCTCCACGTGGCACCCCTTTTCTCCTGGACTGCTCTCCCAGGCAGTCCGGGAGGAGGTCCGGCTGGGTTCCCTCTTTTCCCTTCTCCTGGCCCCAGTCTCATGGCACGGCTTCTCCGGCTCCATTCCCCCCGAGCCTGTGAACCCGCCTGGAGACCCCAATAAAGCCCGATTAATTCGCTCACTTATTTGGACTCCTGCCTGCAGTTTCTCTCACAGCGGCGTAGAACCTTACACTTAAGACCAAGAATTATTTTATATGTGCCTGCTGGAATGTCAGAAGGAGAGGAAAGTCCCGGTTGTAAGGCTCTCATAAGTTCCATTGTTTCATTAACCTTTCTTAAATCTTGTAGTAACCTCCACTTTCCTGACTTTTTCTTGACAACAAATATAGGAGAATTCCAGGGGAGTTAAAGGGTGCTATATGGCCTTTGTCTAGCTGTTCCTGCACCAGCTGTTCGGCGGCCTGTATTTTTTCAGGTGTTAGGGGCCATTGATCAACCCACACTGGATCATCTGACTTCCACTGAATCGGATCTGCATGGGTTGCAGGATAATCAAAGGCCCCTCCTAGAAATACCCCAACCTTGCTCTAGGTGGTCTGGGCTCTGGCATAATTGGTTCTATTCTTCCTTGACCCTCTCTTCCTAACCCCTGACTTGGCAGGAGCCCTTGATTAAACATTTGCCTTGTTACTGGAGCACTGAGACTATAAATATAAACTCCCATCTCCTGCATGATATCCCTACCCCATAAGTATAAGTCCTGAAGGGATTTCCCTATTGTTAGTTGGGTTGGTTTGCCCAAAGCATTGTTGAGAGGCCTGTGGCTGGCCCCTCCTCCTGCTTCCCTGCTGGGGAGGCAGCACATTTCCTTGATTATCTCCCTTAGATCTGTATTCATTGGCCCAATGTTTACCTCTCTTACATCTGAGACACAAACCAGGTTGTTAGGCATTGCTGCCACTGTTACAGAGCGCAGCCCACCACGAGACAGACCACCACACAAATTTGAAGTTTTGGAATATTTATTTGCTGATTCGAACCAGGGCCTCCACCGTCCAAACACAAATCGTGGTGGAGAGCCCTGATCTTCAGTCAAGCCGATATTTTATACCCTGTGCAGGGGGTGAAGGTTGGCTTGGCAGCTCCTGA
Organism: Antrozous pallidus; assembly: GCA_027563665.1. Classification (NCBI taxonomy): domain Eukaryota; kingdom Metazoa; phylum Chordata; class Mammalia; order Chiroptera; family Vespertilionidae; genus Antrozous; species Antrozous pallidus. Next base: position 102,650,821 of record CM050508.1, read on the forward strand.
TTGGCTAATACAAAGCTAAAAACCTTAACTACTCCTTTGTTCTGTCTTGACGCAGCTAAAGGTCACATTTGCGAAGTATATTTCAAAATAACACTCCGCGGTCAGGTCTGGTCTACATTCCGGGAAGCCGGTCTCTGCTAAAGTTTATCCATATCTACCATCTGCTTATACCTGGCCGTTTATGGCCGGGCCTGTTTATCTCAAAATCTTCCACTCCCTACATTCCGGGACCTTCCAGTCCCCAGGGCGGTGGGGCCCACAGCCACTGCTGCTGGGCCCCCTTGTTTCTGTGGACATTGTTTTGAAAGGACAAATGACTATCCTCCATCTTGAGGGGCTGGTCAGCCTATCTCCGCTTTCCCGATGCTGGGAGTGGCCACAAAGGTACCAAGAATGTCCTGACTCCCCCAACCACTGCCTGAGTGAACCAATGCAGCCCAAGGACATAGCTTAGGTCCTAATAAGGCATGACCAAAGTACTGGTCACTCCCTGATCCTCGTACTGTGAGACCCCCGCTGAAAAACCCTGACCTAATAAGGCTATCTCTGTAACCCACGTCACTTCCCTGGGACCACCCAAATGACCAACCCTTTATAACCTATTGTTCTTGCTGGGCTCGTACTCTCGCCTCGCTGCTGTGCCAGATGAAGTTTGAGGGCTAAGCCCGGGTTTGAATAACGGTTCTTTTGCTTTTTGCATCGGATAATAAAAGGCTCACTGGTGGTTAATATTTGGGGATCCTGAGCTCTGGGCATAACAGTTTAATCAGATGACCTATTTGTCCACAACCATAACAACTACCTCTAGGCCCAGGGGTACGACTACTCCCTGCCTTTCCTTGTTGGAAGAGAACGTCCTTTAAAGTTTCCATTTTTTACATTTAGGGCACAGTCCAGGTTGTTTAAGACCTCTGCTATTTCTTTTATTAATCCTTTTATTGGAGGGACACTGCTTTGCCATGTGTCCTGCTCGTCCACAAGTGATTTTTAAAATTTCTCCTTTTTATTAAGCTAGAATATTATCTTTAAAGAGTATCCCCTTAGGCTTATTTGTACTTAGAGTGACTATGGGAAGTCTTAGTAACTTAGAATATTTAATCAAATTGTTCATAAAGACATTTTTATTTAGCTTAAAACCTTAATTTTAATTTTAAAAGATAACTTATTTAAGTAATTAAAGTAAACATCTTTATTTAAAAAGGAAAGCAAATTTAGTAAATGTAGACGTCTGTGTAAATGTTGCCCTGCCTTTAGCTTAACAATGTAGGAGGCTACCAAATTCAGGCAGAAAATGATTGTTTCTAATCTGTTTTTTAGATTTTACTTAAATTCAATTACTTATAAAAACATTGGCTTCTCAATGTACTCAATTTATATGCGACCTTAATTATATATTTTTTAAAAGGCTAATTTATAAAGTAACATAAATAGGTATCTTTAATTTAAAAAAGCAAAGAAAGTTATTCAGTAAACTTAGAGGTCAAAACAAAAGTCCCAGAACCATCCTACTTAAAGGTGTAGGCGGCTTGGGGCTTTTTATTTTTCTTAAAATTCTACTGTTGTTGAAAAATTTGGCTATAATTAAGACATATATTGTTACTTTATTTTTGTCCCTTCCAGAGGCAATACCTCTACAATTCTTAATACATGTATATAAGCAAAATATATATTGGTTAATTATATTTGATAAAACTTTCCAAGCAATCCCAAGAATAATTTAAAAATATTTTTTTTAAGAGAGAACAGGAGAACCAAGATGGCGGCATAGGCAAAACACCTATCTTGCCGTCATACACAGCAATTTTAATACTACAACTTAACGAAAGAACAAACACCATCCAGAATCACCAGAAAGATCGCCGAGTGAAAATTCCACAAATAAAAGTGAAGATAAGACACTGTGACTCGGAGGAGCAGCGGTGAACAGCGTTGAAAGATTCGCGCGCAGAGGTTTGGAGCGCGCGCGCCGCGGAGAGGGCGGGCGGCTGAAAACCAGCCAGTTTTCTCGAACGGGGAGACAAAGACGTCCCACTGGACTGATTCTCCAGCTCTGGGCGAAGTCCAGGGAACCCACTATCATACGGGGTGAAAACTGGACAGTGGGAGGGCACGCCGAAGCTCGGGTGCTGCAGGGTCTCCCAGCTTGTGGAGAAGGCAGCTTGCGCGCGAACAGCTCGCTGCGTGATGGCGCAGAAAGCGCTCTGCGACTCGCTCTCTCATTCGGAAAACCATCAGACTGCTTTGTTTTACGACACTGGGTGAGACATTGCACATGCACACTCATTTTGGGAGAGTCTGAATTCCCCGGCAGCCGGTGGAGCTCGGCAGCGGCTCGCTCTCGGAGGTGCTGGCGGCCATTGTCCCCAGCACAGAGTCCCCGGGGCCACATAGGGCGGAGCTAATGCTGTCTGCTTGGCCCCAAGACTCCGCCCATCCAACCTGAGCACAGCTGAGCTTCACAGACAATTAGACTGGAGGTCAACCCCTCCAAGTGCTAACAATGATTTACCTGAGCTTAACTTCAGCAAGACTGTGCAGCCCATATCCACCCCAGGTAACCGGGGAGGCTGAGCCACTGTCCCTAGTAGGAAGTCTACCACACAAAGCTAATTGACCAACTCAGGGAAGCAGCCACCATGCAGCGACATGGAAAGAAATCAGATGTGAAAGAAATGGAGGAAAAAAAACGACTGGACATGGAATTCAAAACCACGGTTATAGGGTTTTTGAAGAGGCTCCAACAAAAGATCGAGGCCTATAAGTAAATAAGCAAGACCACAAAGGAAATGATCAAGACCAACGTGGAAATGAATGAGTCCTACAAGGAAATGAAGGAGACCCTCAAGGATATAAAGGAGACTCTCAAGGATATGAAAAAGGACCAACCAGAAATTAAGCATACACTGACTGAAATAAAAAATATTATACAAAGACCTAAAAGTGCTCTGGAGCACCCCAAGAACCAAGTTAAAGATGTGAAATACAAAGAGGTAAAATCCACTCAGCTGAAAAAGCAAGAAACCAAAAGAATCCAAAAAATTGAAGATAGTATAAGGGGCCTCTGGGACAACCTCAAGCATACCAACATCCGAATTATAGGGGTGTCAGAAAAAGAGAGAGACCAAGACAATGAAAACCTATTTGAAGAAATAGTGACCGAAAACTTCCCACACCTGGTGAAAGAAATTGACTTAGGAGTCCAAGAAGTGCACCGAACCCCAATATATCGGAACCCTAAGAGGACCACACCAAGGCACATCATAATTAAAATGCCAAGAGCAAAAGACAAAGAGAGAATAATAAAAGCAGCAAGAGAGAAACAGTTGGTTACCTATAAGGGAGCACCCATACGATTGTCAACGGATTTCTCAACAGAAACGATGCAGGCCAGACGTGAGTGGCAAGAAATATTCAAAGTGATGAACAGCAAGAATCTACAACCAAGATTACTCTATCCAGCAAAGATATCATTCAGAATTGAAGGTCAGATGAAGTGCTTTGCAGATAAGAAAAAGCTAAAGGAGTTCACCACCACCAAACCAACATTATATGAAATGCTGAAAGATATTCTTTAAGAAGAGGAAGAAGAAAAAGGTAAAAAATATAAATTATGAACAACAAATACACATCTATCAACAAATGAACATATAAATCAAGTGAATTGATAGGCTGATGAACAGGATAAACTGGTGAATATAACAGAGACATGGACATAGAGAGGGAATGGAATGACAATTCTTGGGAAGAAAAGGGTTGTGGGAAGTGCAGCAAGAGACTGGACAAAAATCTTGCAACAATGGTTGAGGACAGTGGGGAGGGGGAGGTGAGGGTGGAGGGTGGGATAGGTACAGGGTGGAGGGGAGCTATAGGGGGATAAAAAGGGGAAACAATGTAATTAATAAACTGAACAATAAAGATTAAAAAAAAGAGAGAGAACAGACTTTTGAAAACATTTTGGGGCCCTTGAAATGTCTAAAAGTTACTCTCACAGTGTCTTGAACTATACTTGGAAAGATCAAATATTCATATTTACATATATGATTTAAAGATTATATACTTAAATTACCTTAAAGAATATCAATTAAATTTTAACTGGATCACAGAATTAATCCTCCTTTTTTAACTTACTGGCTGTCAATTTCTTTTTGTATAAAGACAGATCTTAATTTTTTCTTTCTTTCTTTTTTAAAGCAATAACTAACACTTAACTTTACTAAGATTTGCATTTCCTTGCAGGTTCTTTTATCATGATAATGTTCGGCTGCATCCTCTAAATTCTCCTCATTCTTAGGAGGAGGAGGGAGGGTCCCAGGGCTAGTCATAAAGATAATACTCCTTGTGTGCTAGCAATATTTCTTTTCCTTCTTTCTTATGTTTTGCATAAAGATTTTCAGGCAGTGGCCACACAGCTGGCGGCGCCAAACGCTCCATGGGTCGACGGAGGCTTATCCGCCGGGGGAGCTAGTTTCTCTAAGCTGGGACAAGATGGATTTTTTTCCCTCAGAGGTAATTTCCATGAACTAGAACAAGAAAGACTTTTCTTTCTCAGCCTTCCTTCCTCTTTTCTCTCCTCATAACCAGGATCAAGGCAGTCCCCAACAAGATTCCACAAAGAAAAAATTTCAGGCACCTTCCTCGGACCATGATCAGGATAGTCCTGCAATTTTTCCCAACCTTAGCACAAGTCTCAAGATTCACAGTTCCTTCTTCAGGAAACAAAGGACAGACATCTATTACAAAAGCTAAAAAACATTTAAGCTGCTTATATCCTACTCTAGTTTATCTTGCTTTAAGCATATTTTTAAGCACGTGTACAAACAATTCCTTACCTTTACCTTGTCCCATGGTATTTTACTCCCGACTATTCCTTCAACCAATCGCTGTCCCACACTTCTTCATCCCACGTGCGTCCCTTCAACCGGCAGCGGCCTTCACTGAGTCCCCTGTGTCAGGATCCTGTTCAGGTGCCACTCAATGCCGGGGTCAGCCGACATTAGTTGAGCAGTCCCTGAAAGGGGGGTGAGGCTTAAGGAAAGATAGAGATAGAAAGATGGATAGAAATAAAGAAGAAACAAAAGATATGGGATCAGGAGGTCCGCAAAGCCCTCTTTAGGACTGCGGCCCCGAGTTTATTTCACTCCACTCTTTTAAAGAGTTCTGGTTTACATATTATACAATATGTAATTCCTTGTTCCCCAAACAACAAAGCTACATTCTATTGTAAACATGTTTTCCCATTAAACCCCTTATCTTAACTAATTTCCCTAGGCTATATGTCCATCCAAGATGCCACCTAAATCTTTTCCCATTATCCCATAGACGTTTGGCTATTTACAATGTTATGTGCTGGAAGGCAGTATTGTTTGCTAAACTATAATTGAAGGTAATCATTCTCCTGGGGGGCAGAGAGCAGATGGGCCAAGGCCCGCCCTCTTGGGGAACTTTGTTCCCCAAGGGGGCTCTCCACACCTCTCCCTCTCCTTTCCCCTTTTTAAATGTAGTACATTCCTGAGAGGAAGGGAGCAGGAGAGAGGGACAGAAACATCATTGGTGAGAGACAATCCCGGTTGGCTGCTGCCCCCTACTGGGGATCGAGCTCAAGACCTGAGCCTGTACCCTTGACTGGAATCGAACCCGGGACCATAAGGTCCACAGGGCGAAGCTCTATCCACTGAGCCAAACCGCCAGGACCACACCTACTTCTTTTACTTAGGTGGGTGCCGGATAGATAGTTAACAGGCAACAATACACATGTTAACAATAACAATGAAGGAATCTATGGTGTCTCTGTGTCCTGATGCCCAGGCACATTTGCTTTTGCGTGTGTGCTGGGGAGTGGGAGGGAATGGGGGGAGAGGGAAGGGCATTCGGAGAAACAAGTCGCTCTGACATTTCAGAGGTATGTCTTAAATGCAAAAGGAGCGTAGGTTTGGTTAATGTAAATGCTGACCTTGTCAGGGAAGATTCCGGCCTAGGATGGAACTACCCACCACAACTGCTCTTTGTTACAGGGTCCATTCAGGCCTTTCAGTTTTCGAGTCTGCCGTGCAGGCCTTTCCTGAGCTCCTCAGGTTAGCACTTGGGCCCCTTTTCGTCCACAGTTGTTTGGGAGTAAACAAGTCATCTTTTCTGTCAAAGAAGGCAGTTTAGGCGGCCTCCATTTTGGCTGCAGGGAGTTGGCATCTGCCATTTTGAAACGTCAGGGGTCAACCCCTCCCTTGTACCCTCTTCCCCCACTCCCGTTTTTTTATCTCACTGTTTTTTGTTTCTATTTAAACAAATTCACATTTTATTTACGTTGAAACAAACTGTACAAAATTGAGTTATTTCGCCAAAAGAACAACAATGTTTTCTGTCTTCTTCTGAGATAAAGTACAAAACACATTTTTGTAGGCTGTCTAGGTCTCACGGATCAAGACGCGGCAGTAGACGTAATTGTGGAAAGGACGGGATGAAACAGACAGATCTGTAGTCGGTAGCCACGGCCTCTTGACCGTAAAACGGAAGTGCTCCACATATACTTGCTAAAAAGCTTATGAAGATAAGGGTTCAACAAAGGAATGTAAACAGCAACAGCCAGATGTGGGTGGAACAATGGCAGGTTCTTCAATGTTTAATGCTAACTTGTTTAAGATCATCGAATAAAGACAGAATCTACACCAAAATCCTTGTCCAGCAGGCTCACCTTTCTCTCCCTTTCGGGTAATGTAACTAACTGTTCCTTACAGATTTTTCAGAGTATACTTAAAACTCGGGCCATTCAAAAGGTTAGTCGTGAGCTTCATTGCACAACTTTAGGAAACAGATTCCTCTCATGCCTTCTCAAAATTTATCGCTTCCAAGACATCCTGATAACTCAATACCCAACAACTGGATCCACAGTGATAATAAATGTTATGTCTACCATGACTTCACAAAACAAGTCCAAAGTGCCATTAGCAGAGATCATGCACAAGTGGGATGTGGCCCATTTGACGCCACCATCTGGAAGAACAGCCAGCTCTCCAATAATGAGAGTTCAAACAGGGCGGGCGGGCAATTTAAACAGACAGAGTATCAATGGCCAGTGTACTCAAGCTATCCAGTGATTGAGTGGTCCGCATCTATCTTACAGCTCTTTTCGGCTTTCAAATTTCTTAGATGCCCACCACCACCCACAGAGCCACCCAGTATCAAATAGAAGAGAAAGCACATTTATTTTTAAAGTCTCTCGGGTATTTCCGACACTTCCGGAATTATCTGTAGGAAGCTCTGACTTGTACAGAGTTTGATGTGCGTGTACACCATTAATACCAAATCACATCTCATATCAAAATGTATGTTAAGCAAAGCTAAGCTACTTGACCGTTGGTCTGTCAAAGCGTTCCTCGGGTGATGCCGTGAGACGCTTTCATCCATTTTCATAGCGTTCATTCTCAACCATCATCACAGGTGGAGTAGAGTGCTTGGGAACTTTAGCGATGCATAAACATTAGGAACAAACTTGATGTGTGGCATAAGTGGTGGATGGAAGCTCTATTATGTTCTCTTCTGTGCTTCCGCTTGATTCTCCAACAATGAGGCTTGGCTGAGAGTGTGTCAGGACTGGAGAAGTCGATTCTGTACAAGTCAGCATGGTGCTCCTCAGGGGAACTGAATTGGAGCGGTCCCGTGACAGAGGGGACCAGAGATCAGCATTTAAGAGTTTTGAGGTGCTGTTCTGAGATTCTCTCTTTCAGTTCCGGAATCATGTGCTCCACTGTTGGAACACTTACAACTTCTTTATAGCAACTCTCAGAGGTCGGCTGACACTCCAGGGTCCCTTGCTAAGCTCTGCAGGGGTGGGGGCGGAGGCGGGGTGGGGTTTGGGTGGAGGGGTGGAGTAGGGGGAGGGAGAATTCCAGAGAGCTTCACCTGAATATCAACAGTGATTGCCAAATTGGTGGCTTCCTTCAAAATTCACGATAAACTTCAATATCTTTCATCACTTCATGTAGCGAATGCGGCACCGAACTGGAGCTACTGCTTGCAAAGAAGACATCACAAGTCTGACCCTGGATGCTTTTCCCAGAGGCTCTTGTAAAAGATAGAACTTTTTTTCTTCTAATATATTTTATTGATTTTTTTTTTTACAGAGAGGAAGGGAGAGGGATAGAGAGTTAGAAACATCGATGAGAGAGAAACATCGATCAGCTGCCTCCTGCACACCTCCCATTGGGGATGTGCCCCCAACCAAGGTACATGCCCTTGACCGGAATCGAACGGGGGACCCTTCAGTCTGCAGACTGACGCTCTATCCACTGAGCCACACCGGTAAGGGCTCAAGATGAGATTTTTAATATATTGACATGTGTGGTGGATAAAGTTTACGAGGACCCTTTTCATATGCATTATGTTATGTAAGCTTCACAAAACTAAAATTTCAGCGCTGCGTGTGACCTCCATGCTATGGAAGAGAGGAAGGGTTAAAACGAAAACCGGAACGACTTGCACAAGCAGTTGACTGGCGCTCAACTATGGAACGAGCATTGTGATTCCACATGGCGTCTATGTCCCCTCCTCTCCCCCACAACAGCCCATCCATCTCCGTGTGATGTCGGAAGTGAAAGGCTTTCTGAATGTTGTGAAGAACCCTGCAGACAACCTGTGTCATGACGCATAGAGGTCGGAGATGGAGCGGAGCCCGCACTGCCCGCTCTCGGCCGCCAGGTGGCAGGGCGACCTCGCTGATGGGAGGCTGGCACCGGCCCTCGCGCCGGCAGAGGGCTGTGGGTCCGCATTCCAAACAGTGAGCAGGAAAACAAGAGCAAAAAAGAAAAACAAAACAGACAGAAAACAACAAAACGCCAGTGTCTGCCCTGATGAGACAGGCTGCTGGAAGTTTGATTTTCTTTTTGCTTTTTCTTTTTGAAACGGCACAGACCGTCCAGGCCGCCCCGCCCGCTGTGTTTGCACCGGAGGCGGGTCAGGCCCAGCGGCAGTCCGGCCTCCATTGTGTCCCGCCCCGCCCTGGGCGAACGTGGACGTGAAGCGGCTTCACCGCGGGAAACAGGCTGGTTATTGTCGCCGGTGACAGTCCTGTTTGCCAACAAACACAAAAACAAACTTTGGAGCCCGGAGTGGGCTTGTCAGAGGGACTTTGCTCCGTGTCTGGGCTGGGACGCGTCCGGAGGGCACCGTGCTGGCGTGGGAACCCGGAACCCGGGGAGGCAGGGAGCAGAGCCCCGCAGCCTCGGCCGGAGGGCCGCGGGGTGGGGGTGGGGGGCCGCAGCTCTTTCCGGGGGTGCTGCCTGCCCGCTGGGTCCCTGCCCTGACCGGCTGTCCTGGGCCGAGGGCGGGCGGGCGCGGAGTCCCTGAAGGGCGTGGCAGAGGGTGACAGGCTTGGGAAGTGGTCCCCACTTCGGGTCTCGGGGATGGCCCTGTTTCTGCAGCATATCTTTCTTTTCTTTCTTTCTTTTTTTTTTTAATCCTCCCCTGAGGACAGCTTTCCATTGATTTTCAGAGACGGGGAGAGAGAGGGAAGGACAGAGGACAACATGGAGGTGGGCCACACACGATGGGCCAGCTGGGGTGGCGCCTGTAACCAAGGCACATGCCCTGGACCCTCAGGTCTGCAGGCCGAGCTCTGCTGAGCCGCGCCGCTGGGCTGCTCACTTCTCCGCAGTCAGGCCCATTATTGCAGGGCTGCTGGCAGCAGTGGGGACTCGCATGCCACGTGAGACTGTTATGCCCAGATTTCATGATCCCCAAAGACCACCAGGGAGCTGAACCCGATGCAATAGCATAGACCCTTTATTACAAGCCGGGGCTTGGCCCTCTGCCCCCACCTCGGAGGCGACAGGAAGCAAAAGAGAGATAATTTCCCCAAGCATGATGATTTTGTAGGGAGGTGGGGTCAGACACAAACCAATGAGTTGTTCCATTCCAATTGGTTAGGTGATGGCTGGGGCTAGTGAGGCAAATAATCCCTAACGTGACCTGTCCTGTCCTGTGCTCTTGATTGGAGCTCAAGCGCACAGTCTTTCACAATTGGCTAATTCAAAGGGAGGGGCTGGTCTTTGTGATTTCAAGATGGCAGCCCCCAGGTAAGTTTACACATCATGTGGCCTACATGGTGGCTGCCAAGTCACATAGTCCAAAATGGTGGCTGTCTAAGTTGTTCTTTGCAGTCCCGCTCTGCCCTTTCAAGACAGGGACAATGCTGCCCTGCAGAAACTGCGGGGGGAGTTTAGGAGAGCAAACTCAGAAGGCAACCTGCATGTCCCTGCTGGGTTACCTCATTCAACTTCCCGGGCCCCCAAGCTGGGGGCCGCCCTGACTCGAAGAGGGGAGAAGCCCGCCGGAGGGACGGGGCTCACAGGAGCCCGGCATCTCTTTCTTCAAAGGGGGGGGGGGGGGCTTTCAGGTGAATGTCATCCAGGCACAGCACACAGCACCTGGATGTCCCCGCTCCCAGGCTCCATCATCCGCGAGCATGAACCTGAGTTTTAAAGCTGGAAAAGCACCTTAGAGATGATCTGGTCCAAAACTGTCCTGCATCAGCCAGTTTTGAGGAGGGTTCAGGAGATGGGCAGTGACTGGAATGAAGGGACAGCCCCCGGGAATGAAGTGATTGTCCCAGTCAGACCGCTAATTGGGGGCCAGCCAGACACTGGGCCTCGGCCCTTCACCCAGGTTCAGGCTCATTCAACTCATTCTTGCTTCCCGGGGTTTTAAAACCCTCACGTTTATTTTAAAGCATTATTATTATTATTTTTGGCAATCCTCACCTGAGGATATTTTTCCATTGATTTTTAGGGAGAGTGGAAGAGAAAGGGAAAGACAGAGAGAAACATTGATATGAGAGAAACACACTGATTAGTGGTTGCCTCCTGCATGAGCCCCAACCAGGGCCTGGGCCGAGGAGGAACCTGCAGCAGAGGTACATGTCCTTGACCGGAATCGAACCCGGGACCCTTCAGTCCACTGGTCAATGCTCTATCTGAGTCAAACCAGCTAGGGCTTAAAGCCTTATTTTAATCTACAGTTTGCTTCAGTACTACACAGCAATAAGCTTACATAGCAATTTATAAAAATCTTGACATTTTCCATCTTTGTTGCACGTAATTTTTAAAGAAAAATACAAACCAAAAGCCAGGTGAAGCCCTCTGCGCCTCCTTTCATGTCCGATTCTGCTGGCCCAGGGGTGACTGTTGTTAATCATTTCCATGGTAGTTTTAATGTTATTTTTATCCATAATATTACGCAACACTGGTCTTCATGTTTGAAGCTCTATCTACATTTATCACACTGTACATGTCATCTGGCAGTATGTGCTTCTTTTTTAAAATATATATTTTTTGGTGATTTCAGAGAGGAAGGGAAAGGGAGAGATAGAAACATCGATGATGAGAGAGAACCATTGATCAGAAGCCTCCTGCATATGCCCGCTACTTGGGATCGAGCCACAACCTGGGCTGTGCCCTGACCTGGAATCCAACTGTGAACTCCTGGTTCATAGGCCAATACCAACCACTGAGCCACTGGCTGGGCTGTTTTTGTTTTTTTGTTTTTTTTAATTCAACATGTTTTTGACAGTTCTCTATGTTAATATATATATATATATATATATATATATATATATATATGGCTCCAGCTTATTCATTTTGACTACTGTATAGGATTCTGTTTGTGCCACAATTTATTATCTCCCTGATAGATATGATTCTTCTTCGCTTGACCCATTGTTGAAAACAGTGCTTCTCTGGGCATCCAGCAGTGGGGTTTGGAATCAGAGAAGTGTGTTTCCAACACACCAATCATGCTCTTCAGAGGGCCTGTGCCAAGGTCATCCCTGCTGCTGGGAGGGTCCTGCTGCTCTCCTCTTCCTCTGTCCTGACTCTTCCTACCATTTGCTGTTGTCTCCTCCTCCTTTTCCTTCTCCTCCTCCTCTTCCTAATATATTTTTATTGATTTCAGAGAGGAAGGGAAAGGAAGAGAGAGATAGAAACATCAATGATGAGAGGGAATCATTGATTAGCTGTCTCTTGCATATTGGACCAACCCAGGCATATGCCCTTGATGGGAATTGAACCTGGGACCCTTCGGTCTACAGGCCAACACTCTATCCACCAAACCAAACTGACTAGGGCTCGTTTGCCTTCTTCCATTGGCCAATCATTGGGTGGGAAGTGGCGTGTCAGTGGTGATTAACTTGCAATTTCCCCCTCACCAGCTTGGTTAAACATCTCTTCATACGGGCATTACTGCTGGGTGTTCTCTTGGGAGAAACATTGAATCTTTTGCCCACTTTTTTAGTTTGGGCTTTTTTTCTTTCTTACTGACATGTGAGAGTTTTTCATACATTCTGGATTCTCATCCATCAGTTATATATTACAAATATTTTTTCTCAATCTGTCATTTGTCTTTTAACTCTGTTGACTTTGTCTTTTTTTAAAAGAAGTTAGTAACAGAATCAAATTTTTCAGTCTTTTTCTTTATGATCTGTTCTTTTTGTAGCGAGCTTAAAATGCCTTCTTTACTCTGAAAAATATAAAACTACTCGCTTTTGTTTTCTCCTAAAAGTTTTGAATTTTTTCCAGTTGGGATTAATTCATATTTTGTCTTAATGTCTATTAAAGATCTATTTTTAATTTTGTTTTCTACAAAGGAGATAAACTATGGCCCCAGTATTGTTTATTTCATTTTTTGCTTTCCCCACAGATTTAAATGCCATTGGTGTCATAAATCAAGTTTACAGATATGCTGAGTCTGTCTCAGCCTTTCTCTGCTCCTTTCCAGTTTGTTTACCCTTGTGTCAATACCACCCAGGCCAATAACTGTTTTAATGTTTGGAGGGCATGTTGCCTTTCCTTGTTCTCTGTCTTTAAAATGGATGTTCGCTGTCTTGGCTTTCTGTTCTTCCATATGTATTTTTTTTAATCAGTGCATCAACTTTTATCTAAACCCAAGAGCTACAGAGAACTGTGAGAAATGGTGAAAAAATGGGCATACTTATGATATGCAGTGTGGTCTAATTCTGTGTTTATTCAGGATTTCTTTTATGCCTTTTGATAATGTTCAGTAACTTTCTTCAAAGAGACTTGAACATTGTTGGGGGGAAGCTTGTTCTTTGATCTTGGTTTCTTCAGGAAAGGATTTCCCAGAGCACTAGTTACTCCTTCCTCCTCTGCACCCGGGGAGAGGGGGGAGGACTGACTCCTCTGAGGTCAAATTTGCAAAGACCACGTCAGTTTGGTACCATCTCTTTTTCTCTTGGAAAAGGCTGAAAGGAACTGGCATTTTTCTTGTTTCTCTAGGATAGGCTTGCTTTTTGCTGTTGCATGTGAATCGTGACAGTAGCATCCTTTCCTCTTGGCGGAAAGGAGTTTCATTTTTCCATCCAGCCTGACACTTCCTGTAGGGATGTTGTGGATACACTTCTCTTTTTAAAATATATTTTATTGATTTTTTTATAGAGAAGGAGGGAGAGGGAGAGAGAGCTAGAAACATCGATGAGAGAGAAACAGCAATCAGCTGTCTCCTGCACACACCCCACTGGGGATGTGCCTGCAACCAAGGTATATGCCCTTGACCAGAGTCGAACCTGAGACCTTTCAGTCTGCAGGCTGACGCTCTATCCACTGAGCCAAACCAGTTTCAGCAGGATACACTTTTTTTATTGGTGTAATTTCCAGGTTGCCAAGACTTTATTTTTTATCATGAATGGATGTTAAATTTTGTCAAATTGTATTTTAACTGATTTTCTTCTTGTGATGTTTAATTTTGATATAACTTAAAATTTATATAAAAAATTTATCTGCACAAGGAACTCCCTTAGCCCTTTACCCATATTACCCATCGTTTATATTTTGCCTCGTTTGCTTGTTATTTTTCTACATACACATATACAAGCACATGCCACTTATTTCTTGTGAACCATTTCAGACTATATTTGGAATATTATGTCCTTTTACCCCTAAATACTTCATTGTGTATATACTAAGAACAAGGGCATTCTGTACATAACCAGAGTTCACCGATGGGGTCAGGAAATCAAACACCGATCCATTACTATTCCTATGTGTGAATGTTAAACCAACCTTGCATTCTTAGAATAAACCCCACGAAGACATGAGCCTTTTCTAATCCTGGGCCATTTCTACTATCCCAGTCATGTTCACAGTCACCAAATTCGACTTAGATTTTTTCCGTGTCTTCCCATCTCCCTGGCTAAAACCCCAGACATGATCTTGTCGAGAGCTTAATTTTTCAGATTTTTTCCAGCTCTTGCTTTTATCAATAAAAATGAGTCTAGCCCTAGCTGGCTTGGGTCAGTGAATAGAGCATCAGCCTATGGATTGAAGGATCTCGGGTTCAATTCCGGTCAAAGGCACATGCCTGGGTTGTAGGCTTGATCCCCAGTACGGGTGTGCAGGAGGCAGCCAATCAATGATTCTCTCTCATCATTGATGTTTCTCTCTCTCTCTTTCTTCCTCTCTGAAATCAATAAAAATATAAATTTTTAAAAAATGAATCTAGATCCCTTCTCACAGGGAGCACTAGCAGCCACCGGGCCCTGCAGGTGTGAAATTCCAGACCACTAATTTCCAACCGGCTGTGCTGCAAGAATTTTATGTAAAAAGATGTAGCACCTGACTCTTTAGTCAGAGGCACTGACCTCTTTTCGCTTAGATTGTCACATAAAAAAATGACGACGCCAACACAACAGTAGCCATCCAGTGTGAATGAATGAAAATTACACTTTTTTGTCAGATCAGCAAAAATTGCATTTTGGGTTGTGCTGCAGGATTTTAGTAAATAGTTCAGGAGTGCCATGGGATGAGAAAGGTTATAAGTTGCTGTTGCGGACTATTGGTGCTTGCAGGCCTGTGGTTTCACCACTTGTAGGTTCTGTTGCTGAGGTGATCATTGTGAGCCCACTTTTAGCGTTTGTTTTGTTTCTTACTTAGTATTGCTATGTCGTTGCAGCGGAGGGGAGTGAAACAACATGAACTCACCACACTGGTGAGACCAGGATTCTAGCTTGTTCTTGAAGCTCTCGCCCTTCCTCCTCCAAGGAATGTGTGCCCTATGCTCAGCAGGTTCTGGAGGGAGCTCAGGGGGTTGTGGAGGGAGCTCAGGGGGCTGTGGAGGGAGCTCAGGGGGTTGTGGAGGGAGCTCAGGGGGTTCTGGAGGGAGCTCAGGTGGTTCTGGAGGGAGCTCAGGGGGTTGTGGAGGGAGCTCAGGGGGTTGTAGAGGGAGCTCAGGTGGTTCTGGAGGGAGCTCAGGGGGTTGTGGAGGGAGCTCAGGGGGCTGTGGAGGGAGCTCAGGGGGTTCTGGAGGGAGCTCAGGGGGTTGTGGAGGGAGCTCAGGGGGTTGTGGAGGGAGCTCAGGGGGCTGTGGAGGGAGCTCAGGGGGTTCTGGAGGGAGCTCAGGGGGTTCTGGAGGGAGCTCAGGTGGTTCTGGAGGGAGCTCAGGGGGTTGTGGAGGGAGCTCAGGGGGTTGTGGAGGGAGCTCAGGGGGTTGTAGAGGGAGTTCAGGGGGTTGTGGAGGGAGCTCAGGGGGTTGTGGAGGGAGCTCAGGGGGTTGTGGAGGGAGCTCAGGGGGTTGTGGAGGGAGCTCAGGGGGTTGTGGAGGGAGCTCAGGGGGTTGTGGAGGGAGCTCAGTGGTTCTGGAGGGAGCTCAGGGGGTTGTGGAGGGAGCTCAGGGGGTTGTGGAGGGAGCTCAGGGGGTTGTGGAGGGAGCTCAGGGGGTTGTGGAGGGAGCTCAGGGGGTTGTAGAGGGAGTTCAGGGGGTTGTGGAGGGAGCTCAGGGGGTTGTGGAGGGAGCTCAGGGGGTTGTGGAGGGAGCTCAGTGGTTCTGGAGGGAGCTCAGGGGGTTGTGGAGGGAGCTCAGGGGGTTGTGGAGGGAGCTCAGGGGGTTGTGGAGGGAGCTCAGGGGGTTGTGGAGGGAGCTCAGGGGGTTGTGGAGGGAGCTCAGTGGTTCTGGAGGGAGTTCAGGGGGTTGTGGAGGGAGCTCAGGGGGTTGTGGAGGGAGCTCAGGGGGTTGTGGAGGGAGCTCAGGGGGTTCTGGAGGGAGCTCAGGGGGTTGTGGAGGGAGCTCAGGGGGTTGTGGAGGGAGCTCAGGGGGCTGTGGAGGGAGCTCAGGGGGTTGTGGAGGGAGCTCAGGGGGCTGTGGAGGGAGCTCAGGGGGTTGTGGAGGGAGCTCAGGGGGTTGTGGAGGGAGCTCAGGGGGTTGTGGAGGGAGCTCAGGTGGTTGTGGAGGGAGCTCAGGGGGTTGTGGAGGGAGCTCAGGGGGTTGTGGAGGGAGCTCAGGGGGTTGTGGAGGGAGCTCAGGGGGTTGTGGAGGGAGCTCAGGGGGTTGTGGAGGGAGCTCAGGGGGTTCTGGAGGGAGCTCAGGGGGTTGTGGAGGGAGCTCAGGGGGTTCTGGAGGGAGCTCAGGTGGTTCTGGAGGGAGCTCAGGGGGTTGTGGAGGGAGCTCAGGTGGTTCTGGAGGGAGCTCAGGGGGTTGTGGAGGGAGCTCAGGTGGTTCTGGAGGGAGCTCAGGGGGTTGTGGAGGGAGCTCAGGGGGCTGTGGAGGGAGCTCAGGTGGTTCTGGAGGGAGCTCAGGGGGTTCTGGTGGGAGCTCAGGGGGTTGTGGAGGGAGCTCAGGGGGTTGTAGAGGGAGTTCAGGGGGTTGTGGAGGGAGCTCAGGGGGTTGTGGAGGGAGCTCAGGGGGCTGTGGAGGGAGCTCAGGTGGTTGTGGAGGGAGCTCAGGGGGTTCTGGAGGGAGCTCAGGGGGTTCTAGAGGGAGCTCAGGGGGTTGTGAAGGGAGCTCAGGGGGTTGTAGAGGGAGTTCAGGGGGTTGTGGAGGGAGCTCAGGTGGTTGTGGAGGGAGCTCAGGGGGTTCTGGAGGGAGCTCAGGGGGTTGTAGAGGGAGCTCAGTGGTTCTGGAGGGAGCTCAGGTGGTTCTGGAGGGAGCTCAGGTGGTTCTGGAGGGAGCTCAGGGGATTGTGGAGGGAGCTCAGGTGGTTCTGGAGGGAGCTCAGGTGGTTCTGGAGGGAGCTTTGACACTGGGCCTGGGGGAAACTCCAGGACTTCCTCTACTCTTAGCTCCCAGGACCTCTTGAGTTATAGCCCAGGGGCCTTTGTCTAGAAAAGAACACTAATGTATAAGGAAATATCACCTGTAAAGACCCCAGTCTTCACTGTATTGGAGAAAAGGAGGGGGTGGAGGTGACAGGGTAGTCTCATTTCCCACCATGCTTGCTTCCACCAAACTTCCCAGACAAAAGCATTTTTTTAAAAGCTATCAGAAATATATAGAAATGTTGAAGGAATAAGAACTTATCACCTTTTTACATTTCTTATGACACTAAAACAATCTCAAAGCATTCAATATGATTGAAAATAAAAATGAAGAAAAATTATGAACAGTTTTGGTGTAATTAACTAGAATATGGAGTAGAATTGGAACCTAAAATGTATGCTGTAGTTATTTTATATTACTTGTTTTTAATGAATTTCCTTAAGGAATATTAAAAAAAATAGCAGATGTAAATGAGCTAACTTGTATATTAATTAGCTGATGAGATTTCTTAAATTAAAAAAATTCTAGTGAGTGTGGATTGTGTAGAACTTCTGAATTGGAACAAATCCAGATCAAATTGTTTTTTCAGGACAAAGCTGATCAGAACAGCCAGTTCAGTGTCATTGTTTCTGTATAGCCTGTTAACACAGAGGCATGTTCCATTTTGTGTGCCTGTGACCACAAGAGGTTAAAAATCTCAGGTTCTCTTCATCCTGAGAGAGCATGTGGTGGCCAGCCCAGAGCCAGATTGAGCCATGTTAATTTCCCAGAAGATTTCAAAGAATTGTCTTTTGAAAAGGGGAAGTTTGGGTTAATAGAAACCAGAATAACCTCAGGCAGTTACATGGAGAAGAATAGAACAAATTACTCCTGGCTTGTTGGACATGGTGGGGGTGGGAAGGATTTGGGGGGGAGGAGGGGGAATCGACTTTCTCTGGCCCAACCCTACCGCTTTGTTGTTCTTTATTCCAAAGAGAGCAGTTTTGTCAGTAACGATCCTGAATGGTGAGGGTGGCGAAGTTGTGCCAAGAGCTCATCAGTGGGCTCTTTCTTGGGCTCAGCTCTTGGGAGGGAGGCATGTCAGGAGTGTGAGGGCGTTGGAGCCATCGGGTCCTGGATTGGATTCCTGTGTTGCCACTGACATCCAGGGACTCAGGGGAGTTTATGTTTCCACTGGGAGCTGCCATATCTGCATCTCTTAAAGGAGATCGCTCAGGCTCGCTCGTGTCACAGGTGGAGATATGGCTACGATAAAGGCACCTGGACAGAGTAGGCACTGAAACCCCCCCAGGGAGGCCCAGCCAATGTGGCTCAGTGGTTGAGCCTCAACCTATGAACCAGGAGGGCCCAGGTTCGATTCCTGGGCAGGGCACAAGCCAGGGTTGTGGGCTTGGTTCCCAGGGTGGGTGTGCAGGAGGCAGCCAACCATAATTCTCTCTCATCATTGATGTTTCCATCTCTCTCCCTTCCTTTCTGAAATAAAAAGAAATATATTTTTAATAAACAACTGCACAGGGAGGCCAGAATTCCCCTGTTGAGTCTCTTCCTCTCTCCCTCCTGACAGTTCTTAAAACCACACCTCTTCTGTAAGAGGCTTCTGGAAGGCTGAGGTCAGATGGCTGCTACAGGTTTTATGTAAAAATTAAGAATTAAAACAATAAAACATTGGTTCTAATGGCTGTGGAACAAATGGCCACAAACTTAGCTGTTTAGAACAACCATTTCACCGTGTTCGTGTTCACAGGTTCTGTGGGCGAGGAATTCAGAGAGTGTAGGCCTCACCCCGCAGATCTCATAGGCTGGGGACTGACAGCTAGCAGTCCTCCCAGGGGCCTCCCCCGCATTCCCAGCTGTCAGTGTGGCCCTTGCATCAGGGACACCTGCAGGCCTCCAGGTGGTCGGGCTTATGCACAGCACAGCAGTCTTTACGTGAGACAGGCAACTGGTTCCCGAAAAGAACCAGGCACCAACTGTAACACTCAGAGGTCCTGACCTTGAGAGTCACACGACATCACTGAGGCTGGGTTTACACCCTCTGAGTTCAAGGGTGGGGGTGAAGACGCCACACCTCTTGCATTTTTTGTAATCCTCACCCCAGGATATTTTCCCATTGATTTTTAGAAGAAGTGTGAGGGAGGGGGAGAGACAGAGAGAGTAACATGGATGTGAGGGAGACACATGGATTGGTTGCCTCCTGAGCCCTGAGCAGGGCCGATAATCGAACCTGCAATCCTGCAACTGAGGTACATGCCCTTGACCAGAATTGAACCTGGGTCCCTTTAGTCTGTGGGTTGATGCTCTATCCATTAACGCAAATGGGCCAGGGCTAGACTTCACCCCTGGTGGAAGGAACACCCAAACCATAGTATAAGGACACAAGGAATGGGACTGTTGGGGTGGACTCATTGGGAAATATAATTTGCCACTGGGATGAGTAAATGATAAGTCCTTGAAAAAAATTTAAAAAATATGGTTTTTTTAATTGATTTTTAGAGAGATAGAGGAAGGGAGGCGAATGGAGAGATAGAAACATTGATGAGACAGAAACATCATTGATTGGCTACCTCCTGCACATCCTCCACTGGGGATCAAGCCCCAAAACCAGGCTTGTGTCCTGACTGGGAATTGAACCGTGACCTCTTAATTCCTGGGTCGGTGCTCAATCACTGAGCCACACTAGCTGGGCAGTCCTTGAAATTTTTTATTGGATCTGGCCTGAGCATGAAAGAGAGATTTGAGGAGAGTAACTGAAGTCATTGCCACAGTGATTCAGGGGGAAACAGTGAAGGCCAGGAGAAGCAGTGACAGAAAATCAAGAGGGTTGGGTGGGAGAGTTGGCGTTGGGATGGGGTCAAGCTTGTGGAGGCAAAGGGGAAGAAGAAGAGCGGAAGAGTCCAGAGGCCCTGTGGTTTCCAGCACCCGAGCTCAGAAGGGTGGGGCTGCCATTTACCTGAAATGGGGAAGTCACAGGGAGAAGCAGGAATTCCCTGTTTCCACTTGACTTACCACAGACTTGCTGGTCTCCTAACAACTCACATATGTGAGTCTCGATCTATTTTGCACGCATACCCTTTGCTGCTGACAGATCTGTGTGTGAGCTCGGATCCAGGCCTCAGTACATCCCCAAAGGGCTGAGATGACAACTTTGAGAGATGACATCAGGGGCTGTACCTGGAAATGAATCTATTTGTGACTGTGATTGAATCAGGATCCTGTGTTGAATAATCTCACCAAAGAACTAAAGTCCAGGGAGATGGCAGAGGTGGAAGAGAGTACAGAGGGTAAATGGTGATGGGAAAAAGAAAAGAAAAGAAAGTGATTATTTTACTGGCCTACGTGGCTCAATGAGGTCATGGTTCGATTCCCAATCAGGGTACATGCCTGGGTTGTTTGCTCAATCCCCAGTAGGGGGCATCCAGGAGGCAGCCAATCAATGATTCTCCTCATTAATGTTTCCCTCCCTCTCTCTTGCTCTCTGATATCAATAAAAAATATGTTTAAAAGGTGATTAGAGAATAAAAAAAAATAGAAGTCCAGGGAGAAACAGTGGTATATGCTAGTAGAGCTTCTACAAAATGTTTCAAGCCTGTATAATAAAAGCCTAATATGCAAATCGACCAAACAATGGAATGACCAGTGGAACAACTGTTCACCCTGACATGCACTGACCACCAGGGGGCAGACGCTCAATGCAGGAGCTGCCCCCAGCCCGCAGTCCCCAGGTCAGCCAAGGCGGGTGCCAGCAGGGGCCCCATGATCACCCCACCAGTCATCCCACAGATCAGCCCTGATTGCCAGCCAGGCCTAGGGACCCTACCCATGCACAAATTTCATGTATTGGGCCTCTAGTACTATCATGAAAGGCATGACCCAAACCTTGGCTGGGTCAAGTCCCCACCTCCCTTCCTTTTTTTTTTGTTGTTAATTCTCACCTGAGGTTTTCTCCCCCATTGATTTTTAGGGGGAATAGAAGACAGAGGGAAAGACAGAGAGAAACATCGATGTTACATTGATTGGTTGTCTGCTGCACCAGCTCTGACCAGGGCCTGGGCTGGGGAGGAGCCCACAACCAAAGTACATGCCCTTGATTGGAATCAAACCCAGGACCCTTTGGTCCACAGGCCAGTGCTCTATCCAGTGAGCAACACCAGCAAGGGTACTCGAGTCCCTTTTTCATGGCATTATCTGTCATTGGCTGTCAGGCCTTGGGGCTCCATATTTGTTTTTTGTTTGTTTGTTTGTTTGTTTGTTTTTTTGAGTCTCAGTTTCAATGTCAAATAGTTCTTTATGTGTATATGTCAGCAATGGTATCCAGATGGTGGACACATCATGGCAATGCAAGTTCCATCCTCTCTGGTTTGGTCCTGGGCCGCCTGCAGCCACGCACAGCTGCCGACTGCTACTGCTAGCATGGCAAGGTGTCGTCAGTGTCCCCTATCTCTGGACCGTCCTTGTGACTGGAACAGACCTGTCAGTTCCTCACTGTCACAGGAACCCACATGGTCTTGGAGTTGTTCTCTGAAAACACACAAACACATTCTCGACCAAAAGTTAACAAAGGGATCCTCTCTGCAAATTAGACTTGGGATTCTTTTTATTTTTGCCTAAATGATTTTCCTTTGGCTTATTTTGACACCATGTGTGTTTTTTCATGGGTGTCCTGCTGTTGGCTTTATAAATGGAAGTTCCTTTTCTGGAGTAAGAATTTTCTAGATGTATTTTACTTACAGGATATTTTTCCTTACATGATATTACCCCACTATCCTCCCCCTTTTTGATTAATGGGGGCTTTTGGAAATTTTAGATTGCAGTCTTGGTAATTTTAAATTTCAATTTTTGTACACAAATATGACTGCTTTAGTTTCTTTGGATGTTAGGCAATTTTTCAGTGAGATGAACTACTAATAGATATTTTAGTTAATGTTTTAGGAACAGCTTTTTGTCCAGTACACTAAAATTTTCTTGAGTATTCACTTATTTCACTTGGCCAATTTAAAGTAATCTGAAAACTTGATTACTATTTTACTGTCAATTTTAATACTAAAGCAGAAATCTTAGTTTACCCTGTAAATATTAGTGGAAAGGATTATTTGCATTCCTGATAATAGACTGAATTTAGATACAGAGCAGCTATTGCTGGTTGAGAGTCTGTCTGCAACCTGGGTCCTGGTCTGAGCTGTGCGTGGGAGGTGAAGAAGCTGTGGGGGCAGGAGACCTCCCTCAGAAGGGGTGAGAGTTCAGGCCCCTGCACGGTTTGTGGATGAGGGTCTGTGCCCCACCTCTGTTGACCTTTTAGTTCTCTCCTGTTGGCCTCTCTGCAACTGTGCCTGTCTTAGGTTGTTCCTTTCCTGAGGAATCTTACCCGTCTCTGGCTAACCAGCCATCCTCTGGGGCCAAATAGGGTGATGTGAGGTTCAGTGTTGTCTCCTTTGTAGCCTATGCCCCTGTGGCCTCCACGTCCAGCACCTGCCTTGGGGGCTCCGTATTTGATCACATTGTCAGAAGTGGTGGAAGTACATGGCTTACCTTCACTTCATTGAGAGAACTTTGCATTCACAAGCGATATCACAGGCAAGTCAGTGGTAAGGTCATTTAAAAACATTCCCAACAAATGCCATCCTTCTCATGGTGGTAACGGGAAAGGCCAGCCATCATTCCAGAGAAACGGCCTTTGGAGTCACGAACCATCATCGCTATATACTTGGTCTTTCACCCCACATTGTCTCACTCACCATGTAAGTCAGAACTCTTATTTTATTTGCAAGTGAATTTGAGGGTTATTTCAATTTAAGTGAAAAAGCAAATGTATTGGTTCACATAACTGGAAAGGCTAGAGCAATCCAGCATTAGCTCTGATGGGATTCAGGAATGTAAATGGGATCACCAGGTCTCGGCCTCTTTCACTTCTCTCTGTGGGTCCAACTCATTCTCTATTGCTGCAGATGTGCTTCCTGCATGTGCCAGGGAAGATGGCTGCCCTCAACCCCAAGACTGTGCCATCCCAATTCAGTAATCCCAGGAAAGAAGGGCCTGCTCCCCACTAACCCTCCTTCTGCCTTTCCACCACATCTTTCTCTCCTTCCCGGGCATGTGTGGAAATCAGGTAAGTTCTCAGGTCTGATGGTCCCAGGCCAAGTCAACTGCCCGTTGCTGTGGCTGTGAGGGGAAGGGTTGTTACTGGGCAAAGCAAACGAATAAGCAAGCAAGCAAGCAAACACAACCAGGGCAGAGCACATGCTCCCCAAACCTACCCTGGAGCTGGTTAGCCATGCAGGCTTTCGTCCAAGGCCTATGGACCAGAGCCTGCAATTCCATGAGATACAGGTGGGTCTATGCACTTTGAAGCTTGGAAAGAGCTGGGCTACAGGAAGGGAGGACAAGCAGGCCTGCAGGGCTTTCCAGAGAGTTTGTGAAGGTGCTGTGCATGGCAGCAGGATTGCAACAGGGAGCAGCCAGCCCAGGCTAACAGCCCTCAGGGGCAACTGGCATGGTGCACCAGGGAAAGACACAAAGGCCAGACTGGGCCCAAGGTCACAGCCAGTCTAAGCAAAGGTGTTGGCACCGGTTCTACTCAGCACAGCACGTTCGGAGCGGCAGAGTGGGTCCTGGAGCCTGGGCCGGCCCTACCTGTAGGAGGTGACTCCATGGCTTCCGAGGAGTAGAGGAGAAAGCTTCAAGCCTGGAGAGTAATATATCTATACTAATAAAAGGGTAATGTGCTAATTAGACTGGTAGACCTTCCAGGAGACCTTCCAGACGTCCTTCCAGACAAAGTCATGGTGGTGGGACCAAGGCAGAGGCAGTTAGGGGTAATAAGGCCAGGAGGGGAGGGCAGTTGGGGGTGAGCAGGCTGACAGGGAGGGGCAGTTGGGGGCGAACATGCCAGCATGCAGAGTTGTTAGGGGCAATCAGGCAGGCAGGCAGGTGAGCAGTTAGGAGGCAGTGGTCTCGGATTGTGAGAGGGATGTCTGACTGTCAGTTATCCCCTGAGGGGTCCAGATTGGAGAGGGTGCAGTCCAGGCTGAGGGACACCCACCCCCCTGCCCTACGCATGAATTTCATGCACTGGGCCACTAGTAATGACTATAATGCAGGCAACAACGGGTCTCTCTCTCTCTCTCTCTCTCTCTCTCTCTCTCTCTCTCTCTCTCTCTCTCTCTCTACCTCTCTTACACACCTACACACACCTTTATTACAGTCAGTCATTGGAGCGAGCCTGAAATTTGGACCCTACCTAGCTAATAGAGCCGCTTCATTCAGAAGAGTTAAGACAACGCAGTCACACCTGGACAGATTTTGCCCTTTCCCAAGCAAAGCAGTCAGTCATTGGCATCATGTGTGGAAATCAGGTAAGTTCTCAGTTGATTCGATCAGTCCCCTTTCTTTTATGGCCTTTAACTAGAATATTCCTGTAAGAAGGGCTCTGATCTAAAAGCTGATGGAAGTGTAATTAGATAGAAAGCTGTGGAGGGCCTGGGCTCTGGCTCAAGGATGGGTGGCTTCAGGCACACCACACTGGAAGGCAACACAGGCTGCGAACGACGGGGCGGCTTTTCTGTGGGTCTCCGGGCCCCTCTGTCCTTGTCCTTCAAAACCCAGGACTCATGGTTTTAAGACACCCTGCTTGGCTTCAGGCTGAGACTCCTTCTCATGGGCCTTAATCAATCAATCAATCAATCAATCAATTAATTAATTAATGTTTTTAAATGTGGTTTAATTATAGATTTGATATATATTATATGAATTTCAAATGTACATAGTGATTTGCAAAACATGCACCACAGTGATCTAGTACTACTGTCTGGCCACCATACAATGGGGATTACAATATAACGGCCTGATTCCCTGTGCTGGACCTCCTGTCCCCCTGTCTTACTGTGTAACTGGATGTCTGTACTTCTTAATCCCAGGGCCTTTGGGGCACCTTCTCTGTGGACTCTAACTGGTGTTGGCCCACCAGGATTTTTATGAACACCTGGCTTTGGGTCTCTTTGCTTATTTGTTTGCTAGAGGCCCCATGCATGAAATTCATGCATGGGGGATTGGGGGAAGGGAAGGGGGTGTCCCTCTGCCCAGCCTGCAACCTCTCCAATATGGTACCCCTCGAGGGATGTCTGGCCTAAATGGGCAGTTGGACATCCCTCTCACAATCCAGAACTGCTGGCTCCCAACTGCTTGCCTGCTTGCCTTCCTAATTGCCCCTAACTGCTTCTGCCTGCCAGCCTGATCACACCCTAGCCACTCCCCTGCCAGCCTGATTGATGTCTAACTGCTCCCCTGCCAGCCTGTTTGTCCCTAACTGCCCTCCCCTGCAGGTCTGGTCCCCCCCAACTACTCTCACCTGCAGGCCTGGGTCCCCCCCAAATGCCCTTCCCTGCAGGTCCAGTTGCCCCCAAATTCCCTCCTTTGCCAGCCTGGTCAACCCTTACTGCCCTCCCCTGCAGGCTTGATTGCCCCCAACTGTCCTCCCTTGTAGGCCTGGTCCCTCCCAACTGCTCTCTCCTGCTGGCCATCTTGTAATGGCCAATTTTGACCACATGGGGGCAGGATCTTTGACAACATGGGGGCAGCCATCTTGTGTGTTGGAGTGAAGGTCAATCTGCATATTACTCTTTTATTAGATAGGATAGAGGCCTGGTGCATGGATGAGAGCCAGCTGGTTTGCCTGGAAGGGTGTCTCAGATCAGGGTGGGGGTTACCTTGGGGTGTAGGGCAGCCTGGGCAAGGGGCCTATGGTGGTTTTCAGGCTGGCCACACCCCCAATGACCCAAGCGGAGGCCCTGGGATCTGGGATTAATTTATGTTCTACAATTGAAACTTTGTAGCTTGGAGCAGAGCCAAGTGTCCTGCTTGCTTCGTGGCCACAGCCATTTCTCTTGGGATATTTACCTTCAATAACTGGAAATTTGTAGCCTTAAGCAGAGGCCAAGGCATGCCAGGGCTGTGGAAAACTTGGCTTCCTCCATCACTAGGGGAAACCCTAGCCTCCTCCTCTCTCCAGCTCTATGGCTGCCTCCATTTCTTTTGGGATTCTATAATTGAAACTTTGTAGCATTGAGTGGAGGTCTGAGCCCACCAGGGTGTACAGAAAGCTTGGCTTCCTCTATCGCTGGGGAAACCCAAGCCTCCCTCCTGCTCTCTGTGGCCATAGTCATCTTGGTTGGGGTTAATTTGCATACCTCTCCTGATTGGCTGGTGGGTGTGGTGAAGGTATGGTCAATTTGCACATTACTCTTATATTAGATATGATTGGCCATTTTTCCTGAGCAGACATTGGCCCGTGTTTTACTAACTTGCCCAAACTAGTCTCTCCCGATAGAAGATTCTGCTCCTCTCACTTCCCTGCCCTCACCTGTCTAGTAACATGGCCCATCCTGAAGGGTTCCGTTCAGATGCTTCTCACCCGAGGATACGTCCCCATTGATTTTTAGAGAAAGTGGAAGAGAGAGGGAGAGACAAAGAGAAACATGGATGAAAAAGAAACAAACACATTGATTGATTGCCTCCCGCATGAGCCCCGACCAGGGAATGGGCTGGGGAGGAGCCTGCAACCAAGGTATGTGCCCTTGACTGGAATCAAACCCGGAACCTCCTGGTCCACGGGCTGATACTCTATCCACTGAGCTACACCAGCGAGGGACACCCACTTCTTTCTGTCTCACAGAGCCTCCAGCCAAGGCTTCATTGGCAAGTTACTCTCTCCTCACCTGTGACCAGTGGATCCTGTTTCCCAGCCTCACGGAATAATGGACCCACAGCCTGGCTCCCTGCCCCACACACTGCACTTGATACGTGTTCACTCTTCTTCCTTGTTCTCTGTGCTTCTTAGGTGTTCAGCACGCAGCTCCCAATGAATGAGCCAATTATAAATACAAAAATCACATGGCTTTATTCCCAAGTGCTCCAGCCCTGTGACTCTTTATCTTCCTTGATGCTGGTGACATGATTATTATGTCAAGACAACTGTAACCATCATCCATTTCTCCTGTTTCTCCCTCTCAGAGTTGGTCAGGGTGTGGGGGAGCACAAAGGCATCATTCAGTCTCCATCAGCACCGGCTGCTACTCTTTCAAAACTTCTGCAAACCTGTTTGAAGAAAAAGGCTGTTCCATTGTGGTTTCCAGGTGCATTTTCTTTTTCTTTATTTATTTGTTAAAGGTATTGCATATGTGTCCTTATCTCCCCCATTCCTCCCCCAACCCCCTCTTACCCCCTAGTGTCTGTGTCCATTGGTTAGGCTTATATGAATGCATACAAGTTTTTTGATTGATCTCTCCCCCTTTCCCCAACCCTCCCCTGCCTCCCCTCTGAGGTTTGACAGACTGATTGATGTTTTTCATCAGTTTATGTTGTTCATCAGTTTATGTTGTTCACTATATTCCACAAATGAGTGAGATCATGTGGTATTTACACCTACCCTCTGAAGTTTTACAGACTGATTGATGTTTTTCTGTCTCTGGATCTGTTTTTGTTCATCAATTTATGTTGTTCACTATATTCCACAAATGAGTGAGATCATGTGGTATTTATCTTTCTCTGACTGGCTTATTTCACTTATCATAATGCTCTCCAACTCCATCCATGTTGTTGCAAATGGTAAGAATTCCTTCTTTTTTATAGTAGCGTAGTATTCCATTGTGTAGATGTACCACAGTTTTCTAATCCACTCACCTGCTGATGGGTACTTCGGCTGTTTCCAAATCTTAGCTATGGTAAATTGTGCTGCTATGAACATAGGGGCGCATATATCCTTTCTGATTGGTGTTTCTAGTTTCTTGGGATATATTTCTAGAAGTGGGATCACTGGATCAAGTGGGAGTTCCATTTTTAGTTTTTTGAGGAAACTCCATACTGTTCTCCACAGTGGCTGCACCAATCTGCATTCCCACCAGCAGTGCACAAGGCTTCCTTTTTCTCCGCATCCTCGCCAACACTTGTAGTTTATTGATTTGTTGATGATAGCCATTATGACAGGTGTGAGATGGTACCTCATTGTTTTGATTTACGCCTTTTTCATTTCTAAAAATATATTTTTATTCATTTCAGAGAGGAAGGGAGAGGGACAGAGAGAGAAATATCAATGATGAGAAAGAACCATTGGTTGGCTGCCTCCTGCAAGTCCCCTACTGGGGTTGAGCCCAAAATCCAGGCATGTGCCCCGACTGGGAATCGAACCATGACCTCCTGGTTTAGAGGTTGATGCTCAACCCCTGAGCCACGCTGGCCGGGCTCCATGGGTGTTCTGATTCCCAGGCCCTGAAGCACTCATAAACAGGAGCAGAAATGAACTGTCTGAACCCCTGATGGCTGACGGCTGATGAGCACGCTGGTGAGACACACACAGGGCTGAGGGCTGGGCACCAGGATGTCCAGATGTGTGAGCACATGGACTGCAGTGGACCAACTGCGTGGCCAATGAGGATGCTGTGTTGGCATGGGCAGCTCCCTGGCGAGCCGAGGAGCACTCACGTGGTCCTGTGATGGGCAGTGTTGTGCCTGGCCCTGTTAGTGGACACAGACCTCCACACACTCCCTCCCTGGAAATCTCTCCTGTTTCCGGCCGGTGGACAAGTGGAGGCTATCTCGTCTCAACTCCCTGGGCGGACCCTGGAGCATGTCTCTCCTGCCTGGAGTTAGGACTCACTCCTCAAGCTCCAGGCAATGAGCGGCCACCTGCCCACCACCCAAGGCCTCCTCCCAGTGCTCATCCTGTGTCAGGACAGACTCCTGCCCCAATGGATGACGGTGAAGGAAATACACAGTCCCACTAGGCCAGTGGTCAGCAAACCATGGCTCGTGAGCCACATGCGGCTCCTTGGCCCCTAGAGTATGGCTCTTCCACAAAATACCACGTACCCTAATTAAGTTAATAACAATGTACCTACCTATATTGTTTAAGTTTTAAAAATTTGGCTCTCAAAAGAAATTTCATTCATTGTACTGTTGATATTTGGCTCTGTTGACTAATGAGTTTGCCAACCACTGCACTAGGCACTCTTCTGTGACCTGGGGAGTCTGGCCTTAGCCTTGGGCTTCCCCGGACTTGCCTCCCCAATACGATGACCAGATCCATCAGTCTGGATAGTCCTGCTCGTGGGCCTTTTCTAGAAGGGCAAGATGGGCTTCAGAACCCCTGTTTAGTTTTTCCCCAAATGGTGATTGGCTCCTCCATCTCCCAGTCTCTGTTCCTGGTCCCGGGGGCCAGCACTGGGAAATAAATGTGAAAACATATTAACCAAGACCAGAAATTAATTCTCAGGGACTGTATAATCCAAACCCATTTTGAGGCAAGGAAGAACAGAATGTGCCCATAGTGAGCAATCATGTCCTTGATCACGCACAGCATCTAATCTTCCCTTTCTGCAGCAGGACCTTTGCTGTCCCCTTGCCTCATCAAAAGGCCCACTGGCATGTACTTCCTAACAGAAGGGAAACCTTTCTGTCTCAATAAACAGGTTCACTATAAACCACGTTAGCTTTTTCCTGGGTTCCAACTACCAAAATTACACCCATACTGGTAGATGGTGGATATATATATAGAGAGAGATATGAATATGGATATGGATATGGATAGAGATAGAGATAGAGATAGAGATAATGTACAGTATATATGTATGTGGGTTTCCGCCAGGTTCCACAGGTATATGCATAAATGTGCACCACATTCTTTCTTACAATTTTTTTCTTTTTAAGAAATATATCTTTGTTGATTTCAGAGAGGAAGGGAGAGGGAGAGAGAGCGTGAAACATCAATGATGAGAGAGAATAATTTATCAGCTGCCTCCTGCACGTCCCCCCACTGAGGATCACGCCTGCAATCGGCATACCCCCGGACCAGGAATTGAACTGTGACCTCCTGGTTCATAGGTTGATGCTCAACCACTGAGCATGCCGGCTGGGCTAATGCTGTAATTTACATAAAGTGCTTAGAACAGTGCTGGGCATTGAGAGGAAGTGCCAGACCTCTCTCCTCGCTATGCATGTCTGGGTTCTTGACACCCAACTCAGCTTAAGGGAGAGGGGAGAAACGAGCGAGGCTGCAGCCTGCGGAAGGGAGAGCTGCTTGGGGCCGATCAAGGGGCTTCAGGCAGCATCCACCTTGGACTGTTACTTTCTCTTCTTCTGAAAATGTTCCAACACACCAAACACTAGAGAGGCATGTGTGATGGACACTCACACCCCAATGCCTGCATATAACAGCGCTTAACATTTTATCCTGTTTATTTTTTATCTTTTTTAACTTTTGCTACAGAGTTTGAGAGTAAATTAGAAATATCATTACATTTCATCCCCAAATGCTTCTCTGTGCATCTCCAAAACATAAGGACATCTTCTCCCAGAACCACACGATCACCATCCCACATAACAAATCAACAATCCCCCAATCTAACACCAGGCATCTCAGAGTATTTTGAGTGACTCTTTGGATTTCAAGATAGATTCTGCTGGGGCGGAGACCTTTTGAAGACGAGACCCGTCGCTGTGTGTAGGAAAGAATGTCCCAGGTGTTGGGATGGAGAGAGGCATGTCATTTTGGCCAGCAGCCCTCTTGGGGGCCCTCCACACATCATGGGCTGAGATCCCTTGAGTGAATGCGCTCATTACAATTTGCTTCTCTCTGAGGCAGGAAAACATGTTTTTGAAGGCTGCTTGGCAGACAAGAGGGATATTAATAAGTGACATGCACATTTCTTTTTTTAAAATATATTTTTATTGATTTTTTTGCAGTATAACTTATAATTAATAGTAGTACATGTTTTCTTTTCCCCCTCCCCCTTATCCTCCCACCAGCCTCCCCTACCCCCCAGCACATATCCCCACCCTCTCCCCTCCCCGCCCCAGTGTCTTTCAGTCATTGGTTATGCTCATATGCATGCATACAAGTCCTTCAGTTGATCTCCCCCCACATCCGCCTCCCATCCACCCAAGCCTTCCCCTGTAGCTTGACAGCCTGTTCAAGGCCACCCTGCCTCTATATCAATCACTCACCCGTTTCTTTTCTTCAAAAATATCTTGCCTCTGCATACTAGAAATAAATGTATAAGAACAAAAAATGTTTCAGTCTCAGTTTCAATGTCCAACTGTTCTGAGTCCCAGTTTCAGTGTCAAATAATTCTTTATGTGTACATGTCAGCAATGGTATCCAGATGGTGGACACATCATGGCAATGCAAGATCCATCCTCTCTGGTTTGGTCCTGGGCCGCCTGCAGCCACGCACAGCTGCCGACTGCTAGCATGGCAAGGTATTGTCAGTGTCCCCCATCTCTGGACCATCCTTGTGACTTGAACAGATCCATCAGTTCCTCACAGTCGCAGGAACCCACATGGTCTTGGAGTTGTTCTCTGAAAACACACAAACACATTCTCGACCAAAAGTTAACAAAGGGATCCTCTCTGCAAAATAGACTTGGGATTCTTTTTAATTTTTGCCCAAATGATTTTCCTTTGGCTTATTTTGACACCATGTGTGTTTTTTCATGGGTGTCCTGCAATTGGTTTTACAAATGGAATTTACTTTACTGGAGTAAGAATTTTCTAGATGTATTTTACTTACTCGATTTTTTTTTTCCTTACATGATATTACCCCACTGTCCCTTCCCCTTTTTTGATTAATGGGGGCTTTTGGAAATTTTATATTGCAGTCTTGGTAATTTTAAATTTTAATTTTTGCACACAAATATGACTGCTTTAGGTTCTTTGGATGTTGGGCAATTTTACAGTGAGATGAACTTCTAATAGATTTTTTAGTTAATGTTTTAGGAAAAGCTTTTTGTCCAGTACACTAAAATTTTCTTGAGTATTCACTTATTTCACTTGGCCAATTTAAATTAATCTGAAAACTTGATTACTATTTTCCTGTCAATTTTAATACTCAAGCAGAAGTCTTAGTTTACCTTGTAAATACTAGTGGAAAGGAATATTTGCAATTTTGAGTAGGTCCTGAGCATTCCTGGTGATAGACTGCATTTAGATATAGAGCAGCTACTGCTGGCCGAGTCTCTGTCTGCCACCTGGGTCCCGGTATGAGTTGTGCATGGGAGGCGAAGCAGCCATGGGGGTAGGAGACCTCCCTCAGGAGGGGTCAGACTTCAAGCCCCTGCAAGGTTTGTGGGTGAGGGTCTGTGCCCCACCTCTGTTGACCTTTTAGTTCTCTCC
Source organism: Antrozous pallidus (assembly GCA_027563665.1). Lineage (NCBI taxonomy): Eukaryota > Metazoa > Chordata > Mammalia > Chiroptera > Vespertilionidae > Antrozous > Antrozous pallidus. Next base: position 102,683,006 of record CM050508.1, read on the forward strand.
TGTTGGCCCCTCTGCGACTGTGCCTGTCTTAGGTTGTTCCTTCCCTGAGGAATCTTACCCGTCTCTGGCTAACCAGCCATCCTCTGGGGCCAAACAGGGTGATGTGAGGTTAAGTTCTGTCTCCTTTGTAGTCTATGCCCCCATGGCTTCCACGTCCAGTACCTGCCTTGGGGTTCCCTCGCCTGCTTGCGGGGTCCCGGTACTGATCACATATCTCGGGGAACCCAGGTTTCTTCTCCAGAGAGGGCCCAGCTCACCCCATTGGTCAAGATACAGATCCATGGTGCCAGCTGCCCAGAGGCTTCAGCCACAGCTGGAACTGAAAACTGAGGCATCAGCTGTGTGTATTTGGATAGTAAGAAGAAGGTCCCTCTTGGCAGAAAGGGCAAGAAGGGCCAAGATAGAATGCTCAGATGCCTTCCCAGTGCCTTAATTCCTTCTGAAAGGGATTAATTTCTTTCCTATCCTTTTTTAAGTTGCTGCCCAACATTCAAAGAATTAGTTTGTAAGTTTCTTTGGGATAATTGTATAATATGCTGTTGTCAAATATCAAATATTATAATGACATTGTAGAATAATATCATGTAAGGGTATTATGGTGTCACGGGAGGTTAAGCAGGGCCTAGCCTAAGGACTGGTCTCCATAGGATATGACAAGCTCTAGGCCTTGTCAATTCAATCTCAAGCTAGCTGCCATTTTTTTATAACTTTATATAAACTTTGTCAGGGATGTAAAAACACAAATCACTTACCTCAGTTCAAGAGTTCAAGTATATTGACTTTTCCACTTACTCCCACCACCTGCCACTTACCCTGAGGTTTGACATTCTGATGGATTTTTCTCAGACTCTGGATCCATTCTTGTTCATCAGTCTATGTCATTGATTGTATTCCTCAAATGAGTGAGATCATGTGGTATTTGTCTTTCTCTGCCTGGCTAATTTCACTTAGCATAATGCTCTCCAATTCCATCCATGTTGTTACAAATGGTAGGAGCTCCTTCTTTTTTTCCGCAGCATAGTATTCCATTGTGTAAATGTACCATAGTTTTTTAATCCACTCATCTGCTGATGGGCACTTTGGCTGTTTCCAAATCTTAGCTATGGTAAATTGTGCTGCTATGAACATAGGGGTACATATATCCTTTCTAATTCGCCTTTCTAATTTCTTGGGGTATATTCCTAGAAGTGGGATCACTGGGTCGAATGGGAGCTCCATTTTTAGTTTTTTGAGGAAACTCCATACTGTTCTCCACAGAGGCTGTACTAGTCTACAATCCCACCAGCAGTGCACGAGGGTTCCTTTTTCTCCACATCCTCACCAGCACTTGTCGTTTGTTGATTTGTTGATGTAAGCTATTCTGACAGGTGTGAGATGGTACCGCATAGTTGTTTTGATTTGCATCTCTCGGATAATTAGTGACTTTGAGCACATTTTCATATGTCTCTGGGCCTTCCTTTTGTCTTCTTTCGTGAAGGTTATATTTAGGTCTGTTGCCCATTTTTTTATTGGATCATTTGTCCTCCTTTTATTGAGTTGGGTGAGTTGCCTGTAGATGCTTGAGATTAAACCTTTATCACTAATAACATTTGCAAATATGTTCTCCCATGCAGTGGGTTTTCTTGTTGTTTTGTTGATGGTTTCTTTAGCTGTGCAAAAGCTTTTGATTTTGATGTAGTCCCATTTGTTTATTTTCTCTTTAGCTTCCATTGCCCTAGGAGCAGTATCATCAAAGAAGTTCTTTTGGCATATGTCTGAGATTTTTCTTCCTGTAGATTCCTCTAATATTTTTATTGTTTCCTGTCTTACGTTTAAGTCCTGTATCCATTCTGAGTTTATTTTTGTGTATGGTGTAAGTTGGTGCTCTAGTTTCATTTTTTTGCATGTATCTGTCCAATTTTCCCAACACCATTTATTGAAGAGACTGTCTTGACTCCATTTTATGTTCATGCCTCCTTTGTCAAATATTAATTGAGCATAGTGGATTGGGTTGATATCTGGATTCTCTATTCTATTCCATTGATCTATATGTCTGTTCTTGTGCCAGTACCAGGCTGTTTTGAGAACAGTAGCTTTGTAATACAGCTTGAAATCTGGTATGGAAATCCCACCGACTTTGTGCTTCTTTCTCAGGATTGCTGTGGCTATTCGGGGCCTTTTTTTGTTCCAGATGAATTTTTGGAGAGTTCTTTCTAGGTCTGTGAAATATGCCATTGGTATTTTAATGGGGAGTGCATTAAATTTATAGATTGCTTTGGGTAGTATGGACATTTTAATTATGTTGATTCTCCCAATCCATGAACATGGAATGTTCTTCCACTTGTTTACATCTTCCTCTATCTCTTTTTTCAGTGTCCTGTAGTTTTCCACGAATAGATCTTTTACCTCCTTAGTTAAGTTTATTCCTAGGTATCTTAATTTTTTTGGTGTGATGGTAAATGGGATTGCTTTTTTAGTCTCTCTTTCTGTAAGTTCACTGTTAGTGTATAGAAATGCCATAGCTTTCTTGGCATTAATTTTGTAGCCTGCTACGTTGCTGAACTAATTTATTAAGTCTACTAACTTTTTTATGGAGTCTTTCGGGTTTTTTATGTACAATATCATGTCATCTGCAAATAGGGATAGCTTAACTTCTTCTTTTCCAATTTGGATGCCTTTTATTTCTTCTTCTTATCTAATTGCAATGGCTAATACTTCCAGTACTATGTTGAACAGGAGTGGTGAAAGTGGGCAACCCTGTCTTGTTCCTCTTCTTAGGGGAAATGGTTGTAGTTTTTGCCCATTGAGTATGATGTATGCTGTGGGTTTATCATATATGGCTTTTATTATTTTGAGGTATGATCCTTCTATTCCTACCTTATTGAGAGTTTTTATTAAGAAAGGATGTTGGATTTTGTCAAATGCTTTTTCTGCATCAATTGGTATGACTATGTGATTTTTATCTCTCAATTTGTTTATGTGATGTATCACATTTATTGATTTGCGGATATTGTACCATCCTTGCATTCCTGGGATATATCCTACTTGGTCATGGTGTATGATCTTTCTGATGTACTGCTGGATCCGATTTGCTAGAATTTTATTGAGGATTTTGTCATCTATATTCATGAGGGATATTGGCCTGTAATTCTCTTTCATTGTGTCGTCTTTATCTGGTTTTGGTATTAGGGTGATGCTAGCTTCATAGAAGGAGTTTGGAAGTGTTCCATCCTCTTGAATTTTCTTGAATAGTCTGAGGAGTATAGGTTTTAGTTCTTCCTTGAATGTTCGGTAAAACTCCCCTGTGAAGCCGTCTGGCCCTGGGCTTTTGTTTGCTGGAAGCTTTATGATGACTGCTTCAATTTCTTCCACAGTTATTGGTCCATTGAGTTGTTTAGATTCTTCTTGATTGAGTTTTGGGAGGTTATATTTTTTTAGAAACATATCCATTTCCTCCAGGTTGTCCAGTTTGTTGGAATAGAGTTGTTCATAGTATTTTTTAACAATCCTTTGTATTTCAATGGGGTCTGTTGTTATTTCACCTCTTTCATTTCTGATTTTATTTATTAGGGTCCTCTCTCTTTGCTTCTTGGTGAGTCTGGCTAGAGGTTCATCAATCTTGTTTATCCTTTCAAAGAACCAGCTCTTGGTTTTGTTGATCTTCTGTATTGTTTCTTTGGTCTCTATGTCATTTATTTCTGCTCTGATCTTTACTATTTCCTTCCTTCTGATTACACTGGGCTTTTCTTGTTGCTTTCTTTCTAACTCTTTGAGTTGTTGGGTTAGATAATTTATTGCTGCTGTTCCTAGTTTTTTGCAGTAGGATTGTAGAGCTATGAACTTCCCTCTCAGAACTGCTTTCACTGTGTCCCATAGATTTTGGATTGTTTTGCTATCATTGTCATTTGTTTCCATGATGTTTTCTATCTCTTCCTTAATCTCTCTAGTAACTCAGTCATAGTTTAATAGCATGCTGTTTAGTCTCCATGTGTTCGATTTCTTTGGATTGTTTCTATTGTAGTTGATTTCCAGCTTTATGCCACTGTGATCTGAGAATATACTTGATATGATTTCTATCTTCTTGAATTTGGAGAGACTTTGCCTATGACCCAACACATGGTCTATCTTTGAGAATGACCCATGTGCACTTGAAAAGAATGCATATTCTGTGGCTTTGGGGTCAAATGATCTGAAGATGTCAATTAATTCCATCTGGTCCAGTGAGTCATTGAGGATTGATGTTTCTTTACTGATTTTTTGTTTAGAGGATCTGTCCAATGGTGATAGTGGGGTATTAAAGTCTCCTACTATGATTGTATTGCTGTCTATCTCTCCATTGATGTCCTCTAGGAGTTTTTGTATATATTTGGGTGCTCCTGTATTGGGTGCGTATATGTTTACCAGAGTTATTTCTTCTTGTTGGATTGCTCCCTTTAGTATTATGAAGTGGCCTTCTTTATCTCTTCTTATGTCCTTCACTTTGAGATCTAATTTGTCAGATATAAGTATGGCTACCCCAGCTTTTTTTTTTTCATTTCCATTTGCCTGAATAACTTTTTTCCAACCTTTCATCCTCAGTCTGTGTGCGTCTTTTTTTCGGAGGTGGGTTTCTTGTAGACAGCAGATACATGGGTTGTGTTTTCTTATCCAGTCTATTACCCTATGTCTTTTGATTGGAGCATTTAATCCATTTACATTTAAAGTTATTATTGATAGGTGCTTATATGTTGCCATTTTTGTTCTTTACCCCTGTGTTCCTTCTTCGCTTCCTATTTCTTTTTACAGCAGATCCTTTAGCATTTCTTGCATTGCTGGTTTGGTGGTGACGAATTCCCTTAGTCCTTTTTTATCTGTGAAGCTCCTGATTTGACCTTCAATTTTGATTGAGAGCCTTGCTGGGTATAGTATTCTAGGATTCAGACCCTTCCTTTGCATGACTTTTTAAATTTCATTCCACTGCCTTCTGGCCTGATAGGTTTCTGTTGAGAGATCACTTGTTAGTCTGATGGGGGTTCCTTTGTAGGTGACTTTCTGTCTCTCTTTGGCAGCTTTTGAGATTCTTACTTTGTCATTGGTGTTTGCCAATTTAATTATAATTGTCATTGGCGTAGGTCTTTTGGGGTTTATTTTGCTTGGGACTCTGTGAGCTTCTTGGATTTGTGTGGGTTTTTCCTTTCCTATATCAGGAAAGTTTTCTGTCATTATTTCTTCCAACAGGTTTTCTATTCTCTGCTCAGTTTCCTGTCCTTCTGGAAGCCCAATTATACGGATGTTGTTTTGTTTCATGTTGTCCCAAAGTTCCCTTAGGCTCTCCTTCTGCTTTTTAATTTTTTTTTCTAGAAGCTGCTCTACTTGGTTATTTTTTCCTACCTGGTCTTCTAGCTCACTGATGCGATCCTCTGCTTCTTCTAGTCTACTCTTAATACTTTCTATTGAGTTCTTTACTTCAGCAATGTCACTTTTCATTTCTTCTTGGCTCCTCTTCATTTCTTCATGGCTCTTCATCATTTCTTCCTGGGTCTTCCTCATTTCCTCTTAGTTCTTACTCATATTATCAAATTTGTCTTCCATTCTTTTCGGCCACCTTATGACCATTTCTCTGAATTCTTTCTCTGACAGGTTGTTAACTTCCACTTCGTTTACCTCCTTTTCTGGTGAGCCTTGCTTTTCTTTCATATGTGGGCTGTTTCTTTGTCTTCCCATGGTCTCTCTTCTCTGTGTATCTGGTTATGTAGTTCTCACTCTCCTGCGTTGATTTAAAGTCACAAAATACAACACAACCAGGTGCAATGCACCAGGCACTGAACCAGAATGTAGTCAAAGTAATTGTAATTCCAAATAAAGGTGACCGCCAGAGAAAGGCAAATTCGGTGATAGGTGGGAAAAAAGAAAGAGAACCTCCCCCAGACACACACAGACACTCACACACCCATCCTCACACAAAAAGAAAGACAGGAATGCCAAAATGATAATGGGAAAAGGGGGAGAAGAAGAAGAAAAAAAGGAGTATATTATAAATGTGGGGTGAAAACTCCCATGGGACAGCCCCTAATCAGAACCAAAACCTGCAACAAGTACTTGAAGATTGATACAAATTACATACAACTACTAATATCAAGAGAGGTGAGGGAACACAGAAGCAAAAATCTATCTCAAAAACAATGCAGATGAGGACAACAAAACAAGAAACAACACCAAAAATAAAAATAACCCCCCCAACAAGACAAACCAAAATAACAGAATAAGCAAATCAATCTCATAAACCTGCTTAAAAAATCAATATAATCAACAGTCAAGTAAACAACAACAGGACAGGGATAAAAACACTTTAAGATAGTGAAGTCAGAGAAGCTAGAGGTATATATGCACTTGGAGTAGGTGGTTGGAGATTAGATATATCAGTGGGGTGAAATTTTAACAGGGGGTAAAGGGAAAGAATTAGGTAAATCTAAAGCGGGAAAAGTGTAAGGGAAACAAGGCACTAAATAGGGAAAGGTTAGCCAGAGAGTGGTGGTATAAAGGTGAAGTTGAGGTAGAGTAAAAGATACTAAAGAGTAGATGAAAATAGACTGTATTCCCAAGGTCGAAGAGAAAATATAATCAATTCCCTGTCACACAAGAGTCAATTTGCGATTTGGCCCCTGGGTGGCAGTGTTTCTAGATTGACTTCTGGGTCTATTGGTCCTCTCTATCCTGAACTAAACAATACTGCCTCTCTAATGGTGACTGCTGTTTTAGCAGCCAGGACCCTCCCAAAATCTTCCGGGTTTCCCTCCTCTGTCAGGTCCAAATTGATTGCGCTCCAGGGATTAACTCTGCCACCAGCTCCAAGGGCCCTCTCCCACGTTTACCAGCTCCAACAGCCACAGATTTTATTTCAGGTGCAGATCTCCAGGTTTTGAGTTCCAAGGTGCAGATCTCCCAGACTGCCAGCCCCCTCAGTTTCGCGCCCAAAGTACCCCCAGGGAAATCTGATCTTTCGGTGCTGGAGTTTAGAGCTCCCTGGGCTCTGCGTGCCTTCGTGCCAACTGGGCGCCGGTGCTCCGGGAGTCTCCGCCGTCCAGCCGGTACCGGTACCGTAGCTGTATATTTTCAGGCCCTTCCCCTTCAAGATGTCGTGATCTCGACATGCACATTTCTTAATTTTGCTTTGGCTGGAGATGTGATTGCTATTTCTGAAATACAGGCTGCTGATGGGCTTCTTTCTCTAAAAAGAGCTCCTGGGCTCTGAGCAGCTCTCGGCTGTCCATCTGAACTGGGCCGGAGGCTGGAGCATTCCGACCCGAGAGGGGGTGGCATGAAGACGCGTTCGGATGAAAATTGGCCCTATTGGGCCAGTTGAGAGTTTAATTTCCAGACTCTGTCTTGCGGGGAGAGCCTGCAAAGGGTTGATGAAGAGCTGGAAAGTTCTTTTTATAGCTCTGTTGCTCACATATGAGAAGGCAATCATATTGATTGGCCTTTTTATACGTAGCTTTTGGGCTGTTTGTTTTTCTTCATCTGTTTCTCTTTCAATTCCACATGCTGTTGGGTGCGAGCCATTCGCCACTGTCCCAGCGTGGGTTTCACGGGCCTCCAACCTCAAACAATTCGTCCCCCTTCTCCCAGGACATGGGTGAGCGCCCTACGTGCAGGTCCCCGTGGGTGTCAGTGCAGGCCTATGGCACCGCGGGGGGGGGGGGGGGAGAGGGAGGAAGAGGGGAGGAACCCAGCAGTGTAGGGTAGGTAAGAACGAAGGCTCTGGGTCAAGACTGCATGGACCAGAAACATGCCAGCACCACTTCCTGCTGCTCACCCTTTTCTCAAGGGCCAGCAGGAGCCTGTCTCTCAAATATCCCATTCTCTTACATTTACACCTTTGTGAAGACATTTTCATTTGTTCGAGAAATGACGATGCTCCCCCAAGAATGAGTGACTCACTTCCTTATGTCAGGAAGAAGCGCCACAACTGCAAATTGAGGGTGAATGTTAAAGCAAGATGACCATTCGGATCCCGCTAGGTGTCCTTAATTGCCTGGCGCATGGAGTTTTAGTAGCAGGAACTCAATTTCCATGCCCCTTCTGCTAATAGACACATCTTCTCTGGTCTGTGGAGTTTGTGTACTTGGTTAGAATAAACCCCCACAGTATCCCCAGTTCAAGGTAGACAAACAACTAGGTATGTAAAGAAGCATTTTTATATGATCGGTGTTCATAACCTAGCATTGGTCAAATATAATTTGATTGTGCCAAGCTATTATTTAAAAAATAACCCAGCACTTATAAATCCTACTTCTTAGATTTATATGTAACACTGCAATCTTCCATAAATTGAAAATAATGCTGCCAGCTATTAGCAAGTCATGAGCTTAAATAATTTGTAAAATAGTGTTTGTGGATGCCAATAACGACTTTGAAAGGTGTGAATATTGAAACTCAAATTTGCCTGTTAACATGGTTCAGAAGTCCACTGAGTTACTGGGTCCTGGGCAGGAGGCTCCTCAGCAGGAGGCTGACAGGCATTGCCAGGCACAATTCTAGATAGTTCTTCAAGCAGGCCCAGAGAGAAGAGGTTTTTTAAAAAAGTTTGAGGCCTGGAAGCAAGTGCTGAGAGATACATCCAATTGTTTAATCATCAGAAGAGGGGAATTCAGGTGGCTTTGTGTAACACTCCGCAAGAAGAAAAGGAAAAGTGAATGAGAGGGAAGGAGCTGCTCCTCTGAGGCAGAGGTAAAAGCTGTGTGTTCATTCACACGTGGCCACAGGAATGAGCCTCCTTCGTGGTAACGGTCTCATTAGCACCGTTTGGACGGAATTAGAGGATCCAGCTGTAATCTCATTCTTTCCCTCATTCAAGGCCACTGGCATCACAGACCACAGGGCTTGACTGTCTTGGTTCAGATGCCATCTTGCTGGAGCCATCGATGGGCTGAGAACCTAGGAGACAGCCATTGTTGGGTAGGATGGATCCTTACATAGGCACTGAAACTTTGCACCAGGCCTCAGCCACTGTGGCAGACACTGCTAATTGTTCACCCGACACCCACGTCTTCCTCGGGCTTTCTCACCCAGAGAGTGTGGTGAGCCCCACGTGTGCAGAGCCAGCTCAGCCAGGTTCTGTGAGCCTGAGAGGGGGTGGTGAAGGATGGAGAAAAGACAGACAAGAGAAAAAGCTGGGTCTGGGTGGGACGCTGCTCTCTCTGATGGCCTGTAAGCTGTCTCTTTATGTTATAGACAGAGGCCAGGAGGCAAAGTAAGGGTGTGGCTACAACGTTCTCATGGGTTTCTGATCTCAATTACATGTACCTGATCAAGCTTTGTTTACTTGCTGCACCTCCTGCAGCCCAAATCACTGAGCCATGTGGGACCACAGGTTCGGACCATAAGTTCAATTATAGCTGTTGGCTATCATGGTGCTGGGAGAGCTCTGCCCTCCAAGCTGGGACCTGCACATGGCCATGAGAGGCCTGTGCCCTCTCATCAGTCTGAGGCTTGGACCTGTCCAAACACTGTAGCTGCTCTCCACAAGAGAGCCCCAATGTTACACGGGACTACCTACTCTCCTCTCCTGAGTCTTCATCAAGGCTGGTGGAATCCACGTGGCATGGTCTGGCCAATGAGATAGGAGAAGGAGAACTAGGGGAGCATTTTTTTTTTTTTAAGAAAAAGGTCAAGCTCAGCTGTCATTGTTTAGTGGTTGAGAGTCAACCTATGAACCAGGAGGGCAAGGTTTGATTCCTGGTCAGGGCTCAGGTCCTGGTTGCAGGCTTGATCTCCAGTGTGGGGGGCACAGGAGACAGCTGATCCATGGTTCTCATCACCATTGATGTTTCTGTCTCTCTCTCCCTCCCTCTCCTTTTCTCTCTGACATCAATAAAAAATATTTTTAAAAACTAAAGAAAAGGTCAAACTTTACTGAGAAAAAGCCTCTATGAATGGAGTGAGGAGTAGAAAAATGGAAAGAACCTGGGCCCTCGAGGGCATCACTGAGTGACTGCATCTGCCCCAGTTTGCGACCTCCACACCTTGTTGTGTGAGAGAAATGAAACCTAATTCTTTAAGCTGATAGAGCAGTGCTCTCTGTTACTTGTGGTCAAACACATTCATAACTGACACTGATCCAAAAAAAGAGTTCTTGCTGAAAACTGGAGCCAAAGGCACTCAGCAATTTTTTAGCTGCTTCTTCTAAGGAATAGCACATTTTCAGCTCTAAAAATGCCTCTTAAAGGAAAATTTTACTATTTCTCTTTGTTTTTTCATTTTTCTTCCCAGATCAAGTAATTCAATAGTATTTAAAGTGTGTGAGGAACAGCAGTTCTGTGTCTTTGACACCGTGTTCATGCTTTCAGAGTCACCATCTTAATGAGAAAAATTAAAGCCAGTTTGCTGCAGTATTTCGGCTTAGTTTCTTTGCTCTCTCTGTCACTGCTGAAGCCCTTTATTTAGCACTATAGGCCTGGTGTATGAAAATTCATGCACTGGAGGTGGGAGAGGGGGGCATCCCTCAGCCTGGCCAGCCCCTTCTCACAGTCTGGGAGCCCTCAGGGGTGGGAGACGACCCAGTGATCAGGGGAAGGCAACATCCCCATCACACCTCTGCTGCTGCCACTGCCAGTAGTGTAAGCCTTAGCCAGCCCTAGTTACCTGAGCCTTGGGTGGCCCTGGGTAGCAGGTCAGCTGCCATTCAAGGCTTGCCTGTGCTTCAGGCCCACCCTAGGCAGCTGGGGAGCTGAGGGCAGGTCTAGCCACACCGTGTGTCTGCCACCTCTCCCACCCCTGGTGGGACTGAAAGGACTGGGGAACTCCAGTGGGCCTGAAGGTACTGGGTGCCGCCATCTTGTGGCTATGGATGCTGCCATATTTGTGATGGTGTGACAGTCAATTTGCATATTCCCTCTTTATTAGATAGGATTGGGCACATAGGAAAGGCCATGCTACTTTGATTCATATGGCATGACCTTGGCCACATGTTGGATGGAGGAAAAGCATAAAGAACAGCTCAAGATGCCCCCTTGTACCTTTCAATAGCCTTTACAGACTCCCATTCATCAAGGAAGTTTCTTTCTCTTGAGATGCTCAACCAACTCTTATGCTACACTCCATTCAATGATTATTTGTGTCAAAGTCCATAATAACTTACCCCGCTCCTTACCTAGCATACATGGGCCACAGCCAGTTTTTTTCAACCTAAACAATGAAATCATGTTGTCAGATACAAGATGAGAACTAGAAAACCGACCAGAACGTTTTTACAGACACTCAGTAACTGTTTCTATCTTTACTAACTGTGAGAATAGCCTCAAAGTAGGAGGAGTATCCCCTGAAAACAGAATGTAATTGCCTACTCCTGAATCCTCCTCGAAGCACATAGCATGTTGCTGTGCGTGGCCATAGTTTGCCGAAAGCTAAGGTTACCAGCTGCCTGTGCAGTGAGGGGTGAAAGGCATGCCCAAGACATCTGAAGGCTCTCGTTGAAGATTGGAATTATTAATGCAGCAGAATGTTCTAGAACCTGCAAGTTGTTTTGCAAGCAACCCTCATGGAAGAATTCTGATGCATGTAAAGTACCCATTTTAAGCTTTCCTGACCAGCAAGTACCTCCAGGTTTAAGGATCCCCGCATGGCCTGCCAGGGAACCCTCTGTAGGGTTCAGGACCAGCAGCGAACCTGAAAGTCTATGGGTTTGAATCCACTGTCACCTCCTTGCTGTCCTGAAGGGCCCTGATACATGGAGGCCATGGGATAACCCTGGAGAGTATTTTCCTGGCCCATTAAGTTTGTTTGATGATAAATATAACAAAGAACATTATTAGACTTAAATAATACGTTGTGAAACAGAAGGCAAAATTTGCATGAATTTAAAGGAGAAGTACACGCCTTTTAAGAGACCTGCATCATTAAATGGGTCATGTTTGGCACTCAGATTCACCCTCCTCCTACCCAGCAGGGGTTCTCAGGGGGAAGAGCTCTGACGTTTAAGTAAGCAGGTGAGAGCTCTGTCTTTTTCTTTTTAAAAAATATATTTTTATTGATTTCAGAGAGGAAGGGAGAGGGAGAGAGAGAGAAATATCAATGATGAGAGAGAATCATTGATCGGCTGCCTCCTGCATGTTTCCTGTTGGGGACTGAGCCCATAACCTGGGCATGTGCTCTGACTGAGAATCAAATCATGACCTCCTGGTCCATAGGCTGATGCTCAACCACTGAGCCACACTGTCTGGGCGGTGAGAGCTCTGTGGGAGGCATAGAGCTCTGTACAGATGTTCACTTCAGCTCAGCATCTCTTTGAGGACAGGGAGTTTGCTGTTTACCTTTCTCTCCCCAGCTTCTCCCTAACAAATGCAGAATAGAGTAAGGAAGAAAGGGGGGAATTGCTCCAGATGGCCTCCTCGGAAGAAAACCGCACGTGACATTGGGGTGGAGTCTCTCAGGACACTTCTCAGTGCATACCTACAACATAGATTCAGAGAGTGTCTTTTACATAAAGGGCGATCACACAGGGCTGCCCCCAAAATGTATACACACTTTAACTGCAGATGGCTCAATTCTGAAAAAGAAATGTGTTTTAATAAACACCACCTTTATAATATTCAAAGTGTGTGTATACCTTTTTGAGAGGAGAGCCTTTTTTGTCTGTGCTTCTCAAATGGAGGAAAACCTTTGAAATGTTCAGATTGGCTTGACTTAGCTTGGTTCACCAGATTAACATTTTCCAGCTGCCTGAGCAGAGAACCAGCTCACACACCAGTGGGAACAGGGAAAGCCTTTCACATTATCCAGATGTGACAACACCATCACTTGCTTTGTTTTTTAAACAGTAACCACAGAATGGGCCTTGGAAGTGCCATTGGATGTGTTTCCAAGGCTGGGAGTTAAGAGGCTACCATACCTGTCCAGGAGCAAAGCGGACAAGTGACAGGGGCCTCAGATTTGGGTTGTGAGGCTTGGACCGGTGCATCACTTCCCAGCATCTTGCTTGGTTCCCTCCCAAAGCCTCCAGGGGCAGGATGAGACCCCTCAGGATGAGCCAGAGCACCGGGCCCAGCTGCCCACACTGCCCTCCTGATGTGACACAGGCCTGCTGGGTGGAGAGTCCCGATGTGACACGGGCCTGCTGGGTGGACAGTCCCGATGTGACACGGGTCTGCTGGATGGAGAGTACCGATGTGATACAGGCCTGCTGGGTGGACAGTCCCGATGTGACACAGGCCTGCTGTGTGGACAGTCCTGATGTGACACAGGCCTGCTGGGTGGATGTGACATGGGCCTGCTGGGTGGAGAGTCCCAATGTGACACGGGCCTGCTGGGTGGACAGTCCCGATGTGACACAGGACTGCTGGGTGGACAGTCCTGATGTGACACAGGCCTGCTGGGTGGATGTGACACGGGCCTGCTGGGTGGACAGTCCCGATGTGACACGGGCCTGCTGGGTGGACAGTCCCGATGTGACACAGGCCTGCTGGGTGGACAGTCCTGATGTGACACAGGCCTGCTGGGTGGATGTGACACGGGCCTGCTGGGTGGACAGTCCCGATATGACACGGGCCTGCTGGGTGGACAGTCCCGATGTGACACAGGCCTGCTGGGTGGAGAGTCCCGATGTGACACGGGCCTGCTGGGTGGATGTGACATGGGCCTGCTGGGTGGAGAGTCCTGATGTGACACGGGCCTGCTGGGTGGATGTGACACGGGCGTGCTGGGTGGACAGTCCCGATGTGACACGGGCCTGCTGGGTGGAGAGTCCCGATGTGACACGGGCCTGCTGGGTGGACAGTCCCGATGTGACACGGGTCTGCTGGGTGGACAGTCCCGATGTGACACGGGCCTGCTGGGTGGAGAGTCCCGATGTGACACGGGCCTGCTGGGTGGACAGTCCCGATGTGACACGGGCCTGCTGGGTGGAGAGTCCCGATGTGACACGGGCCTGCTGGGTGGACAGTCCCGATGTGACACGGGCGTGCTGGGTGGACAGTCCCGATGTGACACGGGCGTGCTGGGTGGACAGTCCCGATGTGACACGGGCGTGCTGGGTGGACAGTCCCGATGTGACACGGGCCTGCTGGGTGGAGAGTCCCGATGTGACACGGGCCTGCTGGGTGGATGTGACACGGGCGTGCTGGGTGGACAGTCCCGATGTGACACGGGCCTGCTGGGTGGACAGTCCCGATGTGACACGGGCCTGCTGGGTGGACAGTCCCGATGTGACACGGGCCTGCTGGGTGGACAGTCCCGATGTGACACGGGCCTGCTGGGTGGAGAGTCCCGATGTGACACGGGCCTGCTGGGTGGAGAGTCCCGATGTGACACGGGCCTGCTGGGTGGACAGTCCCGATGTGACACGGGCCTGCTGGGTGGAGAGTCCCGATGTGACACGGGCGTGCTGGGTGGACAGTCCCGATGTGACACGGGCCTGCTGGGTGGAGAGTCCCGATGTGACACGGGCCTGCTGGGTGGACAGTCCCGATGTGTCACGGGCCTGCTGGGTGGAGAGTCCCGATGTGACACGGGCCTGCTGGGTGGACAGTCCCGATGTGACACGGGCCTGCTGGGTGGACAGTCCCGATGTGACACGGGCCTGCTGGGTGGAGAGTCCCGATGTGACACGTGCCTGCTGGGTGGACAGTCCCGATGTGACACGGGCCTGCTGGGTGGAGAGTCCCGATGTGACACGGGCCTGCTGGGTGGACAGTCCCGATGTGACACGGGTCTGCTGGGTGGACAGTCCCGATGTGACACGGGTCTGCTGGGTGGACAGTCCCGATGTGACACGGGCCTGCTGGGTGGACAGTCCCGATGTGACACGGGCCTGCTGGGTGGACAGTCCTGATGTGACATGGGCCTGCTGTGTGGACAGTCCTGATGTGACACAGGCCTGCTAGGTGGACAGTCCCGATGTGACACGGGCCTGCTGTGTGGACAGTCCCGATGTGACACGGGCGTGCTGGGTGGACAGTCCCGATGTGACATGGGCCTGCTGGGTGGAGAGTCCCGATGTGACACGGGCCTGCTGGGTGGACAGTCCCGATGTGTCACGGGCCTGCTGGGTGGAGAGTCCCGATGTGACACGGGCCTGCTGGGTGGACAGTCCCGATGTGACACGGGCGTGCTGGGTGGACAGTCCCGATGTGACACGGGCCTGCTGGGTGGAGAGTCCCGATGTGACACGGGCCTGCTGGGTGGAGAGTCCCGATGTGTCACGGGCCTGCTGGGTGGAGAGTCCCGATGTGTCACGGGCCTGCTGGGTGGAGAGTCCCGATGTGACACGGGCCTGCTGTGTGGACAGTCCCGATGTGACACGGGCCTGCTGGGTGGACAGTCCCGATGTGACACGGTTCTGCTGGGTGGACAGTCCTGATGTGACACGGGCCTGCTGGGTGGACAGTACCGATGTGACACGGGTCTGCTGTGTGGACAGTCCCGATGTGACACGGGCCTCCTGTGTGGACAGTCCCGATGTGACACGGGTCTGCTGGGTGGACAGTCCTGATGTGACACGGGCCTGCTGGGTGGACAGTACCGATGTGACACGGGCCTGCTGGGTGGACAGTCCCGATGTGACACGGGTCTGCTGGGTGGACAGTCCTGATGTGACATGGGCCTGCTGTGTGGACAGTCCTGATGTGACACGGGCCTGCTGTGTGGACAGTCCCGATGTGACACGGGTCTGCTGGGTGGACAGTCCCGATGTGACACGGGTCTGCTGGGTGGACAGTCCCGATGTGACACGGGCCTGCTGGGTGGACAGTCCCGATGTGACACGGGCCTGCTGTTTGGAGAGTCCCGATGTGACACGGGCCTGCTAGGTGGACAGTCCCGATGTGACACGGGTCTGCTGGGTGGACAGTCCCGATGTGACACGGGCCTGCTGGGTGGAGAGTCCCGATGTGACACGGGCCTGCTGGGTGGAGAGTCCCGATGTGACACGGGTCTGCTGGGTGGACAGTCCCGATGTGACACGGGCCTGCTGTGTGGACAGTCCCGATGTGACACGGGTCTGCTGGGTGGACAGTCCCGATGTGACACGGGCCTGCTGGGTGGACAGTCCCGATGTGACACGGGCCTGCTGGGTGGACAGTCCCGATGTGACACGGGCCTGCTGTGTGGACAGTCCCGATGTGACACGGGCCTGCTGTGTGGACAGTCCCGATGTGACACGGGCGTGCTGGGTGGACAGTCCCGATGTGACACGGGCCTGCTGGGTGGAGAGTCCCGATGTGACACGGGCCTGCTGGGTGGACAGTCCCGATGTGTCACGGGCCTGCTGGGTGGACAGTCCCGATGTGACACGGGCCTGCTGGGTGGACAGTCCCGATGTGACACGGGCCTGCTGTGTGGACAGTCCCGATGTGACACGGGCCTGCTGTGTGGACAGTCCCGATGTGACACGGGCGTGCTGGGTGGACAGTCCCGATGTGACATGGGCCTGCTGGGTGGAGAGTCCCGATGTGACACGGGCCTGCTGGGTGGAGAGTCCCGATGTGACACGGGCCTGCTGGGTGGACAGTCCCGATGTGACACGGGACTGCTGGGTGGACAGTCCCGATGTGACACGGGCCTGCTGGGTGGACAGTCCGGATGTGACACGGGCCTGCTGGGTGGACAGTCCCGATGTGACACGGGCCTGCTGTGTGGACAGTCCCGATGTGACACGGGCCTGCTGTGTGGACAGTCCCGATGTGACACGGGCGTGCTGGGTGGACAGTCCCGATGTGACACGGGCCTGCTGGGTGGACAGTCCCGATGTGACACGGGCCTGCTGGGTGGACAGTCCCGATGTGACACGGGCCTGCTGGGTGGACAGTCCCGATGTGACACGGGCCTGCTGGGTGGACAGTCCCGATGTGACACGGGCCTGCTGTGTGGACAGTCCCGATGTGACACGGGCCTGCTGTGTGGACAGTCCCGATGTGACACGGGCGTGCTGGGTGGACAGTCCCGATGTGACATGGGCCTGCTGGGTGGAGAGTCCCGATGTGACACGGGCCTGCTGGGTGGAGAGTCCCGATGTGACACGGGCCTGCTGGGTGGACAGTCCCGATGTGTCACGGGCCTGCTGGGTGGACAGTCCCGATGTGACACGGGCCTGCTGGGTGGACAGTCCCGATGTGACACGGGCCTGCTGGGTGGACAGTCCCGATGTGACACGGGCCTGCTGGGTGGAGAGTCCCGATGTGACACGGGCCTGCTGGGTGGACAGTCCCGATGTGACACGGACCTGCTGGGTGGAGAGTCCCGATGTGACACGGTCCTGCTGGGTGGACAGTCCCGATGTGACACGGGCCTGCTGGGTGGACAGTCCCGATGTGACACGTGCCTGCTGGGTGGACAGTCCTGATGTGACATGGGTCTGCTGGGTGGACAGTCCCGATGTGACACGGGCCTGCTGGGTGGAGAGTCCCGATGTGACACGGGCCTGCTGGGTGGACAGTCCCGATGTGACACGGACCTGCTGGGTGGAGAGTCCCGATGTGACACGGGCCTGCTGGGTGGACAGTCCCGATGTGACACGGGCCTGCTGGGTGGACAGTCCCGATGTGACACGTGCCTGCTGGGTGGACAGTCCTGATGTGACATGGGTCTGCTGGGTGGACAGTCCCGATGTGACACGGGTCTGCTGGGTGGACAGTCCCGATGTGACACGGGTCTGCTGGGTGGACAGTCCCGATGTGACACGGGCCTGCTGGGTGGACAGTCCCGATGTGACATGGGCCTGCTGTGTGGACAGTCCTGATGTGACACGGGCCTGCTGGGTGGACAGTCCCGATGTGACACGGGTCTGCTGGGTGGACAGTCCCGATGTGACACGGGTCTGCTGGGTGGACAGTCCCGATGTGACACGGGCCTGCTGGGTGGACAGTCCCGATGTGACACGGGCCTGCTGGGTGGACAGTCCCGATGTGACACGGGCCTGCTGGGTGGACAGTCCCGATGTGACACGGGTCTGCTGTGTGGACAGTCCCGATGTGACACGGGTCTGCTGGGTGGACAGTCCTGATGTGACATGGGCCTGCTGGGTGGACAGTCCTGATGTGACACGGGCCTGCTGTGTGGACAGTCCCGATGTGACACGGGTCTGCTGGGTGGACAGTCCCGATGTGACACGGGTCTGCTGGGTGGACAGTCCCGATGTGACACGGGCCTGCTGGGTGGACAGTCCCGATGTGACACGGGCCTGCTGTGTGGAGAGTCCCGATGTGACACGGGCCTGCTAGGTGGACAGTCCCGATGTGACACGGGTCTGCTGGGTGGACAGTCCCGATGTGACACGGGCCTGCTGGGTGGAGAGTCCCGATGTGACACGGGCCTGCTGGGTGGAGAGTCCCGATGTGACACGGGTCTGCTGGGTGGACAGTCCCGATGTGACACGGGCCTGTTGGGTGGAGAGTCCCGATGTGACACGGGCCTGCTGGGTGGACAGTCCCGATGTGACACGGGCCTGCTGGGTGGACAGTCCCGATGTGACACGGGCCTGCTGTGTGGACAGTCCCGATGTGACACGGGCCTGCTGTGTGGACAGTCCCGATGTGACACGGGCGTGCTGGGTGGACAGTCCCGATGTGACACGGGCCTGCTGGGTGGAGAGTCCCGATGTGACACGGGCCTGCTGGGTGGACAGTCCCGATGTGTCACGGGCCTGCTGGGTGGACAGTCCCGATGTGACACGGGCCTGCTGGGTGGACAGTCCCGATGTGACACGGGCCTGCTGTGTGGACAGTCCCGATGTGACACGGGCCTGCTGTGTGGACAGTCCCGATGTGACACGGGCGTGCTGGGTGGACAGTCCCGATGTGACATGGGCCTGCTGGGTGGAGAGTCCCGATGTGACACGGGCCTGCTGGGTGGAGAGTCCCGATGTGACACGGGCCTGCTGGGTGGACAGTCCCGATGTGTCACGGGCCTGCTGGGTGGAGAGTCCCGATGTGACACGGGCCTGCTGGGTGGACAGTCCCGATGTGACACGGGCCTGCTGGGTGGACAGTCCCGATGTGACACGGGCCTGCTGGGTGGAGAGTCCCGATGTGACACGGGCCTGCTGGGTGGACAGTCCCGATGTGACACGGACCTGCTGGGTGGAGAGTCCCGATGTGACACGGGCCTGCTGGGTGGACAGTCCCGATGTGACACGGGCCTGCTGGGTGGACAGTCCCGATGTGACACGTGCCTGCTGGGTGGACAGTCCTGATGTGACATGGGTCTGCTGGGTGGACAGTCCCGATGTGACACGGGCCTGCTGTGTGGAGAGTCCCGATGTGACACGGGCCTGCTGGGTGGACAGTCCCGATGTGACACGGACCTGCTGGGTGGAGAGTCCCGATGTGACACGGGCCTGCTGGGTGGACAGTCCCGATGTGACACGGGCCTGCTGGGTGGACAGTCCCGATGTGACACGTGCCTGCTGGGTGGACAGTCCTGATGTGACATGGGTCTGCTGGGTGGACAGTCCCGATGTGACACGGGTCTGCTGGGTGGACAGTCCCGATGTGACACGGGTCTGCTGGGTGGACAGTCCCGATGTGACACGGGCCTGCTGGGTGGACAGTCCTGATGTGACATGGGCCTGCTGTGTGGACAGTCCTGATGTGACACGGGCCTGCTGGGTGGACAGTCCCGATGTGACACGGGTCTGCTGGGTGGACAGTCCCGATGTGACACGGGTCTGCTGGGTGGACAGTCCCGATGTGACACGGGTCTGCTGGGTGGACAGTCCCGATGTGACACGGGCCTGCTGGGTGGACAGTCCCGATGTGACAAGGGCCTGCTGGGTGGACAGTCCCGATGTGACACGGGTCTGCTGGGTGGACAGTCCCGATGTGACACGGGTCTGCTGGGTGGACAGTCCTGATGTGACATGGGCCTGCTGGGTGGACAGTCCTGATGTGACACGGGCCTGCTGTGTGGACAGTCCCGATGTGACACGGGTCTGCTGGGTGGACAGTCCCGATGTGACACGGGTCTGCTGGGTGGACAGTCCCGATGTGACACGGGCCTGCTGGGTGGACAGTCCCGATGTGACACGGGCCTGCTGTTTGGAGAGTCCCGATGTGACACGGGCCTGCTAGGTGGACAGTCCCGATGTGACACGGGTCTGCTGGGTGGACAGTCCCGATGTGACACGGGCCTGCTGGGTGGAGAGTCCCGATGTGACACGGGCCTGCTGGGTGGAGAGTCCCGATGTGACACGGGTCTGCTGGGTGGACAGTCCCGATGTGACACGGGCCTGGTGGGTGGAGAGTCCCGATGTGACACGGGCCTGCTGGGTGGACAGTCCCGATGTGACACGGGTCTGCTGGGTGGACAGTCCCGATGTGACACGGGCCTGCTGGGTGGACAGTCCTGATGTGACACGGGCGTGCTGGGTGGACAGTCCCGATGTGACACGGGCCTGCTGTGTGGACAGTCCTGATGTGACATGGGCCTGCTGGGTGGAGCTGCTTCAGGAGCGGCCTCCAGCAGGTGCCGAAAGGGGTATGGGGATGGAGGCAGGAGAGACCCCTGGGAGCCTTGCATCCAGTTGCTGCTGCATCGTGGGTGGCCCTGCCAGGAACCCAGCCTTGGACACACCTGCCAGTGGGGGCCGGGCAGCTGGTAGCAGCAGCTTTGCTCTAAGAGGAACATAACAGGGGGTTATAAACTGTGCCAGGACTTCAGATGGATGG
Organism: Antrozous pallidus; assembly: GCA_027563665.1. Lineage (NCBI taxonomy): Eukaryota > Metazoa > Chordata > Mammalia > Chiroptera > Vespertilionidae > Antrozous > Antrozous pallidus. Next base: position 102,703,621 of record CM050508.1, read on the forward strand.
CAGCCCAACCTTTCCCCCTGCTCTGTCTGTGCCCACTGTGAGAGGCTCAGACGGCGAGCTCTGCCCTGAATTTCAGTGCCTGCTAGAATGTTCTGCCTACCCATCCCATCTTTCTCGTCCTCTCTCTTCCCCACCCTCTCTGTAGAAATCTCTCTCCCTCTCTCTGTCTCTCTGTCTCTCTGTCTCTCTCTCTCTCTCTGTCTGTCTCTCTCTCTCTCTCTGTCTCTCTCTCACACACACACACACATACACACACACACAGTGCTTATTCTACCCTGAGGCCCATGAGGGAGAGTGTGAAGTACACTCTTCCCCCTGAGCTCATGTGTGTAAAAATGTGGAAACAATGACCTCCTTAGACAAACACATACAAGTGAGTCCTGGGGTGCCATGGGGTGAGGGGTGGGGTAGGGGGTAGATGATGTAGGGAAACTAACTCCAATGCCTGGCAGTGATAATGTTTGCCTCGTGATGACTAAGACATTGACTTTGAATCAACCAGGATAGGGCTACAGTTGTTCCATCTCTGAGCTGTTAGACCATGGCCTCACTTTGTGCATCTGTGAAATGGGCGAGTACCCACCAGGGCAGTGAGGATAGGCTGCACTCACGTGTCCCAAACTCCTAGCAGAGTCAGTGTGCAGGAGGGGGCCGCTGGCTGGAAAAATCTACTAAGGCCTGACTCCTGAGCCCCCAACTTCTTGGGTTGGAAACTCAGTTGAGAAGGGTGGTAAGTCCTCTTTGCCTCTTCCCCAAACCTCTCTCTGTGGCCGGGACACACAGAATTCAGTCCTCTGTCGGGTTTCGCTCTCGCAAATTCCAAGCCTCAAGCAACGAGGGCTTATGCTTGTGTCTCTCTGAGCCCAGCATCACTGATTAGGGCGCATTCACAGGAGCAGTGCTATGTGAGGGCAGCAGAGCTCACCAGCAGGGACACAGATCTAAACCCAGACAGAATTGGGTTTGAATCCTGCCACTAGCCACCTATGTAACTGAGTGCAAGGGTTTTCTAAGGCCTCTGGGGCCAGATTATTGAACGGCAAAATGGGAGCATCCTTGTAAGAATTAAGTTAGTGCTATTTGTAAAGAACATGGCAGACACCTAACAAATATGTGCTATGGCCCAGCCAGTGTGGCTCAGTGGATGAGCGTCGGCCTCGATTCCCAGTTAGGGCACATGCTTGGGCTGTGGGCTTGATCAGTGGGTACCATACTGGAGGTGACCAATCAATTATTTTTTCTCATCATTGATATTTCTATCTCTCCCTCCCCTTCCCTTCCTCTCTGAAATCAATAAAAAAAAATATGAGCTATAATTCATGTTATGAATACTTTTGTTATTAATATACTAGGGGCCTGGTGCACGAAATTTGTGCACTGGGGGTGGGTGATCCCTCAGCCCAACCTGCCTCCTCACACATAGTGGTCGAGGGCTTGCCTGGCTCCAGGGCTGTGCTTCTCCCACTGCACTGGGCTTTGAGGGTGTGCAGTTCGGTTGGGTGGCTGCCCATTGAATTCCAGCAGGTTTTTGTTCTGAATCTGATGGGAGCCCTCAGGGGATGTCCTACTGACCGCTCATCCCCAGCCTGCCCAAGGTCTAAAGCCTCTTGCTGAGGCTTTGGGCCTTGGGCATCTAGCCATCGCCCTGCAATAAGGCCCATGGCTGGCTGTGCCCTAGCCCCAGCCTTAGCCCTGGCCAGCAACGGCCCAGCCCCAGGGGCTGCGCACTCGCTGGCTGGCTCTGCCCTAGCTCCTGATTGGTTGGTGGACGTGGCTTGTGGCCGTAGCTTGATCAGAGGTACGGTCAATTTGCATATTACTCTTTTATTAGATAGATTTCAAGTTAATTAATTGTTAAGAATAAGACATGGACAGGAGGAATAAAGATGGCGGCATAGGTAAACACCTATTGTTCTGCCCCACGCAACGATTTAAAAACTACAACATAACAACAAAACAAACTTCACCCAGAATCACCAGAAAGCTGGCTGAGTGAAAACTCCACAAATAAGAGTAAAGGTGGTACACTGAGACTCAGAGGAGCGGTGGGAGTGGGCTGGGGCTGGAGCAGCAACCCCGGCTGGATTTCGCCAACGGGGAGGGGAGAGAAGTCCCACTACACGGATTCCCCAACGCCAGGCAAGGTCCAAGATCCGGGGTACGTGGAGACGTCCCACTGCACAGATTCCCCAGTGCCAAGCGAGGTCCGAGGTCCGGGGGACGCACCCTGAAAGCCGGGTGCAGCAGATGTCTCCTAGTCTGAGGAGAAACCCGGAGGCAGGGAAAAGAAGTTTGCGTGCAAGTGTCGCACACGACTTGCCCCCTGGAAACTTGTCTCTTGGTCCCGGAAAGCATCTATTTTACAACCCTGGGCTAGACTTTGGGGGTGCAGACTCATTTGGGGAGAGGCAGAGTTGTCTGGCAAGGGGAAGAGACTAGCGGCTTTCTCTTGGAGGTGCCTGCAGCCATCCCCATCCAACAGAGACCCGTGAGCGCGCGCGCAAGTGCCACATAGGATGTAGCTGACACTGAGGCTGCCTGCGCAGCTCAGAGACTCTGCCCATCCAACCTGAACACAGTCTCCCTTCCTAGGGCTAACAACAACAAACCGGGTTTAAATTCAAAAATACTGTACAACTCATAAAGGATTGCAGTAAGAGTACCCACCTCAAGTAACTGGGGAGGCTGTGCCACTGACCCTTACAGGACACCTACCACATAAAGCAGCCACCATGCAGAGACATGGAAAGAAATCAGGTGTGAAAGAAATGGAGGAAAAAAGACGACAAGACATAGAGTTCAAAACCACAGTTATAAGGCTTTTCAAGAGGCTCCTAGAAAAGGCCGATGAACTTAATGAGAATTACGAGGAAATAAACAAGACCAACCAGGAAATGAATGAGACTTACAAGGAAATGAATGAGACCCTCAAGGAAATGAACAAAACCTCTGAGGATATGAACCAGACCCTCACGGATATGAAAAAGGACCAACTAGAAATCAAGCATACACAGACTGAAATAAAAAATATTACACAAAGTCCTAAAAGCAGTCCAGAGGGCCACAAGAACCAAGTCAAAGATTTGAAATACAAAGAAGCAAAATCCACTTGGCTAGAAAAGCAAGAAACAAAAAGAATTCAGATAATTGAAGATAGTGTAAGGGGCCTCTGGGACAACCTCAAGCATGCCAACATCCGAATTATTGGGGTGCCAGAAAAAGAGAGAGAGCAAGTTAATGAAAACCTACTTGAAGAAATAGTGACTGAAAACTTCCCCCACCTGGTGAAAGAAACTGACTTAAAAGCCCAAGAAGTACACAGAACCCCAAAATATAGGAATCTAAAGAGGACCACACAAAGACATATCATAGTTAAAATACCAAGAGCAAAAGATAAAGAGAGAATATTAAAAGCAGCAAGAGAAAAACAGTTGGTTACCTACAGGGAAGCACCCATACGATTGTCAGTGGATTTCTCAACAGAAACGATGCAGGCCAGACGCGAGTGGCAAGAAATATTCAAAGTGATGAATCGCAAGAATCTACAACCAAGATTACTCTATCCAGCAAAGCTATCATTCAGAATTGAAGATCAGATAAAGTGCTTTGCAGATCAGAAAAAGCTAAAGGAGTTCATCACCATCAAACCAATATTATATGAAATGCTGAAAGATATTCTTTAAGAAGAGGAAGAAGAAAAAGGTAGAAATATAAATTATGAACAACAAATACACATCTATCAATAAATGAACATAAAAATCAAGAGAATTGATAGGCTGATGAACAGGATAAACTGGTGAATATAACAGAAACATGGACATAGAGAGGGAATGGACTGACAATTCTTGGGGAGAAAAGGGTTGTGGGAAGTACAGCAAGAGATTGGACAAAAATCTTGCAACAATGGGAGAGGACAGTGGGGAGGGGGAGGTGAGGGTAGAGGGTGGTATAGGTACAGGGTGGAGGGGAGATATAGGGGGATAAAAAAGGGGAAACAATGTAATTAATAAACTGAACAATAAAGATAAAAAAAAGGAATAAGACATGATGGGACTGATGGGTTTGACCGACATTAAAGAAATCTGCAGCTGGTTACCCTTTGCACCTGCCCATGTGCACCTTGTCTCATTTTTTCTTTAAGGTGGGTATGGAGAAGGGAGCAAGAACTGCCCTCCATCGGGCAAAGAAGGGGGGACAAGTCTCCTGTCACTCATAGGGACTTCTGCTTTGCTCCAAGTTTCCATTGCCGCCATGGGTCAAGTTCAGCTTTCCAAGACCCCTGGCTGGTTCCTGTGTGTGATGCTTTTCAGAGAAAGGCATTAGACCTACCCCAGGTTAAGTACAGTCATAAAAAGGATGAAACCCACACTATTCTTTGTACTAATGTGGGGAGGCATATTTGCTCATTTCTTTTTTAAAATTGTGACTCTTCATTTTTATTGATTTGGTATCCTCTTTTCTCCACTTTGTTTCTAAAATAATGCAAAAATGCAGCCTCCACCGTGTCAGACCATGTAACCACTTACACCTTCCCAAGGTTTCCCTTCCCCCTCCCATGTAACCACAGGCTCTTACAGCGGCCCACACAGCCAGGCAGGACCCGGCCTCCCCCCCCCTCGCTCACCCCTCCTCCCACTCCTCCTGGTGGCGCGGCCCAGCCGCATGGACTTGCTGTAGCTGCTGGGATATGCTGAGCGAACTCTCCACGGCCATTGCACATGCTGCTCCCCTGGAGTGTGTTCTGCTGGGACGCCCCTCCCTCAGGTTCCTCCCGCTGTCTCCTCCTCTTCTTTCAGGCTCAGGGTCATCTCACCAGAGAGAACTTTCCTGAAAACCCATCCAACATAACATTGGCCCCTGTCACTTCATCCCCTTTTCTTTGTTTGTTTCATTCTTCTGGATAGATAGCACTTATTACCTTCTGAAATGTGTGTGTGTGAGTGTGTGTGTGAGAGTGTTGTGTGTGTGTATGTGTGTGCATGAGAGTGTATGTGTGAGTGTGTGTGTGAGAGTGTGTATGAGTGTGAGTGTATTCATGAGACTGTGAGTGTGTGTGAGTGTGTGTATATGTGTGAGTGTGAGAGTGTGTGTGAGTGTATGTGTGAATATGAGTATGTGAGTGTGTGCGAGTGAGAATGTGAGTGTGTATGTGTGTGTGAGTGTGTATGTGTATGTGTTTGAGAATGTGTATGTGAGTGTGTATGTGTTGTGTATGTGTGAGTGTGTGTGAGTGTGTGTGTGTATGTGTGTGTGAGTGTGTATGTATGTGTGAGTGTATGTTGTGTGTATGTGAGTGTGTGTGGGTGAGTATGTGTGTATGTGTGTGTTGTGTGTATGTGTGAATGTGTTTGAGAATGTGTATGTGAGTGTGAGTACGTGTGTTGTGTATGTGTGAGTGTGTATGTTGTGTGTATGTGAGTGTGTGTATGTGTGCGTGTGAGTGTGTGTATGTGTGTGTGTATGTTGTGTGTATGTGAGTGTGTGTGTGTGTGTGTGTTGTGTGTATGTATGTGAGTGTCTTACTTCTCCCGCCAAGACAAAGACTTTTATTTCATTCACTGCTGTAGATCCAGCACCTAAGTAGGTGCTCAGTAAATACTGAATAATGGCTATTAAAAAATTATATATATTTTATTGATTTCAGAAAGGAAGAAAGCGGGAGAGAGAGATAAAAAGAAACATCAATGATGAGAGAGAATCATTGATCACCTGCCTCCTGCACACCCCACACTGAAACCCAGGCATGTGCCCTGACTGGGAATCAACCGTGACCTCCTGGTTCATAGGTCAGTGGTCAAACACATGGCTGGGCTGACTGCATGACTACTGAGTGAGTAACTACATGACTCCCGAGTGTGTGCCCGTGAGCATGGAGGAGGGTCTGCTTCGTTACGAGGGTTCTGGGAGTCCATGGTCAGGGCACACTGGCTCTGGGGACGAGAAGACCGGGATGGGTGGGCATCTTCTTCCACCGCGGTCCCCACAACTATTTCGGGCCTGAATCAGCGCAGCCAGCAGGTGAGGGGGTGGCTTTGCCACAAAAGGTCTTCTAGAGCCTATGTGCTCACACACGTTAGGATGAGAAGCGCTGGAGATGAAGGAGGGCCTTGTAAAAATAGACAATGAGGTATGTGTTAGTTTTCTTTGCAGGAGGGCAGGAAGGAGGACTGGTTAGGAAGGAGAGATATTAAGAGATATATCCTGGAAGATCAGGAAATGCTAATCACCAACTTCCACTAAGATAAAAATGATGAAGTTTTACTTTTTACAGAGATGGGTTTTTTCATGGTGACTTAAAAAAAAAACTCTTTGTAAGAAAAACAGAAGTCCAATAATATAGAAGAGAACAAGAAGGAAAGAAAAAGTGATCACTCAGGACCTCGGGCTTTACACACACATGGATAGCCTTTTAACGATGACCACTTAGAATAATTTTGAGGCACACAGAGAATACAGACGCCTGGCCTCGTTTCTCATAAATAAGATCATATTATATATTTCTAGAAGCTGCTTTCTTGGCCTGTTGCTGTGTTTTGAGGACATGCCTCTATGGCAAGACATGTACCCCTTCAACATCACTTTTATATTTAACTAGTGGCCCGTTGCACGAAATTTATGCACATTAAAAGGGTATTAATTAGAGGAAATATTTTAATAGTGCTATTTGCCCTTTCTCTACAATAAAAGTGTGAGAGATAAAAGGTAATGAGTACAGAGAACCAAGATGGCGGCATAGGTAACCAAGATTGCCGTTATACTCAGCAATTTTAAAACTACAACTTAACGAAAGAACAAACACCTTCCAGAATCACCAGAAAGCTGGCCGAGTGAAAATTCCACAAATAAAAGTGAAGATAAGACACTGTGCCTCAGAGGAGCGGTGGCGAACAGCATTGAAAAGACGCGCGGAGAGAGGTTTGGAGCTCGAGTGCCAGTGGACAGGGTGGGCGGCTGAAAACCGGCCAGACTGCTTTGTTTTATGACCCTGGGTGAGACCTTGGGTGTGCAGACTCATTTGGGGAAAGTCTGAATTCCGCAGCAGCCAGTGGAGCTTGGCAGCGGCTCTCTCTCAGAGGTGCTGGCAGCCATTGCCCCGGGCACAGAATCCCTGGGGCCGCATAGGGCGGAGATAATGCTGTCTGCTTGGCCCGGAGAATCTGCCCATCCAACATGAGCATAGCTGAAGATCACAGACAATTGGCCTGGAGGTCAACCCCTCATTAACCTGAGCTTAACTTCAACAAGACTGTGCAACCCATATCCACCTCAGGTAACTGGGGAGGCTGAGCCACTGTCTCTTGTAGGACATCTACCACACAAAGCTAATTGACCAACTCAGGGAAGCAGCCACCATGCAGAGACATGGAAAGAAATCAGTTTTGAAAGAAATGGAGGGAAAAAAACGACTGGACATGGAATTCAAAATCATGGTTATAGGGCTTTTCAAGAGGCTACTAGAAAAGGTCGAGTAATATAAGGAAATAAGCAAGACCAGCAAGGAAATGAGTGAGACCCTCAAGGATATGATCAAGACCAACATAGAAATGAATGAGTCCTACAAGGAAATGAACGAGACCCTCAAGGATATGAAGGAGACTCTCAAGGATATGAAAAAGGACCAACTAGAAATTAAGCATACACTGACTGAAATAAAAAAATATTATACAGAGACCTAAAAGTACTCTAGAGCACCCCAAGAACTAAGTTAAAGATTTGAAATAAAAAGAGGGAAAATCCACTCAGCTGAAAAAGCAAGAAACCAAAAGAATCCAAAAAATTGAAGATAGTGTAAGGGGCCTCTGGGACAACCTCAAGCATACCAACATCCGTATTATGGGGGTGCCAGAAAAAGAGAGAGAGCAAGACAATGAAAACCTATTTGAAGAAATAGTGACCGAAAACTTCCCAAACTTGGTGAAAAATAGACTTAGGTATTCAAGAAGTGCACAGAACGCCAATATATAGGAACCCTAAGAAGACCACACCAAGGCACATCATAATTAAAATGCCAAGAGCAAAAGACAAAGAGAGAATATTAAAAGCAGCAAGAGAAAAACAGTTAGTTACCTATAAGGGAGCACCCATACGATTGTCAGCGGATTTCTCAACAGAAACGATGCAGGCCAGCCGGGAGTGGCAAGAAATATTCAAAGTGATGAATAGCAAGAATCTACAACCAAGATTACTCTATCCAGCAAAGCTATCATTCAGAATTGCAGATCAGATAAAGTGCTTTGCAGATAAGAAAAAGCTAAAGGAGTTCATCACCACCAAACCAATATTATATGAAATGCTGAAAGATATTCTTTAAGAAGAGGAAGAAGAAAAAGATAAAAGTGTAAGTTATGAACAACAAATACACATCTATCAACAAATGAATCTAAAAAGCAAGTGAATTAATAAGCTGATGAACAGGATAAACTGGTGAATGTAACAAAATCATGGACATAGAGAGGGAATGGACTGACAATTCTTGGGAAGAAAAGGAGTGTGGGAAGTGCAGCAAGAGACTGGACAAAAATCATGCAACTATGGGAGAGGACAGTGGGGGAGGGCTGAGGGTGGGATGGGGACCGGGTTGAGGGGAGCTATAGGGGAACAAAAGGGAACAATGTAATAAATAAACTGAACAATAAAGATAATTTAAAAAAGGTAATGAGTACAATGTATATGAAAATAATACATAATTTTATTAATAACTAAATAATAACAAAATGATATAACAACAATACGAATCCACAATAAACTGTTGAGTTAATTTTCCTGCATTTAAAATAGGATTGAACGTGTCCCTCACAGAGAGATGAAATCCATAATACTGCATTTGGGTGACTCATGTTCTTACATTTTGTCTAGTATTATTGTTGAGTACACTGTTGTCTCTGAGTCTTAATGCAATATCTGTTCCCCAACCTTTTTCACCATGTGGAAAAAGAATAGGATACATCATTGCATCTAATGTAGGAAACAGGATACTGATTTGTTTCACTTTAGTGCCATTTGGATTATTGGAATCTGGTTTACAATGGATGAGCAAGTCCCTTTGAAAAGGAGGTTCTCCATCTTCGTTTCTGAATATGACAGCAACCTCATTTACATGGGGAGAATTATATCTACCTGGGTCACACTTAGTATCATATTTAATTGCCATAGTTACTTCCATAGAAGCTGTACCTTTTGGTGCTGCTTCAGATTGGGCTTCCTTTTCTACCACATGTAGCATCTTGTATAATTTTGTTAATTCATTTATTTCATGCATGAGATTGTTGATGTTGATCATGAGTCTTTGTGAGCAGGCCTGGTTTGCTGGGATTGCTAATCTTTTACGTGTAGCTTCGGCTATATCCAAAATATAGAGATGAGCAAACTTCTGAGAAGCACCATCAGAAGGATGTAAAGTTCCAATATGATGATAAACTTGTCCATGTGTTCTAAAACAGTATAGTCCAGACCCTGATGACGATGCAACATTTGCACCCATGGAAGCAAAAGCAAAAGAACTATTTATAGATGAAATGATTTCCATGAAAAATTTTTTTGGTTAATATATTTTATTTTTTGTTTCTTTTTTTATTTTTTTAAATTTATTTTTAATTAATTTATTTTTTTGCAGTATAACTTATATTTAATAGTAGTGCATATGTTTTTCTTTTTTCCCCCCATTATCCTCCCTCCAGCCTCCCTTACCCCCTAGCACATGTCCCGCCCCAGTGTTCTTCATTCATTGGTTATGCTCATATGCATGCATGCAAGTCCTTCGGTTGATCTCTCCCAGCATCCGCCTCCCATCCACCCCAGGCTTCACCCTGTAGCTTGAAAGCCTGTTCAATGCCTCCCTGCCTCTATATCAATCACTCTCCCCTGTTTCTTTTCTTCAAAAATATATTGCCTCTACATATTAGAAATAAATGTATAAGAACAAAAAATGTTTGAGTCTCAGGTTCAATGTCCAACTGTTCTGAGTTTCAATGTCAAATAATTGTCTATGTGTACATGTCAGCAATGGTATCCAGATGGTGGACACATTGTGGCAATGCAAGATCCATTCTCTCTGGTTTGGTCCTGGGCCGCCTGCAGCCATGCACAGCTGCCAACTGCTACTGCTAGCATGGCAAGGTGTCGTCAGTGTCCCCCATCTCTGGACTGTCCTCGTGACTGGAACAGACCCTTCAGTTCCTCACAGCTGCAGGAACCCACATGGTCTTGGAATTGTTCTCTGAAAACACACAAACACATTCTCTACCAAAAGTTAACAAAGGGATCCTCTCTGCAAATTAGACTTGGGATTCTTTCTTTTTTTTTGCCTAAATGATTTTCCTTTGGCTTATTTTGACACCATGTGTGTTTTTTCATGGGTGTCCTGCTGTTGGCTTTACAAATGGAAGTTCCTTTTCTGGAGTAAGAATTTTCTAGATGTATTTTACTTACAGGATATTTTTCCTTACATGATATTACCCCACTATCCTCCCCCTTTTTGAATAATGGGGGCTTTTGGAAATTTTATATTGCAGTCTTGGTAATTTTAAATTTTAATTTTTGCACACAGATATGACTGCTTTAGTTTCTTTGGATGTTAGGCAATTTTGCAGTGAGATGAACTACTAATAGATATTTTAGTTAATGTTTTAGGAACAGCTTTTTGTCCAGTACACTAAAATTTTCTTGAGTATTCAATTGGCCAATTTAAAGTAATCTGAAAACTTGATTACTATTTTACTGTCAATTTTAATACTAAAGCAGAAATCTTAGTTTACCCTGTAAATATTAGTGGAAAGGATTATTTGCATTCCTGATAATAGACTGAATTTAGATACAGAGCAGCTATTGCTGGTCGAGTGTCTGTCTGAAACCTGGGTCCCAGTCTGAGTTGTGTGTGGGAGGTGTAGCAGCTGTAGGGGCAGTAGACCTCCCTCAGAAGGGGTGAGAGTTCAGGCCCCTGCAAGGTTTGTGTATGAGGGTCTGTGCCCCACCTCTGTTGACCTTTTAGTTCTCTCCTGTTGGCCCCTCTGCTACTGTGCCTGTCTTAGGTTGTTCCTTCTCTGAGGAATCGTACCTGTCTCTGGCTAACCAGCCATCCTCTGGGGTCAAATAGGGTGATGTGAGGTTCAGTGTTGTCTCCTTTGTAGCCTATGCCCCCACGGCCTCCACGTCCAGCACCTGCCTTGGGGTCCCCTTGCCTGCTGTCAGGGTCCCGGTACTGATCACATATCTCAGGGGACCCAAGTTTCTTCTCCAGAGAGGGCGCAGCTCACAACATTGGTCGAGAGACAGATCCATGGTGCCAGCTGCCCAGAGGCTTCAGCCACAGCTTGAACTGAAAACTCAGGCAACAGCTGTGTGTATTTGGATAGTAAGACGAGTGTCCCTCTTGGCAAAAAGGGCAAGAGGGGCCAATATAGAATGATCGGGTGCTTTCCCAGTGCCTTAATTCCTTCTGAAAGGGATTAATTCCTTTCCTATCCTTTTTTAAATTGCTGCCCATCTTTCCAAGAATTAGTTTGTAAGTTTCTTTGGGATAATTGTATAATATGCTGTTGTCAAATATCAAATATTATAATGACATTGTATAATAATATCATGTAGGTTATTATGGTGTCACGGGAGGTTAAAGTGGGCCTAGCCTAAGGACTGGTGTCTATGGGAGATGACAAGATCTAGACCATGTCAATTCAATCTCAAACTAGCTGCCAATTTTTTAATAACTTTATATAAACTTTGTCAGGGATGTAAAAACACAAATTACTTACCTTAGTTCAAGAGTTTAAATAGAGGAAGAACCAAGATGGCGGCATAGGTAAACACCTATTGTTCTGCCCTGCACAATAATTCAAAAACTACAACATAACAACAAAACAAACATCACCCAGAATCACCAGGAAGCTGGCGGAGTGAAAACTCTAAAAATAAAAGTAAAGGTGGGACACTGAGACTCAGAAGAGTGGCAGGAGCGCAGCCTTGCAGACGGAAACAGGTTAGGAGCTGTCCTGGTCGCGAGCATGGCCTGTAGGGCTGGAGCAGCAACCCCGGATGGATTTCTCCAACAGGGAGGGCGGAGACATCCCACTACACGGATTCCCCAGCGCCAGCCGAGGTCCGAGATCTGGGGTACGTGGAGATGTCCACTATACAGATTCACCAGTGCCAGGCGAGGTCCGAGGTCCAGGGGACACAGCCTGGAAGCCAGGTGAGGCAGAGGTCTCCTAGTCTGCATAGAAACTGGGTAGCTGAGAAAAGAAGTTTGCGTGAAAGTAAACTGTGCCACAGCACAGACGCGCGACTTGCTCTCTGGAAACTTGTCTCCTGGTCCCGGAAACCACCTGTTTTACAACCCTGGGCGAGACTTTGGGTGTGCAGACTCATTTGGGGAGAGGCAGAGTTGTCTGGCAAGGGGAAAAGACTAGCAGCTTTCTCTTGGAGGTGCCTGCAGACATCCCCATCCAACAGAGACCTGCGTGCGTGAGCGCCACATAGGACATAGCTGACACTGAGGCTGCCTGCGCAGCTCAGAGACTCCGCCCATCCAACCTGAACACAGTCTCCCTTCACAGCCAATTGGCCTGGAGGTCAAACCCTCCTAGGGCTAACAACAACAAGCAGGGTTTAAATTAAAAAATACTGTACAACCCATAAAGGATTGCAGTAAGAGTACCCACCTCAAGTAACTGGGGAGGCTGTGCCACTGACCCTTGCAGGACATCTACCACATAAATCAGCCACCATGCAGAGACATGGAAAGAAATCAGGTGTGAAAGAAATGGAGGAAAAAAGATGACTAGACATAGAGTTCAAAACCATGGTTATAAAGCTTTTCAAGAGGCGCCTAGAAAGGCCAGTGAACTTAATGAGAACTATGAGGAAATAAACAAGACCAACCAGGAAATGAATGAGACTTACAAGGAAATGAATGAGACCCTCAAGGAAATGAACAAGACCTCTGAGGATATGAACGAGACTCTCACGGATATGAAAAAGGACCAACTAGAAATCAAGCATACACAGACTGAAATAAAAAATATTACACAAAGTCCTAAAAGCAGTCCAGAGGGCCACAAGAACCAAGTCAAAGATTTGAAATACAAAGAAGCAAAATCCACTCAGCTGGAAAAGCAAGAAACAAAAAGAATCTAGATAATTGAAGATAGTGTAAGGGGCCTCTGGGACAACCTCAAGCATGCCAACATCCGAATTATTGGGGTGCCAGAAAAAGAGAGAGAGCAAGTTAATGAAAACCTACTTGAAGAAATAGTGACTGAAAACTTCCCCCACCTGGTGAAAGAAATTGATTTAAAAGCCAAAGAAGTACACAGAACCCCAAAATATAGGAATCTAAAGAGGACCTCACCAAAACACATCATAATTAAAATGCCAAGAGCAAAAGATAAAGAGAGAATATTAAAAGCAGCAAGAGAAAAACAGTTGGTTACCTACAGGGGAGCACCCATACGATTGTCAGTGGATTTCTCAACAGAAACGATGCAGGCCAGATGGGAGTGGCAAGAAATATTCAAAATAATGAATAGCAAGAATCTTCAACCAAGATTACTCTATCCAGCAAAGCTATCATTCAGAATTGCAGATCAGATAAAGTGCTTTGCAGATAAGAAAAAGCTAAAGGAGTTCATCACCATCAAACCAATATTATATGAAATGCTGAAAGATATTCTTTAAGAAGAGGAAGAAGAAAAAGGTAGAAATATAAATTATGAACAACAAATACACATCTATCAACAAATGAACATAAAAATCAAGAGAATTGATAGGCTGATGAACAGGATAAACTGGTGAATATAACAGAAACATGGACATAGAGAGGGAATGGACTGACAATTCTTGGGGAGAAAAGGGTTGTGGGAAGTACAGCAAGAGATTGGACAAAAATCTTGCAACAATGGGAGAGGACAGTGGGGAGGAGGAGGTGAGGATGGAGGGCGGGATAGGTATAAGGTGGAGGGGAGATATAGAGGGATAAAAAAGGGGAAACAATGTAATTAATAAAGTGAACAATAAAAATAAAAAAATAAAAAATAGGCAACAGACCTAAATAGAATCTTTTCGAAAGAATACAAAAGGAAAGCCCAGAGACATATGAAAACTTTCTCCAAGTCACTAATTATCCGAGAGATGCAAATCAAAACGACTATGAGGTACCATCTCACACCAGTCAGAATGGCTTACATCAATAAATCAACAAACGACAAGTGCTGGCGAGGATGCAGAAAAAAAGGAACTCTCTTGTACTGCTGGTGGGATTGTAGACTGTCGCAGCCACTGTAGAAACAGTATGGAGTTTCCTCAAAAAACTAAAAATGGAGCTCCCATTCCACCCAGTGATCTCACTTCTAGGAATATACCCCAAGAAACTAGAAATGCGAATTAGAAAGGATATATGCACCCCAATGTTCATAGCAGCACAATTTACCATAGCTAAGATTTGGAAACAGCCTAAGTGCCCATCAGCAGATGAGTGTATTAAAAAACTATGGTACATTTACACAATGGAATACTATGCTGCGGTAAAAATGAAGGAGGTCTTACCACTTGCAAAACATTTTGGATTATTGTGGTATCATTTTCATTTGTTTCCATGATGTTTTCTATCTCTTCCTTGATCTCTCTAGTAACCCAGTCATTGTTTAATAGCATGCTGTTTAATCTCCATGTGTTTGATTTCTTTGGATTGTTTTTATTGTAGTTGATTTTCAGCATTATGCCATTGTGATCTGAGAATATGCTTGATATGATTTCTATCTTCTTGAATTTGGAGAGACTTTGCCTATGACCCAACACATGGTCTATCTTTGAGAATGACCCATGTGCACTTGAAAAGAATGTATATTCTGTGGCTTTGGGGTCAAATGATCTGAAGATGTCAATTAATTCCATCTGGTCTAATGAGTCATTGAGGATTGATGTTTCTTTACTGATTTTTTGTTTCGAGGATTTGTCCAATGGTGATAGTGGGGTATTAAAGTCTCCTGCTATGATTGTATTGCTGTCTATCTCTCCCTTGATATCCTCTAGGAGTTTTTGTATGTATTTGGGTGCTCCTGTATTGGGTGCGTGTATGTTAACCAGAATTATTTCTTCTTGTTGGATTGCTCTCTTTAGTATTATGAAGTGGCCTTCTTTATCTCTTCTTATGTCCTTCACTTTGAGATCTAATTTGTCAGATATAAGTATTGCTACCCCAGCTTTGTTTTCATTTCCATTTGCCTGAAGAATCTTTTTCAATCCTTTCATCCTCAGTCTGTGTGTGTCTTTTTTTCGGAGGTGGGTTTCTTGTAGATAGCAGATATATGGGTCATGTTTTCTTATCCAGTCTATTACCCTATGTCTTTTGATTGGAGCATTTAATCCATTTACATTTAAAGTTATTATTGATAGTACTTATATGTCCCCATTTTTGGTCTTTACCCCTGTGTTCCTTCTTCGCTTCCTATTTCTTTTTACGGTAGACCTTTTAGCATTTCTTGCATTGCTGGTTTGGTGCTAATGAATTCCCTTAGTCCTTTTTTGTCTATGAAGCTCTTGATTTGACCTTCAATTTTGATTGATAGCCTTGCTGGGCACAGTATTCTAGGATTCAGACCCTTTCTTTGCATGACTTTGTAAATTTCATTCCATTGCCTTCTGGCCTGATACGTTTCTGTTGAGAAATCACTCATTAGTCTGATGGGAGTCCTTTGAAAGTGACTTTCTGTCTCTCTTTGGCAGCTTTTGAGATTCTTACTTTGTCATTGGTGTTTGCCAATTTAATTATAATGTGCCTTGGTGTAGATCTTTTGGGGTTCATTTTGTTTGGGACTCTGTGAGCTTCCTGGATTTATGTGGGTTTTTTCTTTCCTATATCAGGGAAGTTTTCTGTCATTATTTCTTTCAATAGGTTTTCTATTCTTTGCTCAGTTTCCTGTCCTTCTCGAAGCCCAATTATATGGATGTTGTTTTGTTTCATGTTGTCCCAAAGTTCCCTTAGGCTCTCCTTCTGCTTTTTAATTTTTTTTCTAGAAGCTGCTCTACTTGGTTATTTTTTCCTACCTTGTCTTCTAGCTCATTGATGTTGTCCTCTGCTTCTTCTAGTCTACTCAATAGTTTCTATTGAGTTCTTTACTTTAGCAATGTCACTTTTCATTTTTCTTGACTCTTCTTCATTTCTTCTTGGGTCTTCCTCATTTCCTCTTGGTTCTTTTTCAAACCCTCTTGGTTCTTGCTCATATTGTCAAATTTGTCTTCCATTCTTTTCAGCCACCTTATGACCATTTCTCTGAATTCTTTCTCTGACAGG
This sequence comes from Antrozous pallidus, assembly GCA_027563665.1. Taxonomy (NCBI): domain Eukaryota; kingdom Metazoa; phylum Chordata; class Mammalia; order Chiroptera; family Vespertilionidae; genus Antrozous; species Antrozous pallidus. Next base: position 102,719,903 of record CM050508.1, read on the forward strand.
TCGCTAACTTCCATTTCTTTTACCTCATTTTTTGGTGAGGCTTGTTTTTCTTTCATATGTAGGCTGTTTCTTTGTCTTCCCATGGTGTCTCTTCTCTGTGTATCTGGTTATGTAGTTCTCACTCTCCTGCATTGTTTTAAAGGCATAAAATACGACACAACCAGGTGCAACGCACCAGGCACTGAACAGGAATGTAGTTACAGTATTGGTAAGTCCAAATAAAGGTGATTGCCTGAGAAAGGCAAATTCGGGGATAGGTGAGAAAAAAGAAAGAAACCCTCCCCACACACTCACTCACAGACACTCAAACACCCACACCCACACACACACACAAAAAGAAAGACAGGAATGCCGAAATGAAATTGGGAAAGGGGAAGAATTTTTAAAAAAATAAAGAAAACAAAAGAAAAGCGGAGTAAAGTATAATTGTGGGGTGAAAAGTCCTATAGGACAGCCACTAATCCAAACAAAAACCAGCAACAAGTACCTGGAGATTGATATAAACTACATACAACTGCTAATATCAAGGGAGGTGAGGGAACACAGACGCAAAAATCTATCTAAAAAACAATGCAAATGAGGACAACAAAACAAGAAACAACACCAAAAAAAAAAAATCCCACAAAACAAACCAAAATAGAAGAATAAGCCAACCAATCTCACAAACCTGCATAAAAAATTGATATAATCAACAGTCAAGTAAACAACAACAACAGGACAGAGATAAAAACAATCTATGATAGTGAAGTCCAAGAAGCGAGAGGTATGTATGGAATTGGAATAGGTGGTTGGAGATTAGATATATAAGTGGGGTGAAATTTTTACAGGGGTTAAAAAGAAAGAATTAAGGTAAATCTAAAGTGGGAAACATGTAAGGGAAACAAGGCACTAAATAGGGAAAGGTCAGCAAGAGAGTGGTGGTATAAAGGTGAAGTTGAGGTAGAGTAAAAGATACTAAAGGGTAGATGAAAATAGACTGTAGAACACCAATCCCAAAGTAGAATAAAGAGAAAATAAAATCAATTCCTTGTGTTACACAAGAGTCAATTTGTGACTCAGCCCCTGGGTGGCAGTGTTTCTAGTTGACCTCTGGGTCTATTGGTCCTCTCTAGCCTGAACTAAAAATCTTGCTGTCCCTGTGGTATTCAATACTGATTTGTGGGGGGTGGGCTGCTCCAGAGTTGCGTCTCTAATGGTGACTGCTGGTTTAGCAGCCAGGACCCTCCCCAAATCTTCCATGTTTCCCTCCTCTGTTAGGTCCAGATGGGTTGCTTTCCAGGGATTCCCTCTGCCACCAGCTCCTAGGGCCCTCTCCCACGTTTACCAGCTTCAACAGCCACAGATTTTATTTCAGGTGCAGATCTTCGGGCTATGAGTTGCAAGGCTCAGATCTCCCGGTTTCTCCAGCTCCCTTGGTTTTGCACCCAAAGTATCCCCAGGGGAAATCTGATCTTTCCGTGCTGGAGTGCAGAGCTCCTTAGATTCTGCGCATCCATGCCAAATGGGAGCCGGTGTTCTGGGGGTCTCAGCTCTCCAGTGGGTACTGCAGCTGTACATTTTCAGATCCTTCCCCTTCAAGATGGCATGGTCCGCCTCCGTGCTGGTAGTTCAGCGAGAGAACCCAGCATTTTGGGGGCTGCTCAAGCAGGGGAGGACAGTCCAGTAGTCCCCTATCTTCCCTCAGAGTACAGCTGTCCCCCTACTCGCCAACAAACACTCCCTGCGTGACCCTCAGCTGCTCCCTCCTTCTGCCCTGGGACCAGATTCAGATCGCATCCCTCTGTTCTGCCGCCATTTGTTCTCTGCCTAATCCCTGGCTACTTGAAATTTTTATTGTTTTTTTAAATTTCTTTATTGATTAAGGTATTACATATGTGTCCTCATCACCCATTACCCCTTCCAATCCCCTTCTCCCCCCGTCACCACTTATGCCCTCACTGCCCTTGTGTCCCTGTCCATTCATTAGGCTTATATACATGCATAAAAGTCCTTTGGTTGATCTCTTCCTCTTACTCCCGCCCTCCCCTACCATCCCTCTGAGGTTTGACAGTCAATGTTTTTCTGTCTCTGGATCTGTTTCTGTTCATCAGTTTATGGTGTTCATTGTATTCCATAAATGAATGAGTTCATGTGATACTTATCTTTCATTGACTGGCTTATTTCACTTAACATAATGTTCTCCAGTTCCATCCATGCTCTAGTTAGAAGCAGACACCTTTTTCTTCTTCTTAAAGAATACCTTTCAGCATTTCATATAATACTGGTTTGGTCTTGAACTCCTTTAGCTTCTTCTTATCTGTGAAGCTCTTTATCTGACCTTCAATTTTGAACGATAGCTTTGCTGGGTAGAGTAATCTTGGTTGTAAGTTCTTGCTGTTCATCACTTTGAAAATTTCTTGCCACTCCTGTCTGGCCTGCATAGTTTCTGTTGAGAAGTCAGCTGACAAGGATATGGGTGCTCCCTTGTAGGTAATTAAGTGTTTTTCTATTGCTGCTTTTAATATTCTCTCTTTGTCCTTTGCTCTTGGCATTTTAATTATGATGTGTCTTGGTGTGGTCTTCTTTGGATTCCTTTTGCTTGGGGTTTTGTGCGCTTCCTGGACTTGTAAGTCTATTTCTTTCAGCAGGTAGTGGAAGTTTTCAGTCATTATTTCTTCAAATATGTTTTTCGTATCTTGCTCTCTCTCTCTTCTAATTCTGATGTTGGTACATTTGAAGTTGTCCCAGAGGCTTCTTACACTATCCTCAAATTTTTGGATTCTTTTTTCTTTTTTCTTTTTCGGTTGAGTGTTTTTGGCCTTTTGGTATTTCAAATCTTTGACTTGATTCCTGCGTTCCTCTAGTCTGCTATTGAGTTTCTGTAAAATATTTTTTTATTTCAGTCAGTGTATGTTTAGTTTTTAATTGGTCCTTTTTCATATGCACGAGGGTGTCACTCATCTCCTCGAGGGTCTTGTTCATATCCTCGAGGTTCTTTCTGAACTTATTGGCTTTTTCTAGGAGCTTCTTGAAATACCTTATCACTGTGGTTTTGAACTCTATATCCAGTCGTTTGTTTTCCTCCATTTCTTTTGTTTGTGATCTTTTTTCTTTCTCTCCCCATTTTCACTGCTTCCCTGACTTGGTTGGGTAGTTTTGTGTGCTAGGTGTCTCGATCTCATCTGTTACCTGAGGTGTACACTCTTGGTGAACCCCTTTGTGGACTGTGTATACAGCCTTGTTGCAGATAAGTCTTGTTTGTTGTTGGTATCACTGGGAGGAATTGACCTCCAGGCCAATTGACTGAGGATCAGCTGTGTCTACTCTAGGAGACAGCCTTCAGCATCTGGACTTGCAAACTTGCCAAAGTCTCTGTGCTTGGTTTGGATGGGGCGGAGTTTTTGGGTGGGTCGGAGTTTCAGGGTGGAGCCGACAGACTTGGCTTCCAGTCAGCCCCTGCCCATGATGAGGTCACCGGGTCCTCACGTCTGCAGGCAATCGCTGCAGGCACCTCTGTGAGAAAGGTGCTCTCGCGCTCTGCCTGCCACCAGAAGGACCAGTCTCCAATGGATCCGGAATCTCAGATTTTCACCTGGCACCTAGGTTCAGTGCATTCTGAGCTCCTTTTTCCTTCCACCAGACGCCAGCCACACAGTCAACAGAACTCCCTCACCTTGAGCACCTGTGCGCACCCCAGGAGTTCTGCCTCTGGCCGGAGCTCACCTGTGCGCACTATCAAGCACACGCCTACAGAGGTCCACCTCTGGCTCTTCCCCTGGGATTCTGCCGGCAATCCACTTTCTCCCTGTAAGGGCTTGGTTCCCTGGGTTTTGAGTGCAAACTGAACTGGGTTCAGCTCAGCCTGGAGCCCCTGTCTCCTTTCTGTCTGAGCACCCCTGCCAGGCTCATACACCCTGCTCTCTCGGGTGCTCGAGTCTCCACCTTACTTGGGATTTGCAGAGGCTCTGATTATCTGTGTGTACTTCTCTGTCCCTCCAGTTTCAGATCTTCCAGTCAGCCAGCCTTCCTGGGGCTCTGGACAGTGTCCATTCTGTCCTTCAGTTCTATTATTGTAATTGTTGTGTGGGGCAAAAGCCTAGGTGTTTACCTACGCTGCCATCTTGTTTTTTTTCCTTGAAATTTTTATTGTTTATTTGCTTTAAGTAACAGTAGCAATGACATATACGCAATTAAAAATACACTCAGTCTTAGATTATTTACCTGGCAGTTAGGAGCAATCAGGCTGGCAGGCAGAGTGGTTTGCGGCAATCAGGCTGGCAGGCAAGTGGTTAGGAGCTAGCAGTCCTGGAGTTTAGAGGGATATCCAACTGGCAATTTTGGCCCAAGTCCTGTGGGCATAAACTAGCAGTGGGACATCCCCCAAGGGGTCCTAGATCGGAGAGGGTGCAGGTTGGGCTAAGGGACGGCCCCTCCCCTGCACGAATTTCTTTCACTGGGCCAATAGTAATTAATGAGTCTGAAAGATCATAAATACATGTGCCTAGAACCTTTTTATCTGTAAGTCAGTGTTTATTCACTGGGAAATGGGGTTCAAAGATCTGAGAACAAAGTTGGACACTGGATTCACAGAGAATTCCGTCTCAAGGAGTTGGCATTTTTGGAAGAATGTTGGTTAACCACTGTATAGACCCCAGATGATTGTGTGAAAGTGTTTCAAACTCTGAACTCACAAATGTAGACCATGGATGTCTTTGGAAATGTCCTTGAATAATCAGGAATACATGTTCATGTAGTGTAATTTCTGTAGGGCAGTGTTTCCTCACTAGGAAATCGTGTTCAAAGAGCTGTGAAATGAGATTGATAATGCTTGTCTTTACCACTCAATATCAGTGAGTTGGAGTTTGCCGAAACAGATGAATAAACACTTAAAAACCTCATTTTCAGGGGGCTCAGAACCTATGTGAAAATGTTAAACCTCACAGATATCACAATGCCAGGTCAGAGAAATGTTTCAGAACCTTCCTGCAATTCCGGGAATACCTGGGGGCTACCTAAAAGTATCGAGTGCATTGTTGATATTCTGCGAATTTATGTACAAAGAGCTGTGAACAGCAGGGTGGTGTTTAAATGAGTGAGAATTCACCATTAAAGATGGTGAATATATGTAAAAACACTGTTGAAACACTGGAATTCACAATGGATGTATTTGAAATACTATACTAAAGTGAATGGGACACTGCAAATTCACAATGATGAACCAGGGAAATATGTAGGAATGTGCTTGAAACACTAGGACTTCATGTTGAAAGACCCTTTATATCTATAAATCAGCGTTTAAGCACTAGGAAATCACGTTCAAAGAGCTCTGAACTAAGTTGGATACTGGATTCATTGAGAATTCTGTCTGAAGGAGTTGGTGCTCAGATGATTGTCTGAAAGTGTTTAAAACTCTAGAACTCACAATGTCTGACCATGGACATCTTTGGAAATGGACTTGAATCACCAGGAATAGATGTTCATATTGGGTAATATCTGTAGGGCAGTATTTAGTCACTGGGAAGTCGGGTTCAAGGAGATGTAAACTGAGTTTGATCACACTTGTCTTTGCCATTCAATCTCACTGAGTTGGTAATTGTGGAACCATTGGATAAACACTTAAAACCACATTTTCATAAGGCCCAGAAGCTGTGTGAAAATGTTAAACCTCTCAGATGACAAAATAACAGGTCCCAGGGTCCCAGCTTCCACAGAAGCTCGGTCCAGCGCCTGTGGTCCCCATCTCTGCAGCCCCAGACCTAGCAAGGAGTCTGGACCTTAATTTTCACATTTGTTAAAAAAAAAACCAAAAAATAATCATAATGAAACAACTATTTGGTTATCCACCAGTTCCAGTCAGTATGGACGTTCATGTGTTTTTTGGAATTAGAATTTCATTACACAGCCTCAGGACTATACAGTGTTCATCCCTTTCTAATACAGAGATACACATTACTCTGAAAGCACAAGGGAGCAAGTTCCTGAGCTAAACAATTAAGGCAATAACAAATACCTGGAGGCCCCAATGCCCTAAGGCATTTGCCCAAAAGGAGAGATGACACCACGTGAAGAGAGAACTCAGCACAGATACATTTTCTTTCTTTCTTTCTTTCTTTCTTTCTTTCTTTCTTTCTTTCTTTCTTTCTTTCTTTCTTTCTTTCTTTTGTATGTGCATGCTGGCTTCCTGGCTACTTGAATTTTTAATTGTTTATTTGCTTTAAATAACAGTAACAATGACATATACACAGTTGAAAATACACACAGTCTTAGATTATTTACCTGGCAGTTGGGGGCAATCAGGCTAACAAGCAGAGTGGTTTGGGACAATCAGGCTGGCAGACAAGTGGTTAGGAGCTAGCAGTCCTGGATTAGAGAGGGATATCCAACTGGCAGTTTTAGCCCAAGCCCTGTGGGCCTAAACTAGCCGTGGAATATCCCCCAAGGGGTAGTAGATCAGAGAGGGTGCGGGTCGGGCTGAGGGACAGTCCCTCCTCTGCACGAATTTCACTTACTAGGCCACTAGTAATTAATGTGTCGAAAGATCATAAATACATGTTCATAGAGCCTTTTTATTTGTAAGTCAGAGTTTATTCACTGGGAAATGGGGTTCAAAGATCTGAGAACAAAGGTGGACATTGGATTCACTGAGAATTCCATCTCAAGGTGTTGGCATTTTTGGAAGAATGTTGGTTAAACACTGCAGAATACATGTTCATAGAGCTCAGAGGATTCTGTGAAAGTGTTTCAAACTCTGAACTCACAAATGTAGACCATGGATGTCTTTGGAAATGTGCTTGAATCACCAGGAATACATGTTCATGTAGTATAATTACTGTAGGGCAGTATTTCATCACTGGGAAATCATGTTCAAAGAGCTGTGAACTGAGTTTGATAATGCTTGTCTTTACCACTCAATCTCAGTGAGTTGGCATTTGCTAAAACAGATGAATAAACACTTAAAACCTCAGTTTCACATGGCTCAGAACCTGTGTAAAAATGTTAAAATTCACGATGTCACAATAACAGGTCAGGGAAATATCTAGAAACATGTCTGCAATCCCGGGAATACCTAGGGCTACCTTAATGTCTCGAGTGCACTGTTGATTTTCTGAGAATTTTTATACAAAGAGCCGTGCACAGCAGGGTAGTGTTTACATGAATGAGAATTCACCGTTAAAGATGGGGAATATATGTAAACACATTGTTGAAATACTGGAATTCACAATGGATATACTTGAAATATTGGACCAAAGTGAACAGAACACTGTGAATTCACAGTGATGGACCAGGAAAACACGTAAGAATGTGCTTGAAACACTAGGACTTCATGTTGAAAGAGCCTTTGTATATATAAGAGAGCGTTTAAGCACTGGGAAATCACGTTAAAAGAGCTATGAACTAAGTTGGATACTGAATTCTTTGAAAATTCTGACTCAAGGAGTTGGCATTTTTGGAAGAATGTTGGTTATACATTGCCGAATACATACTCATAGAGCTCAGATGATTGTCTTAAAGTGTTTAAAACTCTAGAACTCACAATGTTCCACAATGGACATCTTTGCAAATGGGCTTGAATCATCAGGAATACATGTTCATATCAGGCAATATCTGTAAGGCAGTATTTAATCATTTGGAAATTGTTTTCAAAGAGATGTAAACTGAGTTTGATAATGCTTGTATATACCATTCAATCTCCGTGAGTTGGCGATTGTGGAACCATTGGATGAAGACTTAAAACTACATTTTCATAAGGCTCAGAAACTGTGTTAAAATTTTAAACCTCTCAGATGACAAAATAACAGGTCAGGGGGTCCGAGCCTCCACAGAAGCTCGGCCCTGGCAAGCCTGGGCCGGCACCTGTGGTGCCCATCTCTGCAGCCCCAGGCCCAGCAAGGAGTCTGGACCTTAATTTTCACATTTGTTAAAAAAAAAACACCCCAAAAATAATCACAATGAAAAAACTATTTGGTTATCCACCAGTTCCACTCATTATGGACGTTTATGTGTTTTTCAAATCAGAATTTATTTTCATGGCCTCAGGTCCATACAGTGTTCATCCCTTTCTAATACAGAGATACACATTACTCTGAAAGCACAACAGAGCCAGTTCCTGAGCTAAACCTTTAAGGCAATAACAAACACCTGGAGGCCCCAATTTGCCCGAGAGGAGAGATGACACCGTGGGAAGAGATAACTCAGCACAGATACTGTTTCTCTCTCTTTTTTTTTTTTTTTGAATATGCAAACTGGCTTCTTGACTACTTGAAATTTTTATTGTTTATTTGCTTTAAGGAACAGTAGCAATGACATATAGGCAGTTAAAAATACACACAGTCTCAGTTAATTTTCATACATACCTGGGTTCTAGAAACTTCCTCAGCACCCAGATCACTCCCAGCAGGCCATCAGAGGGCACTTCCCAAGCCTAAAGCCTGGGGTGGAGGCTTTAGGCTTGGGAAGGGGCTGAGCCTGCAATCAGAGAGGTGGGGTGGGGAGGAACCCACTTCCCAAGCCTAAAGCCTGGGGTGGAGGCTTTAGGCCAAGCCTGGGGTGGAGGCTTTAGGCTTGGAAAGGGGCCAAGCCTGGGATTGGAGGGAAAGTGAAAAAAATCAATGAAAACATATCCTCAGGTGAGGATAAAAAGGAAAATAAAGAAAGAAATGTCATATCCTATGAAAGACACATCTTGAAAATGCCTAAAGAAAGTAATTTTTTTCATGGTGAAGGGACTGGAGTCCATGTTTATTAAAATACCTTGGTGGCTCCGGTGATTGGCAGTGGCTGCAGCAGCAGGGTGATGGGGCTGGCACCTTCCTCTGAACACCCTGGTCACCTCCCACAAAGGGAGGTCAGACTGCAGCTTAGGTCCACTCCCAATGGGGAGCAGGCCTAAGCCATCAGTAGGACATTCCCTGAGGGCTTCTAGTATGTGAGAGGGGGCAGGCTGGGCTGAGGGACCTCCCCAGTGCACAAATTTTGTGCACCTGACCCCTAGTGTGTATGTGTACACACACACACACACACACACACACACACACACACACACACACACACTAGAGGCCTGGTGCATGAAATTCATGCATTCGGGGTGGGGGTGTTTCCTCAGCCCGGCTTGCACCCTCAGAGGATATCCCTGTAAGGAGCAGGGCTAAACCATCATTTGAACATCCTTAGTGCTCCCATGGAGGCGGGAGAGACTCCTGCCACCGCCGCTGCACTTGCCAGTTGTGAGCCTGTGGGAGTGCACTGACCACCAGGGTGCAGCTCCTGTGTTGAGTGCCTGCCCCCTGGTGGTAAGTGCATGTCATAGTGACTGGTCATTCTGCCATTCAGTTGATTTGCATATTAGCCTTTTATTATATAGGATATACACACATATTAGAGGCCTGGTGCACTTATTTGTGCATTCATGGGATGCCCTCAGCCTGGCCAGTGATTGGGTCCCAATCAGGGCTGTCTTGCCCAGTCCTGATGGGACCAATCATGGCCGGCTAGGGGGCGGGACCACAAGATGTTGGCTGTGGGAGCACACTGACCACCTTGAGGCAGCTCCTGTGTTGAGCATCTTCCCCCTGGTGGTCAGTGTGCATCATAACAACCAGTCAACCAGTCATAACGGTCGCTTAGGCTTTTATATATATAGATAAGTATATGAATGTATTGAGTGCCTGCTGTGCAGCAACTACACTAAAAACTGGTCATTCTCTGTCATCAGTAAAGTTGCTGTCTGCCAGGGAGGGGGGGGGGGGAGCTGTAGCCAATTAACAAACAATTTGAAAATGTGATAAGTACTGTAATTAAGATTTGCCTGGGTCAGCTCTAGTTAACACCCATTGTTCATGCATAATATGTACGGTGCCCCCTTTCACTCCAATGGGTGCCCTAGTTTTGACGATAGATACCACAGTCCCATTGGGTGCAGGCTATGGAAGTACAGAGGAGGTAGAGTCAGGGAAAGCTTCCTGGAAGTCCTGACACTTAAAATTTGAGTCCTGAGTAACTGAAAAGAAGGTAGCCAGTGGAGGAGTCCATTCTTAGGTGGAGGAAATAGCAAATGCAAGGGATGAGAGAAGACAGTACTCAGCGCATGCAGCTACACTAAAAAGGGCAGGAGACAGATAGCAAAGGGTCTAGTTGCACCATGTTATTTAGGGTTTAAACCCCTTAGGGCCACAGGAAGCCTTTGGCATGGCTGTAGGGAGAGAAGTACCATAATCTAGTCAACATTGCAAAAGAACCACTGTGGCCATGCATGGGAATAGAGTGGGATAGTGAGCTGGTTCTGGTCAGCAGAACCCTGAACCAGTGCAGAGACTGTCTCACCAACCCAGGGGAGAGAGGATGGCAGTCCATGGGAGGACAGCAGCAGCAGGCTGGAGAGAAGTGGACAGATGATGGATGGATGGATGGATGGGTGGATGGATGGATGGATAAATGGATGGATGATGGATGGGTGGATGTGGAGGTATTTGGCAGGTGAAATAGAACTCGGTGATTGATTCATTGATGTATTGATTGGCTGTGATGGGGAAGGGAGGAGAAAGAGTTGAAGGTCAGGCCCATGCTTGAGCATGATAGTGGATGATGGAGGAGTCTTCAGTGAGATAGGGAGCACAGAGTGGGAATAGGTCTGGGGAGAAGGAGACAAGGAGATAAATTTTAGTCAGGACAAAAGTGAAGTGTCCTTCCTGGGTCTTGGCCTTTCTCAGAGCTTCAGGGCTGAAAAGGTAAAGACAAAAGGACATTTCAAATCAAGTAATTCAGAAACATTCTTGAAATTGAATGAAACAAAAAGTCAAGTCAAAGTGTACTGGAACATCATTGTTACTGGCACAATGTTGCTGGCATGACTGGCACTGGCTGCTGTTGTTTGAGAGACAGTGAATTGAGCCTCCAAAACCAAGCTCCTCTGTTTATCCCAACAACAGAGCAGGTGTAGACAAGGGCTCTGCAAGCATCCATTCCACCCACTCTGAGCACAGAACTCCTGCTCACATGAAGCAGGAGTGGGAAATATTCCAGATCCCAAAGGAATAGTCAGCTACTTCCTGGTTCAGGCAAAGAGAGAACTTGCAGAGAGAACTCAGAACAATGAAGATCTACTCTGGGTTATTTTTCCAACTTCAGGAACCTGTGAGTCATAGAAAAAAGATGCAAAATCACAAGAGAAGCTAGCAACGGTAACCATAGGCAAAGAAGCTCCCACTGAGTAAAGAAGAGCTAAAAAGGTTTTCCCTCTGGTTCATATTTCATGTCTGCCCTCTATTGGCTATTTTTTAGTTATCAAATAAATCATAGTTTTCTTTATTAGCAATCTTCTAAATTGAAAAAGCAAAAACATTTGCTCAGGGTGTGGGTCTGTCAAGACAAAGGTCAAGCACACAACAGGAAATGTTATGAGCTTTGCTACCTCTTCCAGTCAATTCAATTGCCCATCCAGGCTGCCTTGCTGGGCATTCCTGAGCCTCCCCTACTCACCATGGTTTGTCTTTCCTTCACCCACACCAGCCACAGAACAGAGGAGCAAAGAGATGAAGAATTCTACTAACTCACAGTTCATGAGATCCAGAAATAGAGGAACCACATCTTGCTTTAAAACTTTGAATGATGCAAACTATAATAATTCAAAGGTGACCTTCCTTGGCACTAAATATAAACTGTAAGACATTATGAAGTTTTATTCTAAAGAGTTTGGAGTTAATATGAGTCATTTGTTTCTGGAAAAAACTCTAGAAGATGATACTATTCTGATGGTTATCTGCAATTGATGAAATCTGGTGGGATTCTTTCCAGCTCCACTTATGTCTAGAGTTTGCATCCCTAAACTAGAAGGGATCAATAGAGGAAAATATCCTTCCACAAAACCAATGCAGCCTTATCCTGAGCAAAAATACTTTATAAGGCAGCAGCTGAAAGGAATTTGGGACCTGGAAGGGATGTCACCAGACAGAAAAACTCAGTGATCAGCAGCAGGACCATGGGCAATGCCTGATAATACTTTGGCCTTTTTTCAAATGTCATTTTTACTCCGAAGGCTCTGAATGACATCAGGGGCCCTGTGACCCTGTTTACACTGATAGAAGGAATCCTTGAATGCTTGGCTTAGTCTCCTCCAAATCATCAAGCAGGTCCCAGAGCCTCTGTGTCCAGGGGCACCGAGTACACAGGCCTGGGCTTTACCAGAGCTCTCAGGCAGGTCCGAGGAAGGTTTGTTGGTATTCCCACCACTTTCCTACCACTCCTGCCTCCAGAAAACACACACCTTTCTTTTAAAACACTCCTGAAATCACCAATAACAAAGAGAAGCACAATTAGAGTATGATGACCATGAACATTCAGTCAGTTGTTGACATGCTGACCATGAAAATCCCCCAACTTCACCAACTTCTGAAAGTCTGTCCCTGACTTCCCTTTGTTGATTGAAAAAGAAGATAATATCTCAGTTTGGGATATTACTAACCTTTATACTCAGCCTTCAACCTAGTTCTGGTTTATAAGGTATAGCTCATACTCCCTCAACTATGTATTCAATTCCTAAAATGTTCAAAACTATGGTAGAGAGAAAAGGGGGAGGGTGAGAGATCCAGTTCCTCTTTCATGATGTTCCTATTTTCCTCTCTTTTTCTTTTCCTTCAAGGAACCTGGGATGCATGGGACAAAATATTAAAGCCAGTGCAAATGGAAGTCTCCAGTTCAGATTGCCATGAGAAATCTTTTCATACCAAATTGTGGGTAATTCTGCTCCCAACCCAAGACCATGAATCATGCCACAAAGTTCCTGGGCTACAGTCATCTACTTGGTTGATGGCCTCAGGTATTTAGTGCTGTTAAGCTTCAGAAAATGTAGAAACGTGACTCTTCTGAAGCCAGGGATGTGATCATAGCACCTTAAGCTTTAGAATCACAGTAAGAAAGAGTTATGTTTGTCAACTCAATGTGGCAGCCTGAGTTCACATCTAGGCTTTACCACTTCCTAGCTATATATGCATATAATGAGGATAATGATAAAGCTATCTGCCAGGATTAAGGGGATTAATCATGTAAAGTGCTTAACACATAGCTTTCAATATATTTAGCCTTTAATGAGTGCTAAGCATCATTAATATTTCAACCCTTAGTAAGAGGGTCAAGAGGCATGAGCTTTCTGCTTTTGATCTGACCCAGGTTAGAAATTCAATGACATTACATAAAATTTGGGATTGTGAAACAGAAAGAGCAGGAACTCAAGCATATATAGAAAGGTCCATTGATAGGAGCAATATTTACCTTCCCTATATCTGTTTGTAGTTGATCAGCAGGAATCTCAAAAGTATTTGAAACCTCATGGAGAACCAAAGGATGGGGCTGTATGTATCACTCATTTTGTCAGCAGAAAGTTTTACTATATTTGGCAAGTTGCTCATAAATGATCACTCCACTATGAAGCAAGGGAAAGCCCTGAGAGCATTGCTACAGGGCAGATCCCACAGGCTACAAGCTTTTGTTCATTAGGTTGGGTGGAAATCACATAAGATCTTGATTCCTTTCCAAATTCCTATTTCCTAAGATTCAGGATGAGCTGGAAATGTCTTCAAAGTAATCATATTCTGAGAAACTGCCAATACTTCCCACCCATAAGCTCCACTAAATGGTAGAGGGACATCAGTGAGAACAAGTACCATCCTGCTAACACAGTTACACAGAAATTCTGACTGGAGGTCACATCAATGCAGCCTTCTCAACTCCTGAATGGTTTCAAACTGGGTTTCAAAACAAAGTCATGAGCCAGATTCCACAGAAATCTCTGGAGCTGGTCTTAAATGAACCTTTCACAGAACTCCTAGAAGCAGTTGGATATTAACAAGGAAAAAAGAACAATTATCTTTTGGGACCCCAGTGCCACTTTATGTCACTTTAATAAATGAACAGGCTCCTCCTTTGTTCACAATTACAAACCCATAGCAAATGGCAGGTTTGATTAGGGAAAGGAAATTGTATGACTCTGTGCTTTCTTCTCTTTTTTTTTCATAGCACATAGGACAGCTACTGTCACTTTTTGGCTTAAGCCCAGTTCTGTGACTTTCAAAAACAGACTCTGATGCTGTTCATTAAAGTGGACACACAAACACCCAGCAAATGTACCAAACATTTTTTACTGTTTTTACAAGGAGAAAAAAATTATACCATGAGACATGGTTTAATTTGCTCTCCAGTGGTTTTCTGTACCCATGCAATCATATTTATTCATGCCTATAACATTTTTGAGTGGTTTAATAGAAAATGCATCTTTTCATTCTCTCCTCACCCTGGTTTCTTAGTACACACCTAAGCTCTACACCTGAGAAGATGTGTTGATAGGATGGATATGGGTAGAACTTTTCTCCTTTGCACTGTTTTTCATTCTAAGGGGAGGGCTTTATATTAATTCTGAAAGGGGTCTAGACCCTGAGCAATGAAGACTTTGATTTAGGGCCTGAAAGCATCTTATCCAAACACTTATTCATTTAATCTTGCAACTCAAGAATGACAGACCATTCCAAAATGATTTGGGAGGACCAAGGGAATACCACTGGGGCACACAGGAGGGACTTACAGGAATGACCATGGAGCCAGTTGTCTGTGATACCCACTCTCAGGAGAGAAGCTTTTCCTCTCAAAGAGGCAGCAGGGGCAATGGAAAGCATTCCTAACCAGGCAGTCTCCTCTTAGGGCTTTCCAGGGGAGTGAGTTTTTGTGTATAGGAAAGCATACCTGCAAACAAGAGCCACCCTGGGGAGCTTCAGACAGGCTGAAATCTATGGCTGTAGTTTTTCCACCTTTCCTTTCAGCCTTACCTATCTCTCACACTCCAGTTCCTAAGGCCCCCATCCAGTGTCATTTCCATGAATTTATTTCTTGACAACTAAACCCCAAGTAAAGTTCAGCTTTCAGATAATAACCTCCCCCAAAGAATTTGCATGTTAATAGCAAAACCTATGTCCTTCTGAAGTCTCAATTTAATTAAACAAATATCAACTGAAAGGACTAATTTCTGACTACTGGGAATTAAGCACTGTAGATACAAAGAGTAATAAAACAATGTTCCTCCCTCAGAGCAGTCACAGTCTAGCAGGAGAGGAGTTATATTGTCAAATATCTCTGATATATTATATAAATGTTATCAGAGAGATCTGAGTGAAGACCTGTGAGAGACCCAGTAAAGAAATTCTCTAGTTGTTCTTTTCTCCTTGTTAATATCTCTTTTTCATAGGGATAGTGAAAAAGAAGAGGTTCTATTTGAATCAATCTGTGTATCCATTTGAATTATGTCTGCATAAAAGTCCAAATAACAATGGTTTATAATCTAAATAGAGGTGTGAATTTCATGTAAAAGAAGTCCAGCATTAAACAGTCTGCAGATGGTAATGGAGTAATCAATATTTATACTATCCTATCTTTCTTATCTATCCTCCTTAGTATACATCTTCTATCCTTGAGTTTAACTCATGGCCTCCCAAAATGGCTGCTGGAGCACCATACATCTCATTCAAGTTCCAGGAGACAAGGTAGAAAGGCAAAATTGATGTTCTCATTAAGGAGCTTCTCTGTAAATTCTACCCAACAAACTTCTTTCTTTTATTTATAATCTTTTCATTGATTTTAGAGAGAGAGGGAAAGGGAGAGGAATAGCGAGATAGGAACATTGATGAAAGAGAATCATTGATTGGCTGCCTTCTGTTCACCCACACTGGGGACCCAGCCTACAATCCAGTCATGTGTCTCAACCAGGAATCAAACAGGTGATCTCTTAATTTATAAGTCAATGCTCAACCACTGAGCCACACTGACTGGGCCCAACAAACTTATTTCATTTAATTGATCACCCAATTTTCTGAGGAACTAGACCTTCCTTCTATTACAAGGAGAAAAGAAAGACTGGATATTGGGTTGGTAACTAGCAATCAATCCCACAGGCTTTAAATAAATAGTCTTTCGCAAAAGACAAAGTAAGGAACAACATTCCTGGTAATGGAAATAGAACATGCAAATATAAAAGTCTA
Organism: Antrozous pallidus; assembly: GCA_027563665.1. Classification (NCBI taxonomy): domain Eukaryota; kingdom Metazoa; phylum Chordata; class Mammalia; order Chiroptera; family Vespertilionidae; genus Antrozous; species Antrozous pallidus. The sequence continues at coordinate 102,735,898 of CM050508.1, forward strand.
TAGAGTTTTTGGTGGATAGGGTAACTGTGAGTAGCCTGGAAATACCTTCCATGTCAAACTTAGTAAATCAACCTTTTTATTTATTTTTTATATATTTTTTACTGATTTTTTAGAGAGAGAGAGAGGAAGGGAAAGAGATAGTTAGAAACACCAATGAGAGAAGAACAACATCGATTGGCTGCCTCCTGCACTCCCCTGATTGAGCCACAACTGGACATGTGCCCTGACCGGGATTCAAACCAGAAACCTCCTGGTTCCTGCTCAATGTTCAACTGCTGAGCCACACTCACTAAGCAAATCAACATTTTTTTAAGTCAGTGGGTTTTCTGACTTTGAGGTATGTGTTGTGGTTATTGTTGTTCATAGGAACCCTTTTGTTTGGATGGAATTTTATGTGGAACTCTAAGGTAAAAAAGCTAAACAAGAAATACTTCTGGTTCTAGATGGAATTGGAGAATTTTACTTTAATAATTATAAGGTAGAGATTGATAAGTCATAGGTGAATCCTATATAATAAAGAGGTAATATGTAAGTTGACTCTCATGTCCTCATACAAGATGGCTGCCCCATGTGGTCAAAGATGGCTCCCATAAGATGGCCGGCAGGGGAGGGTAGTTGTGGACAATCAGGCCAGCAAGGGAGGGCAGATAAGGGCAACCAGGCCAGCAGGGAAAGGCAGTTGGGGGCAACCAAGCCAGCAGGGGAGGGCAATTGGGGTTTACTGGGCCAGCAGGGGAGGGCAGTTGGGGGCAATCAGGCCAGCACTGGAGCAGTTAGGCATTGATCAGGCTGGCAGGGGAGTGGTTAGCAGGTGATCAGGTGGGCAGGCAGAAGCAGTTAGGGCAATCAGGAAGTCAGGCAAGCAAGGGTTGGGAGCCAGAAATCCCCAATTGTGAGAGGAATGGCCCCAAGGGGTCTCAGATTAGAGAGAGTACTGACTGGGCTGAGGGACATCTCCCTCAATGCACAAATTTTGTGCACTGGGCCTCTAGTAGTAGATAACAGATCAGTGGGATTTCAGAGGCAGTAACAGTTGAGCTCTGTATGAATGAATTTGGGATTTCCAGGTGCCAAGGTGAAAAGAAAACTATTCAAATGGAGGGAACAATATATGCAAAGACCCAGAAGGACAATAATATATAAACAGGACTTGGGGTTTAATCTCATTTATCAGAAACTAAGGCTTGTGAAAGAGTTTTGGAATAAAATTGGAAAGATAAGTGGGGTGGGTTTAATGGAGGGCAATTCAATTCCAATATATAGCCAAAGACATATCCATGAATGGAAGCCTCTGACCTCACCACTTAACAGTACAGTAGCAGCATTGTGCCTTTGTATTCCAACTTCTTTTAATAATAAGCAGGATACACTTGTACTCTGAGTTCTCAATGTACACAGGCTTATTGATACCACACAATATATGAGGTCTGACTCTGGATCCATGTATATCTAAAAGGAAAAATCCCATAAAAAGGTAAATCCACTCTTCAGTCTGCTAAGGAACGATCTCCAGTGCCTCCTACTAAGCCAATTGCAACCTAACTATCTAGGTCCCTGGTCACACAGCCACTTAGTCCTTAAGTCAAGTGATCCCAGCAAGTTCAGATCCTGAAGAAGGAGTAAGCTGGTATACACTATTCCTCCTCTATGGAGCTCTCTCTTTATCTATACTTAGGGGCTATTAATGTGGCACATGTTTTGGAAAATAATTTGCAAACTATAAGAGGCTACTCATAACTCAAAACCAACATTTATAAAAAAAAAAATAATAGAATACTGTGGTAGTCAGAATAGGATAGACTATACATTTCCCAATTTTCAGTGGCCCATCAAGCAATTTTATTTCTCTTTCATTAAAGACTGCTAAAGATATGGCTGATCCTATAGGAAAATTGTCCTCCATGTGGCAACTCAGTGATCCAGTCAGCTGGGGTCTGATTCCATTATCTCAACCTGCATCCTCCTTGGGTCCTTGTAGCAAGGAAAGAGTCAGCGAGAGGGTTATACTCTGGCTTTCTATGTTTCAGTGTAAAAGTGACATTGACCACAGCACATTGGCCAGAATTAGTCATATAACCCCACTTACATCAAAGATACTATGTCCCTACTTCAGGTACCTGAAAGAGAGCTAGACAGTGGTGCACACAAGCAGTGTCTGCTGTATGCATAATAGAAGACAGATGAAATGGAAATGATGACATAGGATAGGATAGGATAGGATAGGATAGGATAGGATAGGATAGGATAGGATAGGATAAACTGATAGAATAGGATAGGGTAAGGTAGGATAGTATAGGGAGTAGGATAGGGTAGGAGATAGGACCTGTTCTAAGTCCATGCATAGAAGTGTTTTTAGTTTTACATGTGTATAATTGAGCAGATGTAGGGGTATGTATTGAGTACCAATCTTGAAATGTACTTCCAGGCAGGAGTTGAGTTAGAGGTGAAAATGACTGCATCTGATAGAAAAAAAATGTGCCTGGAGAGGAGAATGAGAGTATTTATTACATGTGACTCCATAACAACAAGGGGCGCTCCTCTTGTGTCTGCTCAGTTAAAGAAAGAGAGTTTAATGTTTTCTGAGCAGGCTTCATTCCATAACTCAAAAATCGCTCTGTCACTTACCCAGATTCCAGTAAAAACTCAGTGAGTTACAGGCTCAGCATTGCTGGTGTGTGTGTGTGTGTGTATGTGTGTGTGTGTGTGTGTGTGAGAGAGAGAGAGAGAGAGAGAGAGAGAGAGAGAGAGAGAGAGAGAGAGAAGAAGAAGAAGAAGAAGAAGAAGAAGAAGAAGAAGAAGAAGAAGAAGAAGAAGAAGCAGAAGAGGAAGAAAGTGGAGGAGGGGGAGGAGGAGGAGAAGGAGGAGGAGGAGGAGGAGGAGGAAGGAGGGAGGGAAGGAAGGAGAGAAGGAAGGAGGGAAGCAGAGATAGAGTTTAATATTTTTCAAAGAGCTTCAGAGTATGTATTCTATCTACTCAGGAGGTTGTTAAATGTGCAGAAAGGAAAGGTGCATAAAGAAAAGTTAGAAAAAAAGAAAAAGAAAAGATAGAGTGGTGTAAAGGACAACCAGAGCCCAGAGACACAAACATGAGGATGGAAAAGGGCTGCTCTGAGGTGACCTTAAGAACTGGATGCCCCTGCCTGGCCAGTGTTTCTCAGTGGTTGAGGGCCAACTTATAAATAGGAGATCACAATTTGATTTCTGGTCAAGAGTGGGGACTCGATCCCTATTGAGGGGCATGTAAGAGGTAGCCAATCAATGATTCTCTCTCATCACGAATGTTTCTATCTCTCTCTCTCCCTTCCTTTCTGAAATCAATAAAATTCTATTTAAAAAAAAGAGAGAACCTGATGCCCAATCTGAAAGCACTAAGCTTCCAAGTCAGCCCTTGCTCCTGTGGAGACAGGCCCTCATGATGTAAGTACTGCATTGCATCTGCTGACAATAAACCTGCACAGTCCCTCCCTGGGACCTCAGCTGAGAGAATTTGCACTATCTTTCTGGGGGCTCCAGCACAGAAGAAATGCTATGAACTCTGCAGGTTGGTGCTTCCTGAGTTAGCTGGTATGGGGTGATTGAAATATATTTCTAACACACAACTCTTCAGGGGGCAGTGAAAAAAGGAATATTAACTATCATTTATTGAGTGTTTACTGTGTGCCTAGAACTGTGGTAAAAATTGTATATATTTTCATCTCACTTAATCATCTCCCCTATGAGGTCTCTATTATAAGCTATTTCCATTTAATGGATGAAGAAAATGAGACTCAAAGAGCTTAGGAAATTTGCCCCCTTTTAGATAATAAGCAGCGAGCCATTCTCTCTAAAAAGTAACAACCTCTAGGAAATATTGCTATTATTCAAAAATAGCAGAAAGCCAAATTGTTTTCCCAAAAAAGATATTTAAGTCCTAGCCCCAGGACCTCAAAATGTAACCTCATAGTGAAACAGGGTTATTACAGACACAGTTAGTTAAGATGAGGTCATACTGAAGTAGGGTGGTTCAATTTAAAAATCTAGTAGACCACATCCCTATTCATTAATAATGTGCTAGACACTAATTACCAAAGATAGATAAAACAATACACTACTTGCTTGTAAGAAGGTGGTCATGTGAAAACACAAAGAGAATACCATGGAAAGAGAACGTAGAGAAAGGAGTGATGAATTGCAATTCAAGGAAGCCCAAGACTCTGGCCATAGCAAGTGTGAGAGAAGCATGAGACAACTCTCCCTCAGAGCCCTCAGAGGGAACCAACCCTTACCACACCTTAATCTCAGACTTCTGGCCCCCAGAACTGTGAGACAATACATGTCTGTTGTTTTAAGTCACCCAGTTCATGGTACTTTGTTACAGCAGCCCTGGGAAACAAATACACAAGGTAATTGCAGTCTCCGAATGATTATCCAACCAGATCTAATACAGCATCACATGTCTCCTTAGCAACAAGAAAATTGAGGCACAAAGTGGTGGAGACTTTTGCTCAAATTGAAAAGCACTCACAGCAGCCAGAACCTCAGCCAGCCATGTTTGGTGTATGCTGTCTCCCTCTCCATGAAAGCACTGAAGGCAGTTTCCTCTTTAACTCCATGCTCTGAGAATCCTGTCCCATACGGTTTACACTGCAGTTGACAGTGCAGATGTGACTGTTTCTATATCTGCAGAGGTATAAAATGAGCACAATTATGTATCCCCGTGGGAATCTCTGCCAGTGCCCACATGCAGACAGTGCCCATCAGACACACACTCTGTTCTGGGAGTTGAGGAGAAGAGCCCAGCCCCGTGGGTACTGGATGAGCCAGAGGGCTTGAGCAGAGCTAACTGCATATGTCTTAAATATGAATTCTGGGGTAGCCAGCTGAACCTCCAACACTCACAAGACCACATCAAACTGATGGTGTAGAGAGGCATCGAGGGCAGATTTTTCTCCAAACCGGAGCGGAGACTTAGAACACTTGAGCTGTCACTTCTCATAGCCTAGTTCCCCTACACACCACTGGGAATATGGCCCAGAAAGGCTTGCTGAAGATCACTTTGAGCTGACAGAGCAGCCTGGATCTGAGCAACATTTCCTCTAAGCAGAGGCTACCAAAAGCTAAGACCCTATATTAGTAGCAGAAGCATGTTTCTCCAGAACTGTTTTCTTTCAAAACACTTGAGCCAAATGTAACATTCTATTAGTACAAAGAATTTCAACTGTGTCTGATAGGCAGCACAAATTCCTGGAAGTCTGTTGATCCCATCCTATGTCTGAAGGGAAAAGTTTTAAGGAGATGAAGCAAGAGAACTAAACATAATATGATTTGTCCCATTGTTATTATTACTACACTGTGCAGTTCATAGTTGTGGTGCCTTGACATCTAGTCCTTGGAGAAACCAGAAGCCATTCTGCTCTGCAAAATTTTAAATAGTGGTTTTCAGGAGAATATTAAAATGCAGATTACTATGTCTACACCCAAGAGGGTCAGAGATTCTGAGGCAGATGGTCAAATGAACACATTGTTAAAACCCAAGTGTAGACTTTCTTCCCTGTTAAGATCTGGAGTTGTGGATCATATGAACTCTCAGGTTTCCTCCAGCTTCAGGATTCCAATATTTTCCCCTCTTATCTTGTATTTATCTTGAGTTCACTTGCCCTACTTACACTGGTTGCTTTGGTGTCCTGCCAGCGTCTTCTTTCCTTTAACTTTCCCACAAACTCTTCTGCCCTTTCTTTGTTAATGTATTGTCTGTCTGGAACTGAAGAGCCCAACTGAATTATCTTAACATTTGATAGGTAGATCCCACTAGTATACATATCACTGATAAGACCAACGTCCAATACAAATAGGAGAGCTAGCATACCACTTTATCACCCTTCAGTCTGCCCTTGTCCTTAATACTTCATCACTCCTAACCAGACCTCAGGGGAATTATAGATGGGTTTCAAGACACCTGGAAACTCTCTGTAATGTCACATGAAATTATAAACTTATAGGGATGATATATGCTAGTACAAGGCCAGGAAAAAGAACATGGCTCTAGGAACCATCTGACTCACCTGGTATAGGAAGTGCATTTTGACAAATCTAAGCTCCATTGCTTGGATCATGGATGGTTCCCAGTTAGATTAGGTAATTCATACAGAGTTCAATTTAAAAATCTAGTAGATCACATCCTCATTCATTAGTAATGTGCTAGACACTAATTACCAAAGATAGATGATCAAATAAAATACAGTTCTTAGAGGATTCTGGGAAATAGCAGATGGCAGCGGCTTTAATAGCAGTCTTTCAATTTTTGAAAATCACAACATAAAGCCAGACAGAACACTGAGATTACAGAGCCAAAGCATACAGGCATGTTTATATAAAACTAGGGGCAAGTTTTCTCACAAACTCCAAGTTACAAGTGAGCAGAGACAGCAAGTGTTAGTGCAGGGGGAAAAAAGGAAGCAATAGGATTTAAAACTAGAACTCCTAAATAGTCAATAGTATTTCCTAGAAAGTGTAGTTGGGCTACTTTTATAAGAAGTAGGGAATAGAGGATGTTGCCTTCTCTAACAGTAGTAATTAAAAGGTCCCAGCTAGAAGGACTAAAGGGACTAAAGTAGTCAAGACCCCTGAGAGCTCTCAGAATGAATCTTCCAGGGTTCCATTCCAGGTCAGGGACCTACTACACTCAGGAGAAACTGCCTGGTGTAGAATCCAAACTAAGTTGGGTTGAGACAATAGTGTTGAAGGAAAGATGAGGTCCAGGTAAGTTGGGGAAGGAAAACTTAAAATGCAATCCCAATGCTTACATTGTATAAAAATAACAAAAAAGGGAACCTTGTGAAGTTAAAAAGCGTTCCTAAACTCTGCCTCATTCTATCAATTCAGGAAAACTAATTTCACATTAAAAAATAAGAACAAAAAAGAGAAGTAAATTCCCATACAGAGTTATTGTAAGAAAAAAAAAGATAAGTTATTTTTTTTAAAAAAGGAAGAAAATAAAAGCATGCCAAAAAAGACATAACCATAAATACATCAAAATTATAACATACTATATTAAAAAAAGTTAAAAGACATTAAGAAAATGATACAAGACATGAAAGAACACAAATCAAAATAAGAAAAGAAAACTCTGGAAATACTTTAAAATAAAGGAAAAAATATTTCAGAAATGAATAGTAAGTTAAAAGGATACAAAAGCAAAAAAAAAAAAAAGATGTATACTACTTTAAGATAAATATCAGGTAAAAAAAAGAAAATATTTTAAATCAAAAGAAATAAAGAAAATGATAAAGATCCAAGAGAAAGTTAAATATTTTGAAGAAAGGCAAAACATTGAACATCCAGAAAATAGGAGTCCTAAAGAAAAAGAGCAAAGCAAGGAAGCAAAACAAGTATTAATTCAAGAGAGCTTTCCTGAAATACAATACACTTAACACATTTGGAACTATGCACTGAAAGAGACACCATGTATTTGACAGTATGAAATTAATGAACTATAAAGAAAATGTTCTTTGTCATCTAAAAAAAACACCATGTGATTTATAAGAGAAAGAAATGTATTGCTATTATTATTATGTCTTTCCATCCCTCTGAGGCTGGCTGCTAGTCTCATCTCTGTCAAACTTCTATCCAACAGAGACCAAATACCATCAGCCCCAGGAACACAATAGTCAGAAGAATGGAGGTTCCTTACAGATGACACAATTTCTCAAATATACATACTCCAAGAAATTGCCTTTCCTCTTCTTCTTCCTACTTTAAATGGTGATTCATCTGGTTGCTTCTGAGATGGTAGATGGGGGTGGGGTGCTGGCTGAAATTTCCTCCAAAGTAACTTTCTATAGTAATTAAAACCATTTATACCTTCATTGGGGAAGATATCAGTGGCATCAATAGCAGTCTTTGTTAAATATTTTAAAATTTACTTCAACTATAGTTGACATATGATATTGTTTTAGTTTCATATTTAAAACATAGTGATTCAACCTTTATGTACCTTATGTTCCCTCCATCTCTGTCACCTCTGGCAACCATCAGTTTGTTCTCTGTATCTATACGTTTGTTCCTGTTTTGTTTTATTTGTTCATTTGTTTTGGAGTGTGTGTGTTTTAGATTCCTTATAAATGTAAAATCACACAGTGTTTGTCTTTCTCTGTACAACTTACTCCACTTAACACAATCCTCTCTGGTCCGTCCACGTGGTCACAAATGGTTTTGCTGTTATTGAGTTGCATGAGTTCTATATATATTTTAGATATTAGTTCCTTGTTAGATATGTGATTTGCAAATACTTTACCCCATTCAATAAGTTGCCTTTCTATTTTGTTGATGGCATTCTTCACTGTGAAGAAGTTTCTTAATCCTCCTATATAATAAAAGGGTAATATGCAAGTTGACTGAACAGTGGAATGACTGGTTGCTATGATGTGCACTGACCACCAAGGGGCAGATGCTCAACGCAGGAGCTGCCCCCTGGTAGTCAGTGCACTCCCACCAGGGAGAGCCTCTGCAGCAGTGCTAAAGATGTCCATCAGGAGCGGGCCTAAGCCATTGTTAGTCAGACATCCCCTGAGGGCTCCCCAAAAGGGCACAGACTGAGTTGAGGGACCCCCCCCCCCCCATCCAGAATACAAATATTGTGCATGGGGCCTCTAGTATAATATAATCCAACTTATTTATTTTTGCTTTTGGTGTCAGATTTTTAAAAATCATCATAAGACCTATGTACATTCTTTATATCTATGTTTTCTTCTAGGAGTTCTATGGTTTCAGATGTTACATTCAAGTTTTTAATACATTTTGAGTTAATTTTAGTGTATAATGTAAGATAGTGGTCAAATTTCATTCTTTTGCATGGGGCTGTCCAGTTTTCCCAACACTATTTTTTGAAAAGATGGTTATTGCTACATTGTACATTCTTGGTTCCTTTGACATAAATTAATTTACCATATATGCACGAATTTATTTCTGGACTCTATTCTGTTCCATTGACTTTTTAATGCCAATAACATACTGTTTTAATTACTATTGCTTTGTAATATAGTTTGTAATCAAGGAGTATTATGTCTCCAGCTTTGTTCTTTTTTCTCAAGATTGCTCTAGCTATTCAGAGTGTTTCTGTAGTTTCATACAAATGTTAGGATTATTTGTTCTATTTCTTTGAAAACTTCCATTGGGATATTGATAGGAATTGCAATAAATCTGCAAATTGCTTTGAGTAATATGGGCATTTTAACAATATTGATTCTTCTAATCCATGAGCACAGAATAGCTTTCCACGTATTTGTGTCTTCTTCAGTTTCTTTCATTAACGTCTTATGGTTTTTGATATACTGATCATACACCTTCTTGGTTAAATTCATTCCTGAATATTTTATTATTTTTTCTGTCTGTCTTTCTTTCCTTCATTCTTTTTTAAGATTCCCACTTTTTAAAAATCTTTATTGTTGCCGAAACCGGTTTGGCTCAGTGGATAGAGCGTCGGACTGCGGACTGAAGGGTCCCGGGTTTGATTCCGGTCAAGGGCATGTACCTTGGCTGTGGGCACGTCCCCAGTAGGGGGCGTGCAAGAGGTAGCTGGTTGATGTTTCTCTCTCATCGATGTTTCTGACTTTCTATCCCTCTCCCTTCCGCTCTGTAAAAAAATCAATAAAATATATTAAATAAATAAATAAATAAATAAAAATAAAAATCTTTATTGTTGACACTATTACAATGTTCCCCATTTGGACCCCTCTTTACCATCCTCCACCCAGCCCCCACTCCTCCTCCCGCTGACCATCACCACATTATTGTCAGTTTATTGTTGGTGTCTAGAAATAAAACAGATTGTTGTGTAATTGTTTTGTCTTGCAACCTTACTAAGTTCATTTATTAACTCTAACAGTTTTTTGACGGAGTATTTGATTTTCTATATGTAATATCATGTGTGCAAATATCTGAAAATAGTGACAGTTTTACTTCTTTTCCATTTGAATGTCCTTTATTTCTTTTCCTTGCCTAATTGCTCTGGCTAGGACTTTCAATTCTATGTTGAATAAAAGTGGTGAGAGTGGGTATCCTTGTCTTTTTCCTGACCTTAAAGAAAATGCTTTTAGATTCCTCAGGGAAGGAACAACCTAAGACAGGCACAGTCGCAGAGGGGCCAACAGGAGAGAACTAAAAGATCAACAGAGGTGGGGCACAGACCCTCATCCACAAACCTTGCAGGGGCTTGAATTCTCACCCCTCCTGAGGAAGGTCTCCTACCCCCACGGCTGCTACGCCTCCCATGCACAACTCACACCGGGACCCAGGTGGTAGACAGAGACTCGGCCAGCAATAGCTGCCCTATATCTAAATTTAATTTATTACAAGGAATGCTGAGGACCTACTCAAAAATGCAAATATTCCTTTCCACAAGTATTTACTGGGTAAACTAAGATTTCTGCTTGAGTATTAAAATTGACAGTAAAATAGTAATCAAGTTTTCAGATTAATTTTAATTGGACAAGTGAAATAAGTGAATACTCAAGAAAATCTAACTGTACTGGACAAAAAGATTTTCCTAAAACATTAACTAAATTATCTATTAGTAGTTCATCTCACTGCCTAACATCCAAAGAACCTAAAGCAGTAATATTTGTGTGCAAAAATTAAAATTTAAAATTACCAAAACTGCAAGATAAAATTTCCAAAAGCCCCTATTAACCAAAAAAAAGGGGGGGGGGGACAGTGGGGTAATATCATGTAAGGAAAAATATCCTGTAAGTAAAATACATGTAGAAAATTCTTACTCCAGAAAAGAAAATTTCATTTGTAAAACCAGCTGCAGGACACCCATAAAAAAAAACCACACATGGTGTCAAAATAAGCCAAAGGAAAATCATTTAGGCAAAAATAAAAAGAATCCCAAGTCTACTTTGCAGAGAGGATCCCTTTGTTAACCTTTGGTCGAGAATGTGTTTGTGTGTTTGCAGAGAACAACTCCAAGACCATGTGGGTTCCTGCGACAGTGAGGAACTGACGGGCCTGTTCCAGCCACGAGGACGGTCCAGAGATAGGGGACACTGACGACACCTTGCCATGCTAGCAGTCAGCAGCTGTGCGTGGCTGCAGGCGGCCCAGGACCATACCAGAGAGGATGGATCTTGAATTGCCACGATGTGTCCACCATCTGGATACCATTGCTGACATGTACACATGAAGAACTATTTGACATTGAAACGGGGACTCAGAACAGTTGGACATTGAAACAGACACTCAAACTTTTTTTGCTCTTATACGTTTGTTTTCAGTATGCAGAGGCAATATATTTTTGAAGAAAAGAAACAGGGGAGAGTGATTGATATAGAGGCAGGGTGGCCTCGAACAGGCTGTCAAGCTACAGGGGGAAGGCTGGAGTGGAGGGGAGGCAGATGCTGGGGGAGATCAACCGAAGGACTTGTATGCATACATATGAGCATAACCAATGAATGAAAGACTCTGGGATGGGGAGGGGGGCAGGTGGGGACATGTGCTGGGGGGTAAGGGAGGCTGGGGGGAGGATATTGGGGGGGAGGAAAACATATGTACTACTATTAAATATAAGTTATATTGTAAATAAAGTTTTAAAAAAAGAAAAAAAAAAGAAAATGCTTTTAGCTTTTCACTATTGATATTATGTTAGCTGTGGACTTATCATATATGGCCTTTATTATATTGAAGTATGTTTCCTCTATGCCCCTTTATTGAGAGTTTTTATTATAAATGGATATTAAATTTTGTCAAATGCTTTTTCTACATTTTTGAGAAGATATGATGCTTATCCTTCATTTTGTTAGGATGATGTATTACATTGACTGCAAATGTTGAGCCATCCTTTCATCCTGGAATAAATTCCACTTGACCATGGTGTATAATTCTTTTAATGTAATTTTAAAATCTGTTTTCTAACTTTATTGAAAATGTTTGCATCTATGTTCATCAGGGTTATTAACCTATAATTTTATTTTCTTGTAGCATACTTGTCTGGTTTGGCATCAGGGTGATTCTAGCCTCAGAAAATGAGTTGGGAAGAGTTATCTCTTTTATTTCTTGGGAAAGTTTGACAATAATTGGTAGTAATTCTTTGACTTTTTGGAAGAATTCAACAGTGAAGCTGACTGGTTCTGAACTTTTGTTTATTGGGAGGTTTTTAATTACTGATTCACTATTCTTACTAGTGATTGGTTTGTTTAGATTTTCTATCATATGATTGTTTCAGTCTTGTTAGGTTGTATATTTCTAGCAACTTATCCATTTATTCCAGGTTGTCTAATTTGTTGGCATATAAATATTCATAGTAGTCTTTGATGATCATTTGTGTGGTATTAATTGTAACATCTCTTTCACTTCTGATTTTATTTATTTGAGTCTTCTCTCTTTTTTTCTTGGTAAGTCTAGTTAAATGCTTGTCAATTTTGTTTATCTTTGTTTAACTAATTTTTTAAAAATATATTTTATTGATTTTTCACAGAGCAGAAGGGAGTGGGATAGAAAGTCAGAAACATCGATGAGAGAGAAACATCGATCAGCTGCCTCCTGCACACCCCCCACTGGGGATGTGCCCCCACCCAAGGTACATGCCCTTGACCGGAATCGAACCCGGGACCCTTCAGTCCACAGTCCGACGCTCTATCCACTGAACCAAACCGGTCTCGGCAGTTTAACTAATTTTCTTTATTTAGTCTCTAATTCATTAAGTTTTGCTCTAATTTTTATTATTTCATTTATTCTACTAACTTTTAAGCTTTACCACATTGTTCTTCTTTTTCTAGTTCCTTAAAGCATAGATTGTTTATTAGAGACTTTTAGTGTTTCTTGAAGTAGGCATTATCAATATAAACTGCATCTCAAAAATGTTGGTATATTATATTTCATTTTCATTTGCCTCAGGTATTTTTTTAATATATTAAAGTTATATTTTCATTAGATTTTTCAGAAGAAACTTTTTATGTCAAAGAAAGTAGGAACATATTTAAGATAGCCAAATACAGACAGTATAAGCCAACACTTTCAAACTACAAATGTCAAAAACTGTTATTAATATTCAAGAACTCAGAGAATGTTCCCATGATTCCTTCATGAAGAATCTACTGAAGAGCAAGGTTTAGACAATTAAAGTGACTAAAAAAAAGCAAAACAACACATTGACATAAGCCTGAAGGTGAGCATAAATATATAGTTACCTTTACAGTTAGGAATAAATTGGGGGAGGGGGAGTGGAAGAGAGAGAGAAAGAGAGAAATACCCCATCAGGATTGAAAGAAGAAAATGTTCACTATACAATTCTAAGTTTGCATTTTACTTTTGCAAAATTATTTTGGCATTTTGCTTTTTCAGTGTACTAAGAATTTCAAACAGGGCAAGTTGCCCAGTCCTCTCTGGGAGCCTTGACAAACCTCTTTGGTTTCGGTTTTGTTTCCTTTTTACATGACCTCTCTAGAAATATTGCTTCCTTGCTGTCCGTTCTCCCTACAAGAGCATGTTTCACTGACCTATGCACACCACAGACACTAATGAGATCAGGTGTCCTTACACAGGCCTGCGTGAGAGTGTCTGAGCTCACCAGCAGGGACCAAGTATGTAAGCTTTTCTGCTCACTGTGCCCTGAAAAATTATCTTCTACCAGGGATGATGGGGTAAACCCAAATAGCTAAGGGAGCCTTTGTATTATTTAAAATCATTTGTATAGCCATAAAAGAAAGGAGAAATAACACTAATAAAATTGAATGGAAGATCATCAAGGGCTTTCCAGAGTTGTAGATATGTGTTTAATATGTTATTAGGGAATGCCAGGCTCTAAACTTTAATATCTTCCTTAGTCCTTAACTGAGGGCAGCAGCCCAAAGGAGTCATCAAGCTTTCATTTGCAGTCAGAAATACAGACCCTCTAAAGTGTCTTTCCAGTCACTCTCCTTGCATCAAAACTAATCTGTGTTCTTGAGCATCCCTGCATTGTCACCACTTTGCTGGTAGATTATTTGAACCCAGAGGCAACTAGACTCCTGTCCTCTGTGAGCTGCATGTCCCCTCATCCGAGCACACTTGGGGATCACAAGATGGCAGGTTTCCATGGTCCAGCTAGGGATGGATGTCAGTAGAGCCATCTCCAGTGTCTGCTGTGTTCCAAGTGCCTAGTGACTGTGGATCTTCACCGGCCAACTAATATGAACTGCTTTCCATGTTTCCCCATTCTCCTGGTTATTAAAGCTTTGCAGGAAGTTGATGAGGTATTTTCCAGAAAAGGAAATAACATAAAGCTTAAAAGTTGTTTCTGATGGAATGGTGAAATAATTTGGCTACTTTTCTTTGAACAAAACCTATAATATGGTAACCTGCACTAGCCCCTGGGGGTTCCACTATTGCTGGATGGGAAAGAAGCACAGAGGCTTTAGATGAACAGGTTTTTTTTTTTACTCCTTAGAGTTGGAATGAAGAGGTGAGAAATATGGGTGCTAGACAATAGAATAGACTTGTCACCTTGTTTTTAACATAATTTTGTATACAGAGGAATTGAAGTATGCAGCATACTATGTTGAACATCCTATCTAATAAAAGAATAATATGAAAATTGGCTATCACTCCAACACAAAAGATGGCCACCCCCTGTGGTCAAAGATGGCCGCCCCATATGTACACAAGATACCCACCACAAGATGGCTGGCAGGGGACGGCAATTGGGGGAGACTAGACCACCAAGGGAGGGCAGTTGAGGGTGATCAGGCTTGCAGGAGAGGGCAGTTTGGGGCAAGAGGACTGCATGGGAGGGCAGTTAGGGGCAACCAGGCTGACAGGGGAGGGCAGTTGGGGGGGACCATGCTGACAAGGGAGGGTATTTGGGGGGAATGAGGCCTGAAATTGGGGGGTTAGAGACCTGATTGGGAGGGCAGTTAGGGGCAACCAGGCCAGCAGGGGAGGGCAGTTAGGGGCAATCAGGCAGGCAGGCAGGTGAACAGGTTGGACCCAGCAGTCCTGGATTGTGAAAGGGATGTCCAACTGCACAGTGAGATTGGGCCTAAATGGGCAGTTGGACATCCCTCAAGGGATCCCAGATTGGAGAGGGTGCAGGCTGTGCTGAGGGACACACACTCCCCTGAATAAATTTCATGCACCAGACCTCTAGTTAAAAATAAAGTATTTTGGAAAATAAACTATGTTCACTACCCGGCTCTAAAAGGACTGAACATTTTATGAAATAACCTTGCTTCTTTGTGAAAGTTACTGGTGGATTAAGCTGTGTGCAATTTAAGAAAAGACAATTTTTGCTGTTGTTTAATATAATTCTTAAGAATGCCTTCTCTAGCCAAAACTGGTTTGGCTCAGTGGATAGAGCATCGGCCTATGGACTGAAAGGTCCCAGGTTCGATTCCAGTCAAGGACATGTACCTTGGTTGTGGGCACATCCCCATTGAGGGGTGTGCAGGAGACAGCTGACTGATGTTTCTCTCTCATTGATGTTTCTGGCTTTCTATCCCTCTCCTTTCCTTTCTGTAAAAAGTCAATAAAATATATTTAAAAATAAAAGAATGCCTTCTCTAAGCAGATGAGACCTTGAATGGGAGAAGAGAGGAGAGGAGCATGTCACAGCTCTCTCTGAGGCTGCCTGCCCCAGCCACCGCTTCTTCATTACCAAAGGCAGCTGGGAGGGCTAGGAATGTGTAAAGCAAAAATTATAAACACCAGTTTTTGCATGCCAAATTATCTCCCAAATGAGGGACTAGAGGATTTAAAGACGAATATAACTGTCGTTTTTGCTGCATGCAAAGTCTGTGCTGTGTGAGAAACTAAATCCTAACTTTCTTTTGGCAAGTATTTCTTAACATACGTTCCAGATATCTGAAACCAATTTTAACCCATTCTGGTCCTCCACTGACCACAATGTTACCTGAATGGTGCCATTCAGTTTCCAGACTGTTCACCAGTCCTCACGCCTATAGGGTGAGTAATTGTCTGGAGTGGGACAGCAATCTCAAGACTATTCCTTCCTAGCTTGAGGAAGAAGCCTTTTTAAAATTCACTGCACCAAAAGCTGTTTTTGTTGCTGATGTGGGCTCATCTTCTTTGAAAAATGCAAGTTGTTATTGTTATCAGTATTTTTAACCATAAAATAAGTTTAGAAATGTAAAAAAAGTAATGTGTGCTCACAAACTGCTTTGTTCAGAGGTTTTGAATGTATGAGCCTGTGCTACATAGCTCAGGGGATTGGCACAAAAAATTCTGAAAGACCATCAGAATCATTAACAGCAAATCAGTGTCAGGGATTACAAAAGAGAAGCATTGTGGAGTTAGAGGCACCCTTCCAGGTTGTCCTGCTAACCCTTCATAAACAGAAAAACGCATCTTCCACCCACTCAGGGCACTCAGCCCAAAGCAGCTGTTCTTAAAGCCTGGTCTCCAAATTCAAAGCCTCAGTACCACCTAAGAATTTCTGAGAAGTGTGGATTATCAGGTTTTGACTCTGATCCCTTAAGTTTTGGGTCTAGCATCTGTGTTCTAAGAAGCCCTCCAAGTGGTTCCAGTACATGCTGAGGTTAGAAGCCAGTGGCCAGCAGTCACCTAGCCAGGAATCATTCCACAAGTGATTTTGCATGGCCTTCCCAAATCCAATGAAAGAAGGATTGACACCTCAGTTCTTTCTATCAAGGAACCTCTGTGTGAGGAAAACTATACTGGGCAGAGCTACTTAGATTATGCCATTGTCCACTGCAGTGACTTCCAACCATTTTAAGTCTTGTGACACTCAGACCAAGAAACATACTATGAGGATACATTTTCAAAATATAGCAGAAACCCAAAACACCAATAAGAAAGAATGTATGCACCTTATGTTCATAGCAGCACAATTTATAATAGCTAAGATTTGGAAATAGCCCAAGTGCCCATCAGTAGATGAATGGATAAACATTTTTCAGGGGGAACGATATCTTGCCATGCTAACAGTTAGCAGCTGTGCGTGGCTGCAGGCAGCCCAGAACCAAACCAGAGAGGATGGAACTTGCATTGCCTTGATGTGTCCACCAGCTGGATACCATTGCTGACATGTACACATAAAGAACTATTTGACATTGAAACTGGGACTCAGAACAGTTGAACATTGAAACTTGAGACTCAAGCATTTTTTCGTTCTTGTACGTTTATTTCTAGTATGCAGATGCAAGATATTTTTGAAGAAAAGAAAGAGGGGAGAGTGATTGATATAGAGGCAGGGAGGCATTGAACAGGCTGTCAAGCTACAGGGGGAAGGCTGGGGAGGGTGGGGGGTGGGTGCTGGGGGAGATCAACCGAAGGACTTGTATGCATGCATATGAGCATAACCAATGAATGAAAGACACTGGGGTGGGAGGGGGCAGGTGGGGACATGTGCTGGGGGGTAGGGGAGGCTGGGGAGAGGATAATAAGGGGGGGAATGGAAAACATATGTACTACTATTAAATCTAAGTTATACTGCAAAAAAAAATTTTATAAAAAAAATTTGTGAGGGGGACCTGGGCCTAGGAGGCTACAAGCTTGAGCTTGAGCAAGTTCCGGGTCAACCTAGTTGAATTAATGGTTACCAATAGCACAAATATGATCACAGTCATGCAGGGTTCACTGGAGAGAATAAGCCAAGCTGATATGGTGGCATAGAGGAGAGACTGGAAAATTTATCAAGAGTGCAAATTGGAGAGAATCAAGCCCTTGTCATATGTAGCCTCTGGTGCCTAAAGAAATAAGAATTATCATTGTTCCTCTATATTATACAATGGATTTTAAATTTTCACAGCAGCAATTTTTATCAATGAATTGGGTGGGGTGGAGAAGGTGGAGGAGCCTAGCTTCTCTTGAAATATAGATGTTAATAGACTCCAAAAGCTATTAGAGTCTGCTTCAGGAGGGTAAAGAATGATATCTTCCTCCTGGAGCTGATAATTAACCTATGTTTTGCTGACCAATCATCAGGCCTTAAACATTGTAGTATCAAGCAAGCTGCCATACATACTGATTTGCTTGTTTTCCAAACAATACAATTCTGAGACACAATTTGTTTTATACTCAGCAAAGTATAAATCTAGTCATTCCAGGTAATTATAGCAAATAGTAAAGCATGAAGTTTTCTAATTTGACTTAATCCTAATACAATTTTGTTTAAAAGTATGATTACATTTGGCTAATGTTTATTTGAGGCATTTTTTTTTGTATTAATTGGCAGTTGTAAGTCCTGTACATGAAGAGAGGGTGAAACAAGCATGGAAAGGTAACATGAGGAGATGCATGAATCCTCTGACCCAGGAAGAGCACATAGAGGGTGGCCAGACAGGTCACCATTCAATGAGGATATAGCTGAGAGTGGTGCGGAGTTAAGAGAACAGCAAAGTGAGGTGGCCTCTTCTCATTGTGGATGGCCAGAATCATAAGGCATTTCAAAACTAGGGAGGAGAGACTGCAGAGAAAAGAAAGGAAGGTCCATGTAAGGGTTCATCTTATCTTTTCCCTTATCACATGAAGAAGAAATGAGAGCATGGTGTTTTGTTTCTTTTCATTTGAGTGGAGAAAGACACACCACGGAAAGAGAAACTCACCGAGCAGAAGGAAGGGAAATATGACAGATCACAGAAATGAGATGATTAGGCTAGGCAGGTAGGCAGCCTTAACCCTGCACCAGCTCCATAAGAGGACAGCAAAAATAGCCTCCCGTTTCACAGGCAAACTCCTTTTCTTGGTTAGAAAAAAAAATCTATTTCCACTATTGCCAGCAAGGATAGTGAGGGCCTATTTCACCCAGGCCACTTACTCCAGCTAACTCCAGGGGCGGGAGGGCACTGAGTCTCAGGAAACTGACCTACCCCATTCTATGGGCCTTGTTGAAGCTTCAGGATGTGACTACCAGGCTCCATTTCTCTGAAACAGCCCAAGACCCAACCAAAGCTAGTGTCCCAGTTAGTGATCCATTACACCAGATTTCCCTTCTGCTCCTGCTGAGAAGGATGCTAATTTACAAGCTTAAGAAATGTTCTGTGCTTTGAGATTCCCAGCACCAGAATTGTGAAATTCAAATATTATTTACTGCCAGGCTCCAAGGAATAGTAAAGTCGGGAGCTTTATTCAAACCGCTAATACTTCCACTCATTATTAGAGCTTTAAACATGACTCTACCTAATTGACTTACAGTTCTTCCATAAGCTTCTTACCATATGTATATTATACACACACACACACACACACACACACGCGCGCGCGCACACACACGCACATCCATTCATGTGCACACGTTCACACACCCACACACCCACAGTTCCCCAGTGTCAGGTCCCAGTTCAGTTTCTTTGTGTTTCCCCTATTCCTCAATGCAAGTCTGAGCAAATCTAAAGCCTGGTGGCAAGTGTCATCAGGGTTTTCATTCATAAAGTTTCTTTTCTAGTCACATCTTGAAGAGCAATTTAATATAAAAAAGAAACTGAGCCCTAGCTGGTTTGGCTCAGTGGATTAGAGTGTTGGCTTATGGACTGAAGGGTCCTGGGTTTGATTCCAGTCCAGGCACCTGCCTGTATTGTGGACTTGATCCCCAGTTGATATGCAGGAGGTAGCTGGTAGATGATTCTCTCTCATCATTGATGTTTCTATCTCTCTCCCTCTTCCTTCCTCTAAGAAATCAATAAAAATATTTTTTTTAAAGCTGAAAATTTAAATACCCATTGACTCACCAATTTTATGTGCAGAACTTTTTTTTTCTAGATACTTGATAATATTATGCTATAAAGAATATTTATTGAAATAACTGAATTGCCATCCTGGTTAAATAAAATGGCACAACCATTTTATGGAACAGCATCTGATATGGAATAATCTCCAAATATATTGTTAAATAAAAATAGCAAGATGCAGAACAGAGTGGATGGTATGCTGCCATTCTGTAAGATCAATGAAGAAATTAGTAGTATAATTGCCTCTTAAGAACTCAAAAGGCACTTAACTTCTCACTTTGTACCTCTTGTAGATGTGTTATTTCTTTATATGAATATATAAATAACCCATGGACACAGACAATAGTGTGGTGAAGATCTGGGGGTAGGGGTGCAGGGTGGAGAGAGTCAATGAAGGGAAAAACAGGGACATCTATAATAATTTCAACAACAAAGATAAATAACAAGTTAAATAATAATCATAAAATTCCTATGAAACCAATCCATTGAAGTAATGAGCTACAATAGAAAATAGAGTAAAAACTATTAAAATAATTATTTTTCCCATGATCTTTAAGACCTAGAGAATGCAAAGTGTAGTAACAATAGCATGAATGGCTTCTGGGTCTATACATTTCCATCACTCAGCCCACATTCATGTAAACTATGTAAAAGGTTTTTGACATTCAAAAAAAAATATGAAGTTTTATCCATCAAATATCTAATAGAAGACAGACAGCCGAAACCAAATTGATTCCTTATTAAATACCAAAACAGATGATAAAGCTATTATCACCAAAACACTGTGGTATTGACTGAAAAATAAACAAAGAGATCAAGAAAGTCTACTACAAAGCATAGAAACAAACTCATGAATATATTTATAAATTTAGTTCATTAAAACATGTCATTTCAATTTTAGCATGAGGATAAATAAATTATTAATTAATAGATAGTGTGCATCAATTGACTTTCAATTTAGAAAAGAAAAAAATTAAGGTAATACCCTCTAACATACACAAAACTAGGTAATTCAAATAGCTAAAGGTTAAAAATAAAATTATAAGATAACAAAATAAAAAAGATAGAAATGTAAATAACCTTGACATATGGACTGTCTTCCAGAGAAAGATACAAACCATCCTATCTAATAAAAGAGTAACATGCAAATGTGACTGTATCTTGGCTCCTGACTGGCTATGCTACCAGCCAGTTGGAGCAAGGGGTGGGGTTGAGAGGCTTGGGTGCCAGGCCCCAGGAGCAGAAGGTAAAGTGGTGAAGGCATCAAGCGCCCGGCCCGGACGCAGAGACCAAGCAGAGGCAGCTGAGTCTGAGGCCCCGGGGCGCAGAGAACGAGGCTGCGGCGGCTGCAGGAAGAAATGACCACAGCTGTGGCTAACTGTGGCCCCCGGGCACGGAGAACCAGGCGTCGGTGGCAGCGGCAGCAGCGGCTGGGAGAAATCACCACAGCTGTGGCTAACTGAGGCCCCGGGGAGTGGAGAACAAGGCAGCAGCAGTGGCGGCAGTGAGAATTCACCACATCTGCATCTGCGGTCCCTGCATTGCTAATGTTTTACGTGTAGCTTCAGCTGTATGCCAGCAAAAACAGAAGGCAACCACCAGAGGGAAGGCCCCCGTGTCCCAGCTTCAGCATCCCAGCTGAAACTGACAGCAGGCAGGAGGAAGTCCCACCCCTACAGAATCTGTACAAATCAGCCTTTGGTCACACTGCTGAAAGGCCTGTCATTCTCCTCTATCTCAGAACGTGGCAATAGAGAGGTGGGACTATGTCCAAAGAAAAACTGTTGATACAACGGAGCTGTATAGCAGAAAGGTGCCGACGTTATCGACAGAAAATGTCTGAAGAGTAACGTGCGTCTCATCTTGAAAGAAGGCGATGCCTGCGACAGAATGTATCTGAAGAGCAGCTACTGGAAAAATGTCGCTCTGAAGCCTAAAAACACCGGAATTTTCGACAGGAAATGTCTAAAGAACAATGTGCCTTTGAAGTTGAAAGAAGGCGGTGGCGAACACAGAATATGTCTAAAGAACAGTCATCAACAAGTACTACCAATAGTGGTAGGAATTGCCTTCTCAGCAAAAATGGAGTACATGAGGATGCAATTCTCGAACATAGTTGTGGTGAAATGACTGTTAGATGTGAATTTTGCCTATCACTAAATTTCTCTGATGAAAAACCATCTGATGGGAAATTTAATCGATGTTATAGCAAAGGGAAAGTCTGTCCAAATGATATACATTTCCAGATTACCTGCCATATTTTAAAAGATTAATGACAAACGAAGATTCTGACAGTAAAAATTTCATGGAAAACATTCGATCTATAAATAGTTCTTTTGCTTTTGCTTCCATGGGTGCAAATGTTGCATCACCATCAGGGTATGGGCCATACTGTTTTAGAATACATGGACAAGTTTATCATCGTACTGGAACTTTACATCCTTCTGATGGTGTTTCTTGGAAGTTTGCTCAACTCTATATTTTGGATACAGCCGAAGCTACATGTGAAAGATTAGCAATCCCAGCGAACCAGGCCTGCTCAGAAAGACTCATAATCAACAACCTCATGCAAGAAATAAATGAATTAACAAAATCGTACAAGATTCTACCTGAGGTAGAAAAGGAAGCCCAATCTGAAGCAGTACCAAAAGGTATAGCTCCCACGGAAGTAACTATGGCAATTAAATATGATCATAATAGTGACCCAGGTAGATATAATTCTCCCCGTGTAACTGAGGTTGCTGTCATATTCAGAAATGAAGATGGAGAACCTCCTTTTGAAAGGGACTTGCTTATTCATTGTAAATCAGATCCCAATAATCCAAATGGCACTAAAGTGAAACAAATCAGTATCCTGTTTCCTACATTAGATGCAATGACGTATCCTATTCTTTTTCCACATGGTAAAAAAGGTTGGGGAACAGATACTGCATTAAGACTCAGAGACAACAGTGTACTCAACAATAATACTAGACAAAATGTAAGAACACGAGTCACCCAAATGCAGTATTATGGATTTCATCTCTCTGTGAGGGACACGTTCAATCCTATTTTAAATGCAGGAAAGTTAACTCAACAGTTTATTATGGATTCGTATTAAAAAATGGAGGTCAACCGGATAAATTTTATTAAAGCAAACCAATCTAAATTGAGAGGTGAAAAATAAAGCAGTTTGATGGATTATCTCAAATTTAGATCTGAAAATGACAATGTACCCATTGGTAAAATGGCCCTGGGGCTGCAGCATCTCCAGTTTCTCAGCTCATGCCCTCTCTCCAGGAGGCTGGGGAGAACATATATGGTAAAGTTCTTTATGCCACGGCAGTCAGAGTAGAGGGACTCGGCCAGGCAGGCACATAGAAGGGCTGGGGCCCTTTCCGGCCCTGGGGTTAGGCAGCATGCCCTGTGGTCCTGGGTGCCTGTGGGTGCCTGTGGCTATGGCTGGCCTGAGTGAAGTTGGCCCAGGTCCTGGGTGCCTATAGCTGGCCAGAGGGAGGGAAGCCTGGGTCTCAGGTGTGGGGCAAGGAAGAGGCAGTTAGGAGCAATCAGGCCGGGCAGGGGAGCACTTAGGGATGATCAGGCAGGTAGGCAGAGGTGGTTAGGGGTCACACATCCCCGAAGGGGTCCCTGATTGGAGCGGGTGCAGGCTGGGCTCAGGGAACCCCACCTCCGTGCACGAATTTCATGCACCAGGCCACTAGTATATAATAAAAGAGAAACATGCAAATTTGACCGTACCTTCGCTCCTGTTTGGCTATGTTACCAGGTAATCAGGAGCGAGGGTAGGGCCAAGTGACACGAGCCCTGGGCCCTGGGGGTAGAGATGAAACAGTGGTGGCAGCAAGCACCTAACCCCTGGGCGCTGTGAGGGGAAGCAGCAGCAGTGGTGGTGGCGGCAGGGAGCGCCTGGCCCCCAGGCACTGTGAGCAGAAATGGCGGTGAGTGCCCAGCCCCTGGGGCCGGGTGGTCGCAGGCAGTCAAGATTAAGCTGAGCAGGGTGATGGCTGGGTGCCCAAGGCCTAAAGCCTCAGCAGAGGGCAAGCTAGGGGGAGCCATCAGTTGGACATCCTCTGAGGGCTCCCAGTATTTGACAGGGGGCAGGTTGGGTTGAGGGACCACCCCCAGTGCACGAATTTTGTGCACCAGGTCCCTAATATATATATATGCCTAAGTGACCATCCCAACCAAACAGATAACTGAACAGGCTGTGTGGGGCAACTAGGCCAGCAGGTGTGTTAGTGAGGTGTGACCAAAAGACCAAGAAGCAGACTGAATGGGAAAACCAGGCTCACGGGGGCGGGGGCGCATTTGGGGGTGACCAGACTGGTGGGGGGGCAATCAGGCAGGCAGGCAGGTGAGCAGTTAGGAGACAGTGGTCCCACACTGTGACAGGGATGTCCAACTGCTGGTCGGACATCCCCTGAGAGGACCTGGATCAGGGAAGGTGCAGTATGAGCTGAGGGGACCCCCCCAAGTGCACAAATTTTGTGCACTTGGCCTCTAGTAAAGATGTGAAACTTTTATCACAAAAGACAATATGCAAATGTTTAATGGGGATACATATATATTATTTTATTTGTATGTACTAGAGGTCTGATGCACAAAAATTCATGCAAGAGTGAGCTTTCCTTCCCCTGGCTGCCAGCACCACCTTTGCTCCGGCCCGAGGCTGGCTTTCTGACTTCCCATGCTGCTCAGAGGCCCTGAGCTGCTAGGCCTGTGTGGAACACCTGCATCGTCACCATGCCAATGATGCAAGTGTCCCACCCCACCCCTGGCCATTTGGTGCCTGCATATGGAAATTAGCCTGCTATTTTTGTTGGGTTAATTTGCATATTCACTCCTGATTGGCTAATGGATGTCACAAGGGTATGGTCAATTTGCGTTTTTCGGTTTTATTAGTGTAGATGTGTGTATCAAACTAAGAACAATTCTTCAAAATACACAAAGAGAAACAAAAACCCTACCAAATATAAAAATACATAGAAACAGGGAGAAGCAAAGATGGTGGCATAGGTGAACACCTATTGTTCTGCCCCGCGCAACGATTTAGGAACTACAACATAACAGCAGAACAGACAGCACCCAGAATCGCCAGAAAGCTGGCTGAATGAAAACTCCACTAACTGGAGTGGAGGTGAGACACTGAGACTCAGAAACGGTGGGAGTGCAGTCTTTCAGACGGAAACAGGTTAGGAGCCGTCCTGGTCGCGCGCGCACGGGCTGGGGCTGGAGCAGCAATGCCTGTCCCACTGCCCGGATTTCCCAGCACCAGGCGAAATCCGTCCCACTGCCCGGATCCCCCAGCGCTGGGCGAGGTCCGGCCGAGGTCCGGGGGACGCACCCTGGAAGCGGGGCGCAGCAGAGGCTCCTGAACTGCGAGTTTCCGCAAAAGGGTCACGCAAACCCTCGACTTGCTCCCTGGAAACTTGTCTCCTGGTTCTGGAAACCATTTATTTTTACAATCCTGGGCTAGACTTTTGGTGTGCAGGCACACTTGGGGAAAGGCGGAGTGGTCTGGCAAGGGGAAGAGACTATCGGCTTTCTCTTGGAGGTGTCTGCAGCCATCCCCATCCAACAGAGACCCGCGCGCGAGCAACGCATAGGACGCAGCTGACGCTAACGCTACCTGCGCAGCTCAGAGACTCCGCCCATCCAACCTGAACACAGTCTTCCTTCACAGCCAATTGGCCTGGAGGTCAAACCCTCCTAGGGCTAACAACAAAAAGCTGGGTTTAAATTCAAAAATACTGAATACAACCCATAAAGGATTGCAGTAAGAGCACCCACCTCAGGTAACTGGGGAGGCTGAGCCACTGTCCCTTTGAAGATATCCACCACATAAAGCAGCCACCATGCAGAGACATGGAAAGAAATCAGGTGTGAAAGAAATGGAGGAGAAAAGACGACAAGACATAGAGTTCAAAACCACGGTTATAAGGCTTTTCAAGAGGCTCCTACAAAAGGCCAATCAACTTAATGAGAATTACCAGGAAATAAACAAGACCAACCAGCAAATGAATGAGAATTACAAGGAAATGAATGAGAACCTCAAGCAAATGAATGAGACCCTCAAGGAAATGAACAAGGCCTCTGAGGATATGAACCAGACCCTCACGGATAAAAAAAAAAAGGACCAACTAGAAATCAAGCTTACACAGACTGAAATAAAAAATAATACACAAAGTCCTAAAAGTAGTCCAGAGGGCCACAAGAACCAAGTCAAAAATTTGAAATACAAAGAAGCAAAATCCACTCAGCTGGAAAAGCAAGAAACAAAAAGAATTCAGATAATTGAAGATAGCGTAGGGGCCTCTGGGACAACCTTAAGCAGGCCAACATCCGAATTATTGGGGTGCCAGAAAAAGAGAGAGAGCAAGTTAATGAAAACCTACTTGAAGAAATAGTGACTGAAAACTTCCCCCACCTGGTGAAAGAAACTGACTTAAAAGCCCAAGAAGTACACAGAACCCCAAAATATAGGAATCTAAAGAGGACCACACCAAGACATATCATAATTAAAATGCCAAGAGCAAAAGATAAAGAGAGAATATTAAAAGCAGCAAGAGAAAAACAGTTGGTTACCTACAGGGAAGCACCCATACGATTGTCAGTGGATTTTCAACAGAAACGATGCAGGCCAGACGCAAGTGGCAAGAAATATTCAAAATAATGAAGAGCAAGAATCTACAACCAAGATTACTCTATCCAGCAAAGCTATCATTCAGAATTGAGGATCAGATAAAGTGCTTCGCAGATAAGAAAAAGCTAAAGGAGTTCATCACCACCAAACCAGTATTATATGAAATGCTGAAAGATATTCTTTAAGAAGAGGAAGAAGAAAAAGGTAAAAATATAAATTATGAACAACAAATACACATCTATCAACAAATGAACATAAAACTCAAGTGAATTGATAGGCTGATGAACAAGATAAACTGGTGACTATCGCAGAAACATGGTCATAGAGAGGGAATGGACTGACAATTCTTGGGGAGAAAAGGGTTGGGGGAAGTACAGCAAGAGATTGGACAAAAATCTTGCAACAATGGGAGAGGACATTGGGGAGGGGGAGGTGAGGGTGGAGGGTGGGATAGGTACAGGGTGGAGGGGAGATATAGGGGGATAAAAAAGGGGAAACAATGTAATTAATAAACTGAACAATAAATTTTAAAAAATTAAAAAAAATAAAAATAATTATTTACTAAAAAAATAAAAATACATAGAAATAAATATATATACAACTTTTATCCAGACTTCTACATTTATGCATTTATATAGGAATAAAATACTTGATATTTATGCATAAGGAGGCATATACAATTATATTCACTATGGGACTGTTATTGCAAAATATGGAGGAAAAATATCTATCAAAAGCAGAAGAGTAATTTACAGTGCACAGCAATTATATTTTGTGTAGAGATGGGTCAACATAGAAACATATCCCAGTACATAGGAAGTTCCAATTAAAAACACTCAGAGACTGCAGGGGAAAGTTGTTTTTGTGGAATCTGAGGATCGGAGTGGGGAGAGATGAACAGAAAACCAGCTCTGTGGCAATCCATTCCCCCAACCCAGTATTAAGTGCAGCAGGGAAGCAAAATCTAAATACTGAGTAGAGAGGCCTTTTATCCCCTGATGTCAACCAGGGATTGAATCACAAATTGACTCTTATACAAATACAACTAAAGGCAGACTGAGAAACAAAGACATTCTGCCTGCTTTAAAACAGGGTTGTGGCTTATGACACAGAGGAGCTGTGGATCGCAGGAAATTTCAATAATGTCCTGACTACTTGACAGGAAACAGAAGTGCCAAAGAGAACAATAGAGAGAGTGATTGACCTTCACTATTGAACATTTTTATTTTTTATCTTTTACTTAAGAAACTAAGTTTTTTCTTTTTTCTCATTTGATTTTACCTTTTTTATTATTTTTAATTATTATTACTACCACCATTATTTTACCTTTACAAGTTTTATTTTTTCTTTATTTTATTTTATTTTATTTTATTTTATTTTATTTTATTTTATTTTGGGATTAGTGTCCTACATTCTATTTTCATTTTCCATTAACATTACTTTATCTCAATTTTTTTTCTTTATACCAACACTCTCTTCCTCACTTTTCACCTTTTTTTGTCATTTCTCTTACCCTGTTCCTGCTTTAGTTTTTCCCTATCCTTTCTTTTTACCCCCTGTTAAAAATTGATATTACTTATATATCTAATTCCCACTAACCTGCTCCAAGTCCATATACACTTCTCTCTTCTCTCTCTTCACTATCCAAAATTTTTTTCTTTTTCTTTCTTTTTTCTTTTTGTTTTTTGTTTTGCCTTTTTCTTTTTTTAATATATTTTATTGATTTTTTTACAGGGATAGAAAGTCAGAAACATCGATGAGAGAGAAATATCGATCAGCTGTCTCCTGCACACCTCCTGCTGGGGATGTGCCTGCAATCAAGGTACATGCTCTTGACCAGAATCAAACCTGGGACCTTTCAGGCCTCAGGCCAATGCTCTGTTCACTGAGCCAAACCGGTTTTGGCTTGCCTTTTTCTTTCTATCTTGTTGTTTTTGTTTGTTTGATTATTGATTAGTTTGGGTTTTTGTTTGATTGCTTGTTTTCCCCCTTTTTTGGCTTCTATTTTTCCTCTCCTTGCTTGTTTTCTTCTTATACTAATAGCTTAACTAATTCCAATCACCAACTCAGGACTATTTATTTTCTATTCTCCTATTCCAATAGTTAATGAATACATAAATAGATAGATTAAAAAGGGGGAAATTTTATATATATATGTATATATACACACACATACTAGGGGTCCAGTGCATGAAATTTGTGCACAGGGGGAGGAGTCCCTCAGCCCGGTCTACCCCCTCTTATATACTGGGAGCCCTCAGGGGATGTTCTACTGATGGCTAAGTCACAGTCTGGCCTCCCTTTATAGGAGGTAACCAGGTGACCAACCCCATCACCCTGCTGCTGCAGCCACTGCCAGTCACCACAGCCACCAAGGTGTTTTCATCAACATGGACTCCAGTCCCTTCACCATGAAAAAATGACAATTTTCTTTAGGCATGTTCAAGATGTGTCTTTCATAGAATATGACATTTCTTTCTTTCTTTTTATTTTAATCCTCACTTGAGGATATGTTTCCATTGATTTTTAGAGAATGTGGAAGAGAAAAGGAAAAACAGAGAGAAACATCAAAGTGAGAGAAACACTTTGATTGGTTGCTTCCTCAGAAGCCTGCAACCTAGATACATGCCCTAGATAAGAATCAAACCCAGACCCTGCAGTCAGCAGGCTGAGGCATTATTCACTGAGCCAACCAGCAAGGGCAGGATATGACATTTCCTAGCCCTCCAGCGGTGGAACTTCATTTTTTTCTCCTGGAGTGTGGTGGAAAAACCCTATATCACCTTTTTGGATTCTTATTACCCAAGTTACTAAGAACATTACCAGTGGCATACAGGGAGGGAGCTTAACCAATGACTGGTCACCAAAGCTGTTTACTCTGTAGTTCACACTGATTGCTGGCTTGGCTCCCGATCAGGACTAAAATCTTGGAGACTGGGTTGGTGCCTACAAGCTCTTGCTGATCACTGGCTCTGCCCCTGCCCAGGCTTAAAGCCTCAGGGCTTGGGCAGAGAACCCCAGCTCCCTCTAATCACCAGCTCCACCGCTTCCCATGCCTAAAGCATCTAGCTGAGACTTTAGGTCTGGGCAGGGGACTCCAGCTCCCTATGATCACAAGCTCTACCCCTTCTCAGGCCTAAAACCTCAGAGCCTGAGCAGGGGCCCCCCAGCTCCCTCTAATCACTGGCTTGGCCCCTGCCCCCTCTGATCACTGGCTCTGCCCCTGCCCAAGCCTAAAGCCTCGGGGGCAAGGCAGGGGCCCCCAGCTCCCTCCAATTGCCACCACTGTCCTCTAAGGCCTAAAGTCTCAGGGCCTGAGCAGGGTCCCCCCAGCTCCCTCCATTCATTGGCTCAGCCCCTGCCCCCTCCTATTTCCGGCTCCACCCCTAACCAGGCCTAAAGTCTCAGGGCATGACCAGGGGCCTCCAGCTCCCTCTGACCACTGGTTCTCCCCTTCCCAGGCTTAAAGCCTCAGGGCCTGGGCAGGGGTCCCCTAGCTCCCTTTGATCACTAGCTCCACCCCTGGCCAGACCTAAAGCCTCAGGGCCTGAGCAGGGCCTCCTCCCGCCCCCAGCTCCCTCCAATCACTGGCTTGGCCCCCGCCCTGTCCAATCACCACCTCCTCCCTCCCAGGCCTAAAGCCTCAGGGTATGGGCAGGAGCACCTTCCCCAGCTCCCTCTCATCACTGGCTCAGCCCCTGCTTAAGTCTAAAACCTCTAGCCAAGGTTTTAGGCCTTGGCAGGATTCACCCAGCTCCCTTTCATTGCTGGCTCTGCCCCTGCCCAGGCCTAAAGCCTCTGGCCCAGGCTTTAGGCCTGGGCAGGGCCTTCCCTTGGCTCTGATCACAGCCACAGCCCAGCCTAGGGACCCCCTGGCTCAGGACCTTCCCAGGCTCAGGGCCCATGTAGGGCCTACCTCTGAGTGACCTGGGTGCCAAAGATGTTCCTAGGACCCAGGCCACTAGCACCTATGTATGAAAATTAACCACCATTATTTGTTGAGTTAATTTACATATTACTCTGGTTTGCTGTGGGTGTATCAGAGGTATGGACATTTTACATCTTTGTCTATTATTGGGTAAGATACATATATATTTTTTCCTTTTTTGTATTTTACTTTTCTTCTTATACACTCATTCTCTTTCTATCTCCTCTATAATGAATTGTGGCTATCTCTCCACTCATTCAATTTCTTAACCTTACCATTTGGAAATAAACTCTGCCTCCTCAGATTTATCTGGGTGTTTGTTATTTGGGTATATGTTGTTTGCATTTTTTTTATTACTTGTTGTTTGTAGTTTGCATTCATCTCTGGGTGTTTGTTGCTTGCAATTTTTGGATTATTTGATGTTTTATTGAGCTTTCTCCCCATATACATATATGTTTACCCTTTCTCTTTCTTTTCTCTTACATTTTTTCTTTTCTCAATATCATTTTTGTACTCTTTTTTAATCCCCTAATTCTCTTTTCTCTGGGGCTCACCTTTATTTTGGGATATTTAGTATCATGAATACATTCGTGTTTGGTGCCTTGTGCATTGTGTCTTGTTGTGTGGTATTTTGTGCCTTTAAGTCAATACAGGAGATAGTGAGCTACATAACCAGTCACCCATACAGGAGTGATCATGGGGAGACAAAGAAACAGCCCACATACAAAAGAAAAGGAGACATCACCAGAAAAGAAAGTAAATGAAATGGAAGCAAGCAATATGTCAGAGGAAGAGTTCAGAGAAATGGTCATAAGGTCACTGAAAATGATCAAAGACAAATTCAACAATACATGTAAGAACCAAGAGGAAATGAAAAACCAAAAAGAAGTGAAAAATGACATCACTGTAATAAAGAACTCAATAGAAAGAATCAGTAGTAGATTAGAAGAAGTAGAGGAACACATCAGTGAGCTAGAAGACAAGATAGGAAAAAAACCAAAGCAGCGCATCATCTGGAAAAAATACTTAAAAAACAGGAGAGCCTAAGTGAACTTTGGGACAACATGAAATGAAAAAACATATACATAATAAGGGTACCAAAAGGAGAGGAAACTTAGAAAGGAATAGAAAACCTGTTTGAAGAAATAATGACAGAAAACTTCCCCGATATAACAAAGAAAAAACTTATACAAGTCCAAGAAGCTCACAGAGTCCCAAACAAGATGAACCCAAAAAGACCAAAACCAAGATACATTATAATGAAATTGGCAAACACCAATGAAAAAGTAAGAATCTTAAAGATTGCCAGAGAGAGACAGAGATTTACCTAAAAAAGGATAACTGATCAGACTATTGACAGATTTCTCAACAGAAACACATCAGACCAGAAGAAAATGGAATGAAATATACAAAAACATGCAAGGCAAGTGTTTGAATAAAAAAATATTGTACCCAGCAAGGCTATCAATCAAAATTGAGGTGAAATCAGGAGCTTTGCGGATTAAAAAAAAAGAGTATGGGAGTTTATTACCACCAAACCAGCAATGCAAAAAAATGCTAAAGGGTCTGCTGTAAAAAGAAGAAATTGGAAGGGAAGAAGGTATAAAAAATAAAAATAGTGACAAAAAAGTGCCTGTCAATAATCACTTTAAATGTAAATGGATTAAATGCCCCAAAATAAAGACATAGTGGGTAAGAAAACCTGACCCATATATCTGCTATCTAAAATATACCCACCTCAGAACAAAGCACTCACACAGACTGATGGTTAAGGGATGGAAAAAAGGTTCTCTAGGCAAATGGAAATGAAAAAAAAAAAGCTGGCATAGCAATACTTATATTTGACAAATTAAACCTTAAGTGAAGACCATAACAACAGATAAGAAAGGCCACTTCATAATACTAAAGGGAGCAATTCAAAAGAATACATAACCCTGTTAGACATATACGCAGCCAGTAAGGAGCACCCAAATACATAAAAACACTTCTGGAGAATATCTAAGGGGAGATTGACAGCAAAACAGTCATATAGGGACTTTAATACCCCAATAACACCACTGAATAAATCATCTAAACAAAAAATCAGCAAGGAAATATCAATCCTAAATGACTCACTAGAACATATAAAATTAATTTACATCTTCAGAACATTACACCCCAAATCCACAGTATATACTTTATTCTCAAGTGTATATGGGTCATTTTTAAAGACAGACCACATATTGGGACACAAGCAAAGTCTCTTCAAATTCAAGAAGATAGAAACCATATCAAGCATCTTCTCAAATAACAATGGTGTAAAACTAGAAATCAACTATAATAAAAAAATTTAAATCAAACACCTGGAGGCTAAATAGCATGCTATTAAACAATGATTGGCTTACCAAAGAGATCAAAGAAGAAAGAAAAAGCAGCATGGCAGCAAACTACAATGAAAACACAACAATCCAAAAGCTATGGGACACAGTGAAAGCAGTCTTGAGAGGGAAGTTGATACATCTACAGGCCTATTTCAAAAAAAAACACCAAGAAACAATGGTAATAAACTATCTAACCCTACAACTCAAAGAGTTAGAAAGAGTTAGTAAGAAAAGCCCAACATAAGCAGAAGGAAGAAAATAATAAAGATCAGAGCGGAGATAAATGACATAGAGGGAAGAAGAAGAAGAAGAAGAAGAAGAAGAAGAAGAAGAAGAAGAAGAAGAAGAAGAAGAAGAAGAAGAAGAAGAAGAAGAAGAAGAAGAAGGAGGAGGAGGAGGAGGAGGAGGAGGAGGAGGAGGAGGAGGAGGAGGAGGAGGAGGAGGAGAAACAATACAAAAGATCAACAAAACCAAGAGCTGGTTATTTCAAAGGATAAACAAGATTGATGATCTCTAGCCAGGCTCACTAAGAAGCAAAGAGAGAGGACCCTAATAAACAAAATCAGAAATGCAAAAGGTGAAGTAAGGACTGATCCCACAGAAATACAAACGACTAAGGGAAAATACTATGAACAATTCTATTCCAACAAAATGGACAATCTAGAAGAAATGGTTATATTCTTATAAAAATACAAGCTCCCAAAACTTAATTGAGAACAAAAAACCTAAATAGGCTGATAATTACCGAAGAACTTGAAATAGCAATCAAAAATCTTCTAGCAAACAAAAGCACTGGTCTGGATGGCTTTATAGGGAAGTTCTACCAATCATTCAAAGAAAAACTAAAACCTAGCCTCCTCAGACTATTCCAAAAAATTCAAGAGGGACCAACATTTCCAAGCTCTTTCTATGAAACTAGCAATACCCTAATCCCCAAACCAGATAAAGACATCACAAGGGGGGGGGGGGGGAGCAAACGAGAGAGAGAGAGAGAGAGAGAGAGAGAGAGAGAGAGAGAGAGAGAGAGACTACAGGCCAATATCCTTGATGAACACAGATGCTAAAATCCTCAACAAAATTCTAGCAAATCAGATTCAGTAATACATTAGAAATACATACCATGACCAAGTGGGATTTATTCTTAGGATACAAGGATGGTACAATATGTACAAATCAATAAATGTGATATATCACATAAACAAACTAAGAGTCAAAAATCACATAATCAGATCAGTCGATGCAGAAAAAAAAACTTGAAAAAATCTAATACCCTTACTTGATAAAAAGTCTCAGCAACATGGCAATAGAGGGATCATACCTCAACATGCTCTATATGACAAATCTATAGCCAATATCATACACAATGGGCAAAAATCAAACTCATTTTCCCTAAGAACAGGAACAATACAGGGATGCCCACTTTCACCACTCCTGTTTGATATAGTACTGGTAGTGCTAGCCATAGCAATCAGACGACAAGAAGGAAAAAAGTCACCAAAATTGGAAAAGAAGAGGTAAATCTGTCCTTATTCACAGATGACATGATACTGTACATAGAAAACCCCAAGACTCCATCAAAAAACTAATAAATAAATTTAGCAATGTAGCAGGATACAAAATTAACACCCAGAAATCTGTGGCTTTTTTATACATCAAATAGAGGCCCAGTGCATGAAATTTGAGCAAGGGGGGATCCCCTCAGCCCAGTCTGCACCCTCTCCAATCCAGGACTCCTCAGGGGATGTATGATTCCCCATTTAGGCCTGATCCTGGGGATCAAGCCTAAACCGGCAGTCAAAAATCCCTCTCACAATCTGAGATAGCTGCCTCCTCACTGTTCACTTGCCTGCCTGACTCAATGTTCCTAACTGCCAACCTGCCAGCCTGATCACCCCTAACTACCTCTGCATGCTGGCCTGTTCACTCCTTACTGCCCCCATGCCAGGCTCATTGCCCCCAACTGCCTCACTCTTCCATCCTGGTCACCCCTAACTGCCCAGCCTGCTGGCCTGGTCATCCCCAACTGCCCCACTACTGGTCTGTTGCCCCTTAATCCTCCCCCAACCACCTGATGGCCTGATTGCCCCATGCAGCCTGATTTTCAGTCATTTTGTAATCCCTCACTAACCCCCTTGCTGGCCTGGTCACCCCATGCAGCCTGCTGTTCAGTCGTTTGGCCATCCCTCACTAACCCCCTGTCAGGCTTATGGCCCCACGCAGCCTATGTTCAGTTGTCCATCCAGTTATTTCATTCGCTATGGCCCCTGGTTTTTTATATATTAAGATAATGAACTCACAGAAAGAGAATTGGAAAAAAAATCCCATTTACCATTGCACCAAAAAAAAAAAAAAAAAAAGATACCTAGGAATAAACTTAATTAAGCATGTAAAAGATCTGTACTTTTTTCAAGACATTGAAAAAAAATAAAAAGATCAATGAAGACATAAACAAATAGAAGAACATACCATGTTTATGGATTGGTAGAAACAACATCATTAAAATGTCCATACTACCCAAAGCAATCTACAGATTCAATGCAATTCCTATTGAAACACCAATGGCATATTTCAAAGATTTAGAACAAACTCTCCAAAAGTTTATATGGAATAAAAAAAGACCCCGAATAGCCACATCAATCCTGAGAAAGAAGAACAAAGTTGGAGGGATCATAATTACCAGATATCAAGCTGTATTACCAAGCCACAGTTCTCAAAACTGCTTGCTACTGGCATAAGAACAAACATATAGACCAATGGAACAAAACAGAGAAACCAGAAATTGACCCAAGCCATTATACTAAATTAATATTTGACAATTGAGGCAAGAGCACACAATGATGTCAAAACAATATCTTTAATAAATGGTGTTGGGAAATTTGGTGAGATACATGCAAGTCAATGAAACTAGATCACCAATTTATACCATACACATAAACAAACTGAAAATAGATAAAGGACTTGAATATAAGACAGGAAACCATAAGAATCCTACAAGACTCTATAGGCAGCAAAATAGCAGACATTTGTCATAGCAATATCTTTACAGACAGAGCTCTTAGAGCAATGGAAACTAAGGAGAAAATACACAAATTGAACTACATCAAAATAAAAAGACTCTGCACAGCAAAAGAAACAATCAACAAAACAACAAGAAAGCCAACTGCATGGGATAACATATTTGCCAATGATATTTCCAATCAGGGTTAAATCTCCAAAATTTATAGAGAACTCATGCAACTTAACAAAAGGAAGATAAACGACCCAATCAAAAAATTAGCAAAGGATCTAAATTGACACTTATCAAAAGAGGATATACGGAAGGCCAAGAGACATATAAAAAACATGCTCAAAGTACTAATCATCCAAGAAATATGAATCAAGACAACAATAAGATGCCATCTCACACCTCTCAGAATTGCTATCATCAGCATATTAATAAATGACAAGTGCTGGTGAGGATGTGGAGAAAAAAAACTCTCCTGCACTGCTGGTGGGAATGCAGACTGATACAGCCACTGTGGAAGACAATATGGAGTTTCCTCAAAAAGTTAAAACTGGAGGTCCCATTTGACCCAGTAATCCCACTTCTAGAACTATATCCCAAGAAACCAGAAACACCAATCAGAAAGGATATATGCACCCCTATGTTCATAGCCAGCACAATTTGCAATAGCTAAGATTTGGAAACAGCCTACGAGCCCATCAGCAGATGAGTGGATTTACAAACTCTGGTACATCTACACAAGGAATACTATGCCGCTATAAAAAAGAAGGAACTTTTACCATTTGCGACAGCATGGAGGGGAACTGGAAAGCATTATGCTAAGTGAAATAAGCCAGTTGGAGAAAGATAAGTATCACATGATCTCACTCATATGTGGGATATAATCATCCTAATAAAATAGTAATATGCAAATTAACCACCAACATGCCATGCCCATAGGCCACGTCCACCAGCTAATCAGGAGCAAGTATGCAAATTAACCCAACCAAGATGGCTGCAGCCACAGAGAGAGCAGGACAGAGGCTTGGGTTTCCCCAGCAATGGAGGAAGCCAAGATTTCTGCACAGGCTGGGCCAGGCCTCCTCTTAACACTACCAAGTTTCTCTCTCTCTCTCTCTTTTTTTTTTTTACAAAATTCATTTTATTTATTTATTTATTTATTTATTTATTTATTTTTATCTTTATTGTTCAGTTTATTAATTATATTGTTCCCCTTTTTTAATCCCCCTATAGCTCCCCTCCACCCTGTACCCATCCCACCCTCCACCCTCACCTCACCCTCCCCACTGTCCTCTCCCATTGATGCAAGATTTTTGTCCAGTCTCTTTCTGTACTTCCCACACCCCTTTTCTCCCCATGAATTGTCAGTCCATTCCCTCTCTATGTCCATGATTTTGTTACATTCACCAGTTTATCCTGTTCATCAGCTTATTAATTCACTTGCTTTTAAGATTCATTTGTTGATAGATGTGTATTTGTTGTTCCTAATTTACACTTTTATCTTTTTCTTCTTCCTCTTCTTAAAGAATATCTTTCAGCATTTCATATAATATTGGTTTGGTGGTGGTGAACTCCTTTAGCTTTTTCTTATCTGCGAAGCACTTTATCTGACCTTCAATTCTGAATGATAGCTTTGCTGGATAGAGTAATCTTGGTTGTAGATTCTTGCTATTCATCACTTTGAATATTTCTTGCCACTCCTGTCTGGCCTGCATCGTTTCTGTTGAGAAATCCGCTGACAATCGTATGGGTGCTCCCTTATAGGTAACTAACTGTTTTTCTCTTGCTGCTTTTAATATTCTCTCTTTGTCTTTTGCTCTTGGCATTTTAATTATGATGTGCCTTGGTGTGGTCCTCTTAGGGTTCCTATATATTGGGGTTCAGTGCGCTTCTTGGACTCCTAAGTCTATTTCTTTCACCAGGTATGGGAAGATTTCGGTCACTATTTTTTCAAATAGGTTTTCATTGTCTTGCTCTCTCTCTTTTTCTGGCACCCCCATAATTCGGATGTTGGTATGCTTGAGGTTGTCCCAGAGGCCCCTTACACTGTCTTCAATTTTTTGGATTCTTTTGGTTTCTTCCTTTTTCAGCTGAGTGGATTTTACCTCTTTGTATTTCAAATCTTTAACTTGGTTCTTGGGGTACTCCAGAGCGCTTTTAGGTCTTTGTATAATATTTTTTATTTCAGTCAGTGTATGCTTAATTTCTGGTTGGTCCTTTTTCATATCCTTGAGAGTCTCCTTCATATTCTTGAGGGTCTCGTTCATTTCCTTGCTGCTGTTGCTTATTTCCTTATAGGTCTCGACCTTTTCTAGGAGCCTCTTGAAAAGCCCTATAACCGTGGTTTTGAATTCCATGTCCAGTCATTTTTTCCCCTCCATTTCTTTCACATCTGATTTCTTTCCATGTCTCTGCATGGTGGCTGCTTCCCTGAGTTGGTCAATTAGCTTTGTGTGGTAGATGTCCTACAAGAGACAGTGGCTCAGCCTCCCCAGTTACCTGAGGTGGATATGGGTTGCACAGTCTTGCTGAAGTTAAGCTCAGGTTAATTGTTGTTAGCACTTGTAGGGGTTGACCTCCATGCCAATTTTCTGTGAAGCTCAGCTGTGCTCAGGTTGGATGGGCGGATTCTCCGGGCCAAGCAGACAGCATTAGCTCCACCCTATGCGGCCCCAGGGATTCTGTGCCCCGGGGCAATGGCTGCCAGCACCTCTGAGAGAGAGCCGCTGCCAAGCTCCACTGGCTGCTGGGGAATTCAGACTCTCCCCGAATGAGTCTGCACACCCAAGGTCTCACCCAGGGTAGTAAAACAAAGCCGTCTGACAGTTTCCCGTGACGGTTTCCTCTCTACGTGGCCAGGGTCACGCAGCCGCGCTATTTCCAAGTTCACGTGAAATCCGCACAAGCTTGCCTTCTCCACAAGCTGGCAGTCCCCTGTAGCTCCTGAGCTTCGGCGTGCCCTCCCACTGTCCAGTTTTTACCATGTATGATAGTGGGTTCCTTGGACTTCGGCCAGAGCTGGAGAATCAGTCCAGTGGGACGTCTTTGTCTCCCCGTTCGAGAAAACTGGCCAGTTTTCAGCCGCCCACCCTCTCCGCTGGCACTGGCGCTCCAAACGTCTCTCTGCGCGTCTTTTCAATGCTGTCTGCGACCGCTCCTCCGAGTCACAGTGTCTTATCTTCACTTTTATTTGTGGAATTTTCACTCGGCCAGCTTTCTGGTGATTCTGGAAGGTGTTTGTTCTTTCGTTAAGTTGTAGTTTTAAAATTGCTGAGTATGACGGCAAGATAGGTGTTTTACCTATGCCGCCATCTTTGTTCTCTGTCAAGAAATATAGGTTCTAAGACAAGAGCTGTTAGCATGCTCCTACTAACCACAGAGCTGTTGGGACTGAAATGTTGTCATTAGCTGAGTAGCACCTGAGTATTCAAATTGTGTTTGTTTTCTGTTCCAGATTGGTCAAAACACAGACACTTTGTATCGTTGCAGAATAGAGATGAAGGACTTGAGTTTCTCAATTATAAAGATGAGTTTATAGCTTATTGAAATTTCAACACTAACAGCCCCCTCTTTGTTCAGAAATTTGGGGTCAATTGGTACTGTGAGCTCCATGCTCCTCATAGGCACAGTTGCTCTGTTAATGGATCGGTTTCCATGAGAGGAGTGTGCAGCCTCACTCAAAGGTAAAGCTGTCATCACATATGTCGATAAAACATGGGATAACCATAATGCCCTGCAGGCATTTAGGAATGAGTTCATCTTCTAAAACACCACCTGTAAAATTCATACATAATCATGAGTTCAGCCATCTGTGGAAATAAACCAAAAGATTGCAATATTCAAAACTCAGTCAAGGGGACCAGAGTGTAATTTCAGAGAAACAAAATCAAACTGTAATTGTAATTTAGAGAAATAAATCCAAATCAATTTTATTGAATCTAGTTTAAAAACAGATACTGAAGCACAAGAGTGAGTGGGTGGCCTGGAGCACAGACAGGGGCTCAGAGGCCCACTATTGACAGAATTGGTTCAGGTCATGGGTCTTGATGGGAGAGGTAAGACTGGAATCAATGGGGAGGCTCATTCTGTCATGGCACAGGGCTGAAACACCAGGCCTGTCCCAGGCAGGGCCATGCTGGCTCTCCAAAGGAACCCCTCCCCTGAGACACTGGGAATAGCTCTTTCTTTATAACTCCCTCATACTAGACTCTACCAAATATTTCTTTTATTTAAAAAATGTCTCTTTAAAAACAGCTGTTCTGAATTAAGTACCCCCAAAACTCTCATATATTAATACTTCCCTTCGCTCTCACTTCATGGCTACTAAGCAAGTTTTTGATGATAATTCTTCTCCCTGCTAAAGGGAAGAAGGTTCCCAAATGGCAAGTATCAATAACAGTCACCAGCATTAAATATGCCTAATTATGAAGCTATAAAATCCAGTTTAATCATCAGCCTCTTATGGGTTTAATTTGCTCCAATAGTATCAAAGTCACATTCCAGTGAAGTAACTCTCCTGTCCAGCTGAGGCTCCATCCTGGAATGAATCCCCCTCCCTTGGGGCCTCAGTAACACCCCCCCCCATCCTCCAATCTCCCTCCCCCTCATTACCCCCTATTTTTACACTCCTCATGAAAGCTGCCTGCCCTGCTCTCTTCAAACTACTGCATGAGTGTGAATCAGAGAGTTAACTTTGTACTAGTCAACTGACAAGAATTGTTCTATCACAGTAAAACCCATTGAAAAAGCAAGTGGGCAGATTTTACCAATACTTGCTGTGGCAGTGGAGTGAGGGTGGAGTGGAGGTGAAGTGGGTGTGGAATGGGGGAGGGTGGGGAAAGAGAGGAAAGGTGGGGGGAAATGAGGTGGAGTGGGGGATGGAGTGGGGTGGAGTGGGGGATGGAGTGGGGTGGAGTGGGGGTTAGGTGACTCCTGGTGGGACACAGGAAGCAGGTGGAGAATACAGGCATTTTTGAGGATGCACACAGACAAAAGATATTCTTTCCTCTCTTAAAGCCAGAGGAACTGTAAAACCCAAATGAGTGAATCAGGAAAAGTCATCTGTGCATCTTCACAAGCACTGCATGGAAACACTGAGAGGCAGATGTTTGCAGAAGGCACTTGCAAGAGGAGAAAAAAAAAATCCCTCCAGCATCTAAACTTTGGTGTGGAAGACTGTTGCTGCAATAAGTTACCACAAGTTTAGTTGCTTAGATAACACAGCCTACAGGGCTAAAGGTCAGAAGGTCAAAGTCAGTCTCACCATGGGCCTAAACTCAAGGTGTCAGCTCAGCTGGTTACTTTTCTAGGCTCAGGGTCAGAATCTGGTGTTTCTTTTTGTTTTTTTGTTTTTTTTGTTTTTGTTTTTTGCTTTTCCTGCTTCTGGCAGCTGCTGAAGTCCTTGGTTCCTCACCCTTTCTGCATAACTCCAACCTCTCACCTCCACATAGCTCCTTCTGACTCATTCTCCTGACCCTCCTTTTATGAGGACCCTTTGGTCACATGGTGCCCACCTAGATAACCCAGGATACTCTCCTCAACTCAAGCACATCTTCTTAACTAGAACACATCTGTAGAGGGCACAGGGTGGAGGAGATGAGAAAAAAAGGGAGATAAATCTTATGGACACAGACAACAGGTGATTGAGAGGTGGAGGAGGAAAAAGAGAGATAAATAGTGATGGAAGGAGACTTGACTTGGGGTGGTGAACATACAATACACTTACAGATGATGGGTTGTGGAATTGTGCACCTGAAACTTGTATAATCTTGCTAACCAGTGTCACCCAATATGTTCAATTGAAAGAGGAAATCATGCCGAAACCGGTTTGGCTCAGTGGATAGAGTGTCGGCCTGCGAACTAAAAGGTCCCGGGTTCGATTCCGGTCAAGGGCATGTACCGTGGTTGTGGGCACATCCCCAGTAGGAGATGTGCAAGAGGCAGCTGATGGATGTTTCTCTCTCATCGATGTTTCTGACTTTCTATCCCTCTCCCTTTCTCTCTGTAAAAAAATCAATAAAATATATTAAAAACAAACAAACAAATAAATAAATAAATAAAAGGGGGAATCACATGGACCTGGAGAGTATTATGTTAAGCGAAATAAGCCGAGTAATGAAAGAAAAATACCACATGATCTCACTCATTTATGGAAAACAAACAACAACATAAACTGATAAACAAAAAGATACAGAGGCAGTAAAGCACTGAACAGACTCAAATTACAGTGGAAAAGCAGTGGAGTGTTGAGAGACGGGGGGGAAGAGATCAATTGAAGGACTTGTATGCATGCATAAAAGCACAACAAATGGACACAAGACATTGGCGGGGGTGGGATGAGGGCATGCAACAGAGGGTAGGGGAGGCTTAGGGAAGGTCAAAGGGAAAAAAGGAGATATGTGTGCTATTACATGTAATACCTTAAAAACAATGAAAAATATTTTAAAAATAAAAATAAATTTTTTATTAAAAATGTTTTATCCTATATAATAAAAACGTGATATGCTTTAAAAAGGGGGGCAGCATCACATCTGTACAGTATCATTTGCCATGGGAGGTAACAGTCACAAGTTTCAGGATTCAGGATTCAGGATTCAAGATGTGGCATCATGGGAGCTGTTTTCAGTCTACCTCAAGCACAATAGCCATGGGTGCTATTCAAAGATAGACTGAGGTATACTAAATAATTTATTTTTTATTTATTCTTATTTTTTTCATTTTGATTTCTTTATTGATTAAGGTATTACATATTTGTCCTCATCCCCCCATTACCTTCCAAACCCCGCCCCCACTCATGCCCCCAACCCCCTGTTGTCTGTGTCCACTAATTAGACTTATATGCATGCATGCAAGTTCTGTGGTTGATCTGTCTCCCTTATCACCATCCTCCCTTACCTTCCCTCAGGTTTGAGAGTCAGATCTATGCTTCCTATTTCTGGATCTGTTTTTGTTCCTCAGTTTATGTTGTTCATTATTGCCCATAGATGAGTGATATCATATGATATTTATCTTTCTCTTACTGACTTATTTCACTTAGCATAATGCTCTCCAGTTCCATCCACGTTGTTGCAAATGGTAGGAATTCCTTCTTTTTTTTTTTTTTAACCACAGCATAGTATTCCATTGTGTAGATGTACCACAATTTTTTAATACAATCATCTGCTGATGGGCACTTAGGCTTTTTCCAAATCTTAGCTATGGTAAATTGTGCTGCTATGAACATAGGGGTCCATATATCCTTTCTGATTGAGAGTTCTTTGGAATAAAAACCAGTTCTAATTAGGCAGCTCCAAACTGAAAGTGGTTGTGAAGGTTCTGCTGACATAAGCTTGGGGAAAGACTTGGATGCAGAATCTAAGAAGAAAATGTTTGGTTGGTATAGTTTAAAGCCTAGTTGCTGTTTGTGAATGGTTGTTCTTAGCATTTTGACTTAACAATTTTAAGGCATTTACAGGCTTAGATTTTGCTCTGCTTATGAAAGGCACTATAGCATCATAGCCACCTCAGTCTGATGGCCTCCTTGCTCAGTCAATTTAACAGCTGGAGCAGGAGCAAATGGCAAAACTGAAATACAGGTCACCAGTTTCCAAGACTGAGCTTCAAGTAGCTGTTTCTAGGAAACAAAAGACGTCTTATAACATGGACATCGACTCTGGCTTAGAGAGAAGTTTACACATCTGAAGTGGAC
Source organism: Antrozous pallidus (assembly GCA_027563665.1). Classification (NCBI taxonomy): domain Eukaryota; kingdom Metazoa; phylum Chordata; class Mammalia; order Chiroptera; family Vespertilionidae; genus Antrozous; species Antrozous pallidus. Next base: position 102,779,178 of record CM050508.1, read on the forward strand.
TGGCACGGTAAGGGTGGGACACAGGATATTAGCACAGATCGCCAGAACCCTGAGACTGGCACAACATACGGAGATAATACTAATAGGGCCCACAAACACCTCTTAATCCAAGCCAGCTCCACATATTAACAAATATCAGTTAACTCCAGATGCTCAAGTATAGAAGCATCTTGTTTAGGATCCATATGGTTTATTTTACAATCTGTAAGCTGGATGAAACCTGTGTTCTACATTGTGTTCCTAGTTATTCCTTCTTGTTGTCTTGATACAGTCCTGGGTTGAGAACTCCTAGACCTTTGTAAGCAAGTACCCTAATCAGAGCTCCCAACTACAGCTGGTGGTCATCATGTCAGGGCCTGAGGTGGTAGCTCTGGGTCAACACCATACATCATCTATTTCTGTGGACTGTGTCTCCCTTTCAATGTGAGACATGCTGAGAGGCCTTCTTTGGCCCAAAATATCTCCCCAGGTAGGTCTATCACAAGCCTGTAAATGAAAATGTTTCATATTGAGCTTGACTTCCAAATTTGGTCTATGTACAGATTTGTCTTGTTTTTAGCAGTGTGAAATGAATTTAACCTTTTAACATTTGGACATTTTAACACAACATTTTTGAACCTTGGTTTCATCATCTATAAAATATAGATTACAATCTCCAACTTGCAGGTTATTATGATTGTAATGGATAAAGCAGAATTATAGCTAGCATTGGAACACAGCATTGAATAAAGAGTAGTTATTGCCTGGCCAGCATGCCTCAGAAGTTGAGTATCGACTTATGAACCAGGAGGTCACGGTTCGATTCCCGGTCAGTGCACAAGTCCAGTTTTCAGGATCAATTCCCAGTAGGAGATGTGCAGGAAGTAGCTGATTAATGGTTCTCTCTCATCATTGATGTTTTTATTCTTCTCTCACTCTCCCTTCCTCTCTGAAATCAATAAAAATATATTTTTAAAAAGTACATAGTAGTAATTATTGTTACTGATTTTATTTAAAGATCTGTGAGACAAAGGTAATAATCTACACAAGACTGGATAAGAATTAAGTGAGGTAACATATGTTAAGCACCTGACAGTACTGACTGTAGAAGGCGCTCAGGAATGCTCATTCCCAGTCCCTCCTTCCTGTGTTCCTCACATTCACTCTGTGGAGAACCGTGGCTGCAGAAAACTTCTGTCCAATATCACCTGAGTCCATTCCCCATTAGCTAGTCAGTACAGACCCGTGTCTTAGAGAGGCCCATTGTGCACCACTGCCAAGAGCTTGTCCCTAAAGAAACAGGGCAGACTGGTTTCCGTGGAATAGACACTAGGAGACGTAGGAAGGTATTCGCTAGGTGAATGGTTCTGTGAATGACAGAGCACAGCTTTGACAAGGTTAAGGCTTTTACAGGCTTAGATGCCCCTTAGAAAACTTAAGAAATGTGAAGCAAGGAGTTTGCTGGTTAATGTAGCAAGAAAGTCCATAGAGCTTATATGATAAATAGGACTAGAGACAGAACTCAGAGTCCTCTCAGGAAGCATGTCGCATGCCTTCTCCTGCTTTGCTGTCTTCCTTCTCTTTCCCTTTCTCAAGAAGCACCTCTTTATGGAAGCCTCTGCTCAGCACCTTAGCATACTCAGTACACTGAGGGAGTCTCTTTCTCAGTAGTTCCAGTGGATCCCTGGGCCACAATTTATTGGACCAACCTGGACCAGGTGACCAGCTCTATACCAATCATAAAGCCAAAGGAATGGAATTGCTAATTGGCCAGGCTTCAGAGACATGTCTACCCTTGGAGCCAAGATATATGCTGTTATAACAAGGGAGAGGGAGTAGTTACAGCTCCCACCTGAACTCCATGGACTGAATGGGTGATGAGTACTTTGCCAAAGAAAAATATGCAGTACTAAGTGTGTCACGCAAGCACAGCCGAGAGTTCAGTGAGCCTGAGGACTGGTGGCAAAGGATGTAGAAAAGACAGACAAAAAGAATAAGCTGGGTCTAGGTTATTTTTCCTGGCTGAGGCCACAGAGAAATGATTTAGACTGCAAACTGAGCCTTTATTTTATAGTTACAAATAAACCAGGTAAGTTGCTTTATCCACCACTTTATTTCAAAAACTTCTGACAGGCTGTCAAGCTACAGGGGGAAGGCTGGAGAAGGTGGGGGGCGGGTGCAGGGGGAGATCAACCGAAGGACTTGTAAGCATGCATATGAGCATAACCAATGAATGAAACACACTGGAGTGGGGGGGACAGGGGGGACATGTGCTGGGGGGTAGGGGAGGCTGGGGGGAGGATAATAGGGGGAAAAAGGAAAACATATGTACTACTATTAAATCTAAGTTATACAGCAAAAAATAAATAAAAATATTAATTTTTTAAAAACTGACAGGTTCAAGTAGCATAATTTTGCTCACTTTAAGGCAGCCCCATCTGTTCTATTCAGATTTGCCCATGTAGTTGCCTAGAAGACTCATGGGTGCTTCAATTTGCTTCACGGTCTTGACTGCTTGCTTCCAGAGATGCTACACTGTGTCTGCCACCCCCTAGGATAAGCCCACATTCTTCCTCCAGCATCTGCAGAGCACAGTGAATGTGGCTATCATTAATAACATGCCCATTGCCCTACAAACTGCGTTTAAGGCTTCACACCACATCAACAAGACAGGCAAGAAGATTGGTTCTTATCCTATTTGTACATTCAAATCATTTACCGAGATATTTAAAAATAACCATGCCTGAGCCCCATCCCAAGTTCTTGGGCATCAGTCCAGGCCATCATTTCTGATTCATTTGCAAGCTGCTATCACCTGGGAAGAAACACCTGCAAGTGTCCGAGGAACCGTGTACCCCATTTGTTTTGTCTTGTGTACCTGAGGAGGTCAGCTTAAAGGAGACTAAATCTCCTGTGCTTATTAAAAACAACAACAACAACAACAAAAACCTGTCTAGTCACAAAGGAGAACAGGGACTGATAAAGGAAGTCTGTCACCATACTATAAAGGATCAGACCATCAGGGTACATTGTAAAGGGCAGTTTCACATTTCATTACAAAGTAGCCACTTGCCGACTTTTATTTGAAACTAAAAGAGATCTGGGTACCCAAGGCAAAACCCACTTTATCAATTGCCCTCCTCCCTTTTTCTTCTGGCTAAAAGAACCCCAAGTTGTTTCAAGGCTTGGGGGGCCTTTTGCTTCAGAGGAGATATAGTTCTCCTTCCCCAGGAAATCTTAATTAACCAATCCCAACCTGATGACCTCTTCTCTTTTTTATTGGTTGTTTTAGGAGTGTCATGTAATCCAGGTCTGATCAATGAGATATGAAGGGATTGAAGAGAGAAGGGGCAAGGCTTCCGGGATCTTAATAACAAAGACACATGGGGAGAAAAAAAGGTGTCTTTTCCACCTCTGGGCCTGGAGCTACCAGAGCCATCTTGCAACCATAAGGAGGCTAGCAGAAGGATAAAGACACATACTGAAGATGGTAGAGAAGGAAGATGGAGAGCACCTAAATCCTTGATAACACGACTGAGCCACTTTCTTAACCAAGTAAGTATAACACTGTTTCCTATTATGTGAGATATTAAACATCTTTATTATTAATCCATTGTTAATAGCTGGGTTTTCTGCCCAAAGTTATGTAATTGGTCCATTCTACTACTGTCATGATGCCACCTTCCCTTCTGCACTTCTTGAAATACAAATAGCAGCTTAAAGCAACACATTTTTATTATTACAGTTTCTGAGAGTCAGGGGGGTCAGAAATGGCTCAGCTGGGTCCAAAGTTGCAGTTAAGATGTTAGGCAGAGCTAAGTTCTTATTTTGAGATTCAGCTGGAGAAGGTTCTACTTCCAAGCTCAGGTTGATGGTGGAAATTATCTCCTTGTGACTATAAAGCTCATGATACTTTGCTTCTTCAAAGCCAGCATTGGACCCGGAACCACCAGCTCGGAGGCGGACCATGCCGTCTTGAAGGGGAAGGGCCTGAAAATATACAGCTGCAGTACCCACTGGATGGCTGAGACCCCTAGAACACCGGTGCCCAGTTGGTGCAGACTTGCAGATTTGAAGGAGCTCTGCCCTCTGGCACGGAAAGGTCGGATTTCCCCTGGGGTTTCTTTGGGCACGAGACCAAGGGAGCTGGCAGAGCCGGGAGATCTGTGCCTGAAATAAAGTCCGTGGCTGTTGGAGCTAGTAAACGTGGAAGAGGGCCCTCGGAGCTGGTGGCAGAGGGAATTCCTAGAAAGCAACCCATTTGGACCTGACAGAGGAGGGAAGCCCAAAAATTTTGGGAGGGTCCTGGCTACTAAACCCAAGGGGGAAAGGGGATTTGTGCAGACATACATGCAGAACCTGAATTCGCACACTTGCATTTTTTTCTCTCCTAATCTGGGCTTCTGAGTGCAAAACCAGGATTGTGGGATCTGCTGGTGGGGGATAACCTGAGAGATCACAGGGGAGAACTATTTTTGGAGCCTGGAGATAAAAGTCAGCAGTCTCCAATAGAGAGGCAGCTCTGGGGCAGCCCATCCAGACAGGGATAGCGGGATTTTAGTTCAGGCTAGAGAGGACCAATAGACCCAGAGGTCAATCTAGAAACATTGCCACCCAGGGGCTGAGTCACAAATTGACTCTTGTGTAATACAAATTAAGGAATTAATTTTATTTTCTCTTTATTCTACTTTAGGATTAGTGTTATACAGTCTGTTCTCATCTACCCTTTAGTATCTTTTTACTCTACCTCAACTTCACCTTTATGCCACAACTCTCTTGCTAACCTTTCCCTATTTAGTGCCTTGTTTCCCTTACACATTTACCACTTTAGATTTACCTTAATTCTTTCTTTTTACCCCCGTTAAAATTTCACCCCACTTATATATCTAATCTCCAACCACCTACTTCAACTCCATACATACCTCTCACTTCTCTGACTTCACTATCCTAAATTGTTTTTCACTCTGTCCTGTTGTTGTTGTTTACTTGACTGTTGATTATATTGATTTTTTATGCAGGTTTGTGAGATTGGTAGGCTTATTCTTTTATTTTGGTTTGTTTTGTGGGGGATTTTTTGGTGTTGTTTTTTGTTTTGTTGTTCCTGTTTGCATTGTTTTTTGATAGATTTTTGCTTCTGTGTTTCCTCACCTCACTTTATATTAGTAGTTGTATGTAGTTCGTGTCAATCTCCACTTAATTATTGCTGGCTTTTGTTCAACTTAGTGGCTGTCCAAAGGAGTTTTCACCCCACATTTATAGTTTATTCCTCCTTTCTTTCTTTCTTTCTTTCTTTCTTTCTTTCTTTTTTTCTTTCTTTCTTTCTTTCTTCCTTTCCTTCCTTCCTTCCTTCCTTCCTTCCTTCCTTCCTTCCTTCCTTCCTTCCTTCCTTCCTTCCTTCTTCTCCTTCTCCCAATATCATTTTGACATTCCTGCCTTTCTTTTTTTTGGTATGTGTGTGTATGGGTGTGTGAGTGTCTGTGTGTGTGTGTGTGAGAGAGAGAGAGAGTGTGTGTGTTTTCTCTTTCTTCTTTCTCACCTATCTCCAAATTTGCCTTTCTCTGTCAATCACCGTTATTTGGAGTTACCAACACTGTGACTACATTCCTGTTCAGTGCCTGGTGCATTGCACCTGGTTGTGTTGTATTTTGTGCATTTAAATCAATGCAGGAGAGTGAGAACTACATAACCAGACACACAGAGAAAAGAGACCATGGGGAGACAAAAAATAGCCCACATATGAAAGAAAAACAAGCCTCACCAGAAAAGAAGGTAAACGAAATGGAAGTTAGCAACCTGTCAGAGTAAGAATTCAGAGAAATGGTCATAAGGTGGCTGAAAAGAATGAAAGAAAAATTTGACAATATGAGTAAGAACCAAGAGGAAATGAAGAAGAGCCAAGAAGAAATGAAAAGTGATATCACTGAAGTAAAGAACTCAATAGAAAGTATCAAGAGTAGACTAGAAGAAGCAGAGAACCACATCAGTGAGCTAGAAGACAAGGTAGGAAAAAATACCCAAGTAGAGGAGCTTCTAGAAAAAAAAATTTAAAGCAGGAGGGGAGCCTAAGGGAACTTTGGGACAACATGAAACAAAACAACATTCATATAATAGGGCTTCCAGAAGGACGGGAAATTGAGCAAGGAATAGAAAACCTGTTGGAAGAAATAATGACAGAAAACTTCCCTGATATAGGAAAGAAAAAACCCACACAAATCCAGGAAGCTCACAGAGTCCCAAGCAAAATGAACTCCAAAAGACTTATGCCAAGGCACATTATAATTAAATTGGCAAACACCAATGACAAAGTAAGAATCACAAAAGCCACCAGAGAGAGACAGAATGTCACCTACAAAGGAACCCCTGTAAGACTAACTAGTGATTTCTCAACAGAAACGCATCAGGCCAGAAGGCAATGGAATGAAATATACAAAGTCATGCAAAGGAAGGGTCTGAATCCTATAATACTGTACCCAGCAGGGCTACCAATCAAAATTGAAGGTCAAATCAGGAGCTTCACAGACAAAAAAGGTCTAAGGGAATTCATTAGCACAAAACCAGCAATGTAAGAAATGCTAGAGGGTCTGCTGTAAAAAGAAATAGGAAGTGAAGAAAGAACACAGGGGTAAAGAACAAAAATGGCAACATATAAGTACCTATCAGTAATAACTTTAAATGTAAATGGATTAAATGCTCCAATCAAAAGACATAGGGTAATAGACTGGATAAGAAAACACGACCCATGCATTTGCTGTCTACAAGAAACCCACCTCTGAAAAAAAGACACACACAGACTGAGGATGAAAGGATGGAAAAAAGTTCTTCAGGCAAATAGAAATGCAAAAAAAGCTGGGGTAGCAATACTTACATCCGACAAATTAGATCTCAAAGTGAAGGACATAATAAGAGATAAAGAAGGCCATTTCATAATAATAAAGGGAGCAATCCAACAAGAAGAAATAAATGTGGTAAACATATATGCACCCAATACAGGAGCACCCAAATACATACAAAAAATCTTCTGGATGATATAAAGGGAGAGATAGACAGCAATACAATCATAGTAGGAGACTTTAATACCCCACTATCACCATTGGATAGATCCTCTAAACAAAAAATCAGTAAAGAAACATCAATCCTCAATGACTCACTAGACCAGATGTAATTAATTGACATCTTCAGATCATTTCACCCCAAAGCCACAGAATATACATTCTTTTCAAGTGCCCATGGGTCATTCTCAAAGATAGACCATGTGTTGGGTCATAGGCAAAGTCTCTCCAAATTCAAGAAGATAGAAATCATATCAAGCATATTCTCAGATCACAGTGACATAAAGCTGGAAATCAACTACAATAAAAACAATCCAAAGAAATCAAACACATGGAGACTAGATAGCATGCTATTAAACAATGACTGGGTTACTAGAGAGACCAAGGAAGAAACAGAAAACATCATGGAAACAATGACAATGATAGCACAACAATCCAAAATCTATGGGACACAGCGAAAGCAGTTTTGAGAGGGAAGTTCATAGCTCTACAATCCTACTCCAAAAAACAAGAAACAGCGGCAATAAATTATCTAACCCAACAACTCAAAGAGTTAGAAAGAGAGCAACAAGAAAAGCCCAGCATAGGCAGAAGGAAGGAAATAGTAAAGATCAGAGATAAACGACATAGAGACCAAAGAAACAATACAGAAGATCAACAAAACCAAGAGCTGGTTTGTTGAAAGGATAAACAAGATTGATGAACCTCTAGCCAGGCTCACCAAGAAGCACAGAGAGGACCCTAATAAATAAAATCTGAAATGAAAGAGGTGAAATAACAACAGACCCCATTGAAATACAAAGAATTGTTTAAAAATACTATGAACATCTCTACTCCAACAAACTGGGCAACCTGGAGGAAATGGATATATTCCTAGAAAAATATAACCTCCCAAAACTCAAATCAAGAATAATCTAAACAGCTCAATAGACCAGTAAATATGGAAGAAATTGATTCTTTCAGGCACATCACAGAATCAGTGTTAGTATTGGAAAGCATGTTGAGATGAAGCCTAGCTCCTGCACTTTCCAGATGAAAAAACCAAGGTCTACAGAAATCAAAATGTTTTTTGTTCTTTTAAGCTACTGATGGTAGAAAATGAATTTGCCTTTATTATGTTGAGATGCTTTCCTTCTATTCCTATTTTATTGAATGTCTTATAGTCTAAGTGGGAGAAAGCAGTAAAAATATAACATAATGGACAATAAGTGTCTTGTAATGAAATTATCTTTAACACTTGAGAAACCCAGAGGAAAAGAGGAACCTTAGGAATGAGATAAGCTGCAGGGGTAGATGATCCAGTTAGATTCAGCCCAGTGGACACTGAGTGTAAGAGACATCCAGGTGTTAAGTCTGATATAGGTTTTCTCAAACCTTAATGTTCATACTAATTTACCTAAAGACTTTATTAAAAATTCTGCTCATGCCTCAGCAGGTCTGGGGTGAAGCCTGAGGTTTCCCATCTACACTAATAAAAAAGAAAGATGCTAATTGACCATACCTCTGCTACACCCACAGCAAATCAGGAGTGATATGCAAATTAACTCAACAAAGATGGCAGGTAAATTTGCATATGCAGGCAGCACAGGCAGCTCCTGATGCCGCCCGTGGGGTGCAGGCCCTGATTGGGGATTGGGCAGGTGAGGCAGGCAGCACCTGATGTCACCTGTGGGATCTAGGCCACGATTGGGGACCCAGGCAGGCTGCACAGGGAGCACCTGACATCACCTGCGGGGTCCAAGTGCAATTGGGGAGCTGGGTAGGCAAGGGTGGCCAGGGTCTCCCGAATCACTGTCTGCCCCCAGGCCACCTGCAGACACTGATGGAGCAGGCCCAGGTTGAACATTTTAATGAAAATAGGGTGTCTGTGTCCCACACCACCATGCCCCATCCCTGGCAGGAGAAGGAAGTGGATACTTAGGAGGCACCAGGGCTTGGAAGAGTCTGGGAGCAAGCTGCAGGTGTGGTACCAGGAATAGGTGCTGAACCATGGGGATGCAGAGAACTGGCTAATGGAGGCATGCAAAGGTGCAGATGAGGCAACTCTTGCCAGCACTAAGCTGTAAAAGTGCATCAACAGCCTGATGATTGAAATAGCCTTTCTGAAGAAGGTGCACAAAGAGGAGATCATCAAGTGGCAGGCACAGATCCAGTATGCTCATATCTCCATGGAGATGAACATGTTCGCCTAGTTCGACCTCTCTGCCATGCTCAAGGACATCTACACCCAGTATGAGAAGCTGGCTGCCAAGAATATGCAGAATGCCGAAGAATGGTACAAGAGCTGCTTCATCTTGCTGACAGAAAGCGCTGCCAAGAACATCTATGCAGTGGGCACAAGTTGTCTGAGAGCTGCCGCCTGCTCAAGGCCAAGACCCTGGAGATTGAAGCAAGCTGGGGCATGAATGAAGCTTCCGCAAGAGCTGCAGGATAAGCAGAACACTAATATTAGTGCTATGGTGAAGGACACAGTCAACAAATTAGAGAATGAGTTGAGAACTACAAAGAGTGAAATGGCATGATATTTAAAAGAATACCAGGATCTCCTCAATGTGAAGATGGATTTGGACATTGACATTGCAGCTTACAGGAAACTCTTGGAAGGTGAGGAGACCCGGCTCAGTTTCACCAGCTTGGGAAGCATAGCCAGCAGCTATTCCCAGAGTTCCCAGGTCTTTGGTGATCTGCCTACGGCGATTTACAGACTAGCTTCTACTTGATGTCACTTTGCTACTTCCATTCTTAATATACCAGCCAAGTCCAAGAGGAGCAGATTGAGGTGGAGGAGACCATTGAGGCTGCAAAAGCCAAAGAAGCTAAAAATGAACCCTCCTCGAAAGGAGAAGCTGAAGAGGAGGAGAAGGAGAAGGAAGAGGAAGGAAAGGAAGAGGAATGAGGTGCCAAGGAAGGATTTGAGGATGTAAAGGAGGAAGAAGAAGGAGGTGAAGGTGTAGGAGAAGATGCCCCAAGAAGCTGAGGTTGAGAAGAAAGATGAAGGTGCTGGGGAGGAGCAAGCAACCAAGAAGAAAGATTGAGCCCTTAATTATTTCAAAAATATATGTAACATTCTGAGGTGACTCAGGTTGGACATTAAATGAAGTGCTAGTACTCCTCATGCAGAGTATCTGTTTGCTTTCAGAGTGGCTACCTGGCTTGCTACCAGCTTGTGCATGATCCACGCTTATGAGTTCAGGATTTATGACAATATGAATAATTCAGATGTTTATAATAAAAATACATGAATACATGAATTCACTAATGTTACTGTTAAACTTCATGGAAAAGATAGTCCTTTGCATCTTTGGTGGTTAGAAATTAAAGACCTCGAGGAGAAAAAACCAAGATGGTGGCATAGGTAAACACATAGGCTTTTGCCCCGCACAACAATTACAAGAATAGAACTGAAGGACAGAATGGACACTGTCCAGAACCATGGGAAAGCTGGCTGGCTGGAAAATCTGAAATTGGAGGGTCATAGAAGTCCATACGGATAATCAGAGCATCTGCAAAGCCCAAGTAAGGTGGAGACTCACTTGCAAGAGAGGACAGGGTGTCTAAACCTGGCAGGGGTGCACTGGCAGAAAGGAGACAAAAACTTCAGGCTGCACTGAACCCAGTTCAGTTTGCACTCAAAACCCGGGGGAACTAGGTCCTTATGGGGAGAAACTGGATTTCGGGCAGAATCCCAGGGGAAGAGCCAGCAGCAGACCTCCATAGGTGTGCGCGTGAGGGGACAAACGGGTCACTGGCTGTGTCTTTTAGGAGAAAGGAGCTCCGGCCAGAGGTGAAACTCCAGGGGGCGCAGGAGTGCTCATGGTGAGGGCTTTCTGTTGACTGTGTGGCTGGCATCTGGTGGAATGGAAAAGGAGTTCTGATTGCACTGAACCCAGGTGCCAGGTGAAAGTCTGAGATTCTGGATCCATTGGGGACTGGACATTCTGGTGGCAGGCAAAACGCGATGGCACCTTTCTCACAGAGGTGCTGGCGGCCATTGCCTGCAGACAGTAGGACCCGGCGACCTCCTGGGCCAAGGGCTGACTGGAAGCCAAGGCTGTTAGCTCTACCCTAAAACTCCGCCCCACCCAGAAACTCTACCCCATCCAAACTGAGCACAGAGACTTTGGCAAGTTTGCAAGTTCAGATGCTGAAGGCTATCTCCTAGAGTAGACACAGCTGATCCTCACAATCAGTTGGCCTGGAGGTCAATTCCTCCCAGTGATACCAACAACAAACAAGACTTATCTGCAACCAGGCTGTATACACAGTCCACAATGGGGTGCACAAAGAGTGTACACCCCAGGTAACAGGGGAGGCTGAGACACCTAGCACACAAAGCTACCCAACCAACTCAGGGAAGCAGTGAAAATGGGGAGAGAAAGAAAAAGATTGCAAACAGAAGAAATGGAGGAAAACAAATGACTGGATATAGAGTTCAAAACCACAGTGATAAGGTATTTCAAGAGGCTCCTAGAAAAAGCCGATAAGCTCACGGAGAACCTCGAGGATATGAAAAAGGACCAACTAGAAACTAAACATATACTGACTGAAATAAATATCTTATAGAAACACAACAGCAGACTAGAGGAATGCAAGAATCAAGTAAAATATTTGAAATACCAAGAGGCAAAAAAATTCAACCGAAAAGAAAAAAGAATCCAAAAATGTGAGGATAGTGTAAGAAGCCTCTGGGACAACTTCAAACGTACCAACATCAGAATTATGGGGGTTCCAGAATAAGAGAGAGAGCAAAATACGAAAAACATATTTGAAGAAATAGTGACTGAAAACTTCCACCACCTGCTGAAAGAAATAGACTTACAAGTCTAGGAAGTGCACAAAACCCCAAGCAAAAAGAATCCAAAGAAGACCACACCAAGACACATCATAATTAAAACGCCAAGAGCAAAAGACAAAGAGAGAATATTAAAAGCAGCAAGGGAAAAACAGTCAATTACCTACAAGGGAGGACCCATGTGATTGTCAGCTGATTTCCCAACAGAAACTATGCCGGCCAGACGGGAGTGGCAAGAAATTTTCAAAGTGATGAACAGCAAGAACCTACAACCAAGATTACTCTACCCAGCAAAGCTATCGTTCAGAATTGAAGGTCAGATAAACAGCTTCACAGATAAGAAGAAGCTAAAGGAGTTCATCAGTACCAAACCAGTATTATATGAAATGCTGAAAGGTATTCTTTAAGAAGAAGAAGAAGGTGTCTGCTTCAAACTAGAGCATGGATGGAACTGGAGAACATTATGCTAAGTGAAATAAGCCAGTCAAAGAAAGATAAGTATCACATGAACTCACTCATTCATGGAATACAATGAACAACATAAACTGATGAACAAAAACAGATCCAGAAACAGAAAAGCATTGACTGTCAAACCTCAGAGGGATGGTAGGGGAGGGTGGGAATAAGGGGAAGAGATCAACCAAAGGACTTTTATGCATGTATATAAGCCTAATGAATGGACACTGATACCAGGGGTTGGGGCATAAGTGGTGACGGGGGGAGGAGGGGATTGGAAGGTGTAATGGGTGATGAGGACACATATATAATACCTTAATCAATAAAGAAATTAAAAAATAAAAATGAATAAATAATAATTCCAACAGTGAAAAAAAGAGAAATTAAAGACCTCAAATCAAGTGCAATAAACAGTAAATAAAGTTACACTGAGTGACAAAATATATATATATATATATATATATATATAGATAGATAGATAGATAGATATAGATATAGATATAGATATAGATATAGATATAGATATAGATATAGATATAGATATAGATATATACTAGAGACCCATTGCAGGAAGATTGCTGCAAGAATAGGGCTTCCTGTAACCTGAGCAAAGCTCCCTCCCATCTCCGCTGCCTCACTCCCTTCTCTGTTGTCTCCCTCTCGTCTTCTCTGCTCCACTCCCTCCCTTCTCCCCTGCCCTGCTTGCTTCCCTCACTTCTCCACCACCCCACTTGCTTGCTTCTCCACAGCTTTGCTCCCTTATGCAGTATTTGGCTTCCTTCTAAGCCATTTTCTGCACATGGATCTGCAAATTTCCTGCCATCTTGATTGGTTAATTTGCATACTCGCTCTGATTGGCTGGTGGGCATGGCTTGTGGTGTAGTGGAGGTACAGTCAATTTGCATATTACTCTTTTATTAGATAGGATTAAGGGCCAGGAAACATTCTAAGAACTGGGGAACCATTCCCACATCAGGAAGGGAAGTCACAGGGTGTATATTATTGCTATGAATACAGTATTTCCTACCACTTACAATATATACAATGTAATGTATTAGATGCCTTCCTATGACATGAAGTACATATTCTCATAGAGTAATGCTGATAGATATATTATAGTTATGGCAGTATGTCATATCCTACCTATATTAATAAAAGGGTAATATGCTAATTAGACCATGAGACCTTCCAGATGTCCTTCCAAACAAAGACATGGTGGAGAGGCTGAGGCAGAGGCAGTGGGGGTGATTAGACCAGGAGGGGAGGGCAGTTGGGGGTAATCAGGCTGGTTGGGGGGGCAATTGGGGGCAAGCAGGCCAGCATGCAGAGTGGTTAGGGGTGATCAAGCAAGCAGGCAGGTGAGCAGTTAGGAGCCAGCAGTCCTGGATTTCGAGGGGGTTGTCTGACTGCTGGTTTAGGCCCGATCCCACAGGGATCCTAGATTGGAGAGGCTGCAGGCCAGGCTGAGGGACATCCCCCTCCCTCATGTACAAGTTCCATGCACTGGGCCACTAGTTTCTAATAAGCCCCAGATGATATAGATGCTACTCATTCTCAGACCATAGTATGAGAAGCAAGATGAATAAGGTATTTGGATAATCAGGGCTCCGATATTTCCTTTCCATTCCATTCTCCTAATTACATTATCCACTCCCTGGATAGGGATAAGACCAGAGGCTGCTGCCAGGATGAGGAAGAGAGATATTGAAGGGATTTTAAGATAGGACCACCTTCACCAGAAGGCCACTGTAGATAGCTGTGAGACCTGGGAATGGAGGTGGTGTTTTAGTTAATGCAAAGATTTCATCCATATCCATCATTGGATGTGGTGATTTCAGGGGGTGGGGCAAGGGGGTGGAAGAGGGCATAGCAGAGATAAATGATGGGGGGGGGGGAATAAAATAATAAATAAATAAATACATCTAATATTTTTAACTGCTTTTTTAAAAAATTAGTTGGGGTAACATTGGTCAACATGAACATATAGGTTTCAGGTATGGGTTTCTAGGTTAGAAGATTTGTATATTGTACCTTGTGCCCACCACCCAGAGTCAAATCTTATCCTTCTACCTTATATTAGGACCGTTTCTCCCTCAACCCAATTCCCCCATCCCTCTGGCAATCACCACACCGCTGTTTGATTTCCCAAGGTTCAGTTTTATATCCCACATATGAGTGAAATCATATAGTTCTTAGCTTTTTCTAACTTATTTCATTTAGCATACTATCCTTAAGGTTCATCCATGTTGTTGCAAATGGTACTATTTCATCCTTTCTTATGCAGAGTAGTATTCCAAATCTTCTTTATCCAGTTCTCTATCGTGGGACACTTTTTTGGCCACTGTGAAAAATGTTGCAATGATCATAGGGGTGCATATCTTTGTTAATACATGATTTTGAGTTTTTCAGTTATATACCCAGGAGAGGGGTTGCTGGATCATATGGTAGCTCTAATCTTAATTATTTGAGGAATTGCCAGACTGCTTTTCATGGTGGTTGTACCAGCAGTGTACATTCCCACCAGCAGTGAATGAGTGGTCCCTTTCTCCACAACCTTTCCGAAACTTGTTATTGCTTGTCTTGTTGATAATGGCCACTCTAACAGGTGTGAGATGGTAACTCATTGTAGTTTTGATTTACATTTCCCTAATTGACAGTGAGGTTGACATTTTTTTCATATATCTTTTGGCTGTTTGTATGTTTTCTTGGGAGAGGTGTATTTTCAGGTCCTCTGCCTATTTTTTGATTTGGTTGTTTGTTTGGTGTTGAGTTTTATGAGTTCTTTATATATTTAGAAAATTAAACTTTTGTTGGAGCTACTGTTTGCAAATATCATCTCTGATCTGGTTAGTTCCCTCTTTGTTTTATTGTTAGTTTCTTTTGCCATGCAGAAGCTTTTTAGTTTGATATTGTCCCATTTAAAAAAAATTTTTTTTGCCTTTACCTCCCTTGCCTTTGGGGTCAAGTTCATAAAATGTTCTCATTGACTGAAGTCCATAAGTTTGTACCTATGTTATCTTCTATGTAACTTAGTCTTTCAGGTCTTATATTTAAGTCTTTGATCCAATTAATTTTTGTACATGGGGACAAACTGTAATCCAGTTTTATTCATTTGCATGTGACTTTCCAATTTTCCCAACACCATTTATTGAAGAGATTGCTTTACTCTATTGTGTGCTTCTGGCTCCTTTGTCAAAAATTATCTGTCCAAATATATGTGATTTTATAGCTGGGCTCTCTGTTCTGTTCCATTAATCTGTGTGTCTGTTTCTCTGACAATTCCAAACTGTTTTAATTATCTTAGTGATTTAGTATAATTTGAAGTCAGGTAGTGTGATACCTCCAGTTTTATTCTTTCTCCTCATTATTGCTTTGGCTATTCAAGGTATTTTGCAATTCTATACATATTTGATGATTTTTCATTCTATGTATTTAAAAATGACTTTGGGATTTTGGTGAGGATTGCATTAAATCTGTATATTGCTTTGGATTACATGGCCTTTAACTATGTTGCTTCTTCCAACCCATGAACACAAAATATTTTTCCATTTTGCTGTGTCTTTTTCAATCTATTTTAATATTGCTTTGTAGTTTCCAGTACATAGATCTTTATGTTCTTTGTTAAATTTATTTCTAGGTATTTTATTCTTTAGTTTTCTATTGCAAAAGAAATTTTTTTCATCTCTTTTTCTGAAGTGTTATTATTAGTATAAAGGAAGGCAATGGATTTTTTGCACATTGATTTTGTATCCTGCAACATGACTATTGTTTCTAATGATTTTGGTGGTGTCTTCAGGGTTTTCTACATACCGAATCATGTCATCCACAAAAGATGAATTTGACTCCTTCCTTATTTGATTGACTTTTATTTCTTGTCTTACTGTTCTGGATAAGACTTCCAGCACTATATTGAATAAGAGTGGTGAGAGTGGACATCCTTGTTTTTTTCCTGATATTAGAGGAAAATTTTTCAGTTTTTCACTATTGAAGATGACATTAGCTGAGGGTTTATCATAGATGGCCTTTATTATGTTGAGGTACTTGCCTTCTATTCCTATTTTATTGAATGTTTTAATCATAAATGGATGTTGTATCCTATCAAATGCTTTTCCTGCATCTATTGATAAGATTATATTATTTTTATTATTTTATTTGTTAATGTAGGGTATTACATTGATTGATTTGCATATGCTGAACCATCCTTGTGCCCCTGGAATGAACCCAACTTGAGTATGATGTACTGTTTTTTGGATGTATGGTTGTATTTGATTAGCTAGTATTTTGTTTGGGATTTCTGCATCAGAGATATTGGTCTTTAGTTTTCTTTCTTTGTGTTATCTTTGCCAGGTTTTGGTGTCAAGGTTATATTGGCCTCATAAAATATGTTGTTATATTGGCTTCTTCTTCAGTGTTTTGGAGGAGATTGAGAAGGTTTTTAATCTTCTTTGAAAGTTTGGTAGAATTCACTGGTGACGCCATCTGGTCCTAGACTTTTGTTTTTGGGAGGATTTTGGTGGTTGTTTAAATTTCCTCACTGTTGATCAATCTATTTAGATTTTCCAGTTCTTAATAACTTAGTCTATGAAGGTTATATATTTCTAGGAACTTATCCATTTCTTCTAGGTAATTGAATTTGGTGGTGTATGGTCTTTTATAATCTAGTATGATCTTTTATATATCTGTGATGACTATGGTGACTTCCACTCTCTCACTTCCAGTTTTTTTTATATGAATCTTTTTCCTTTTTTCCTTAGTGATTCTAATCAGGGGATTGCCAATTTTATTAATATTTCTAAGAATCAGCTCTTTATTTCATTGATTTTTGTACAGTATTTTTATTCTCTATTTCTTTTAATGCTGCTCTGGTTTTTATTATTTCCTTTCTTCTGCTGACTTTGGGTTACTTTTGTTCTTTTTTTCTAGTTTTTTAAGATGTGATATTAGATTGTTTACTTGGGATTCCTCTTGTTTCTTGAGATAGGCCTGTAACAATATAAATTTTTCTCTTATTACTGCTTTCATTGCATCCCAGAGGTTTTATTATGTTGTATTATTATTCTCATTTGTCTCTAAATAATCTTTTGATCTCATCTTTTATTTTTTCTTTGACTCAATCATTTCTTAGTAGTATATTCTTTAATCTCAACAAATTTGTGGGTTTCTTTACTTATTTTTATCATTGATTTCTAATTTTAAGGCATCATGGTCAGAGAATATGCTTGGTATAATTTCAATCTTCTTGAATTTGTTGATGCTAGTTTTGTGACGCAGCATATGGTCAATCCTTAAGAATGTTCCATATACACAAGAAAAGAGTGTATAATCTGATATTCTGGGATGAAACGTTCTGTAAATGTCAATTATATCCATTTGGTTTAGTGTTTGATTTAAGGTCAATATTTCTTTACTAATTTTCCATTTGGTTGATCTGTCTAGACCTATAAATGAAGTATTAAGGTTCCCCACTATGATTGTGTTTTGATTTGTTTCTCTCTTTAGTTCTAAGAGTAGTTTGATATATTTCAGTAATTCCTGGTAGGGTGCATGTGGCCTTCAACTGTCTGAGCTTTTCCTCCCTTTTATCTTCCCATTTATTCCTGGTTGCCCACCATTAGATATTTTAGTGTGTGGGTCTCTCAAGCATGTTCTGGGTTGAACATGAACTTCTTTGTTGAATTATAGTTGATTAACTTTTTGAAATTTCAAGGGAAGAGAACAAGATATGCTCTTATGCTGCCATTTCTCTGATGTAACCTATAGGAAGTTAATATTAAGAAGCATTATATTTTCTTTATGTAGTGTCCCCTTTATCTTTATAAAGTGCCCATATTTGTCTTTTGCTATTTTTCTTATCTTAAAATCTATTTTGTTAGATATAAGTATTACTACACCTGCTTTTCTGTGGATATTATTTGCTTGGAGAGTCATTTTTTACCTTTTCATTTTTAATCTATTTTTGTCTTTGCAGCCTAGATATGTCTCTTGTAGGCAACATATGGTTGGGTTATGCTTTTTGATCCTCTCTGCTATTCTGTGCCTCTTTATTGGTGAATTTATACCATTTACATTTAAGGTAATTATTGATGTATGAGGATTTCCTGTTGGACATTGAAACTGGGACTGTAGTCTGCAGATGCAAGATTTTTTAAAGTAAACCAGGAGGAGAAGCAGGAATCCAGTCATTGCCTCACTAATAGAGATGTGAATAGAAAGATCAGGAAGGCTGGTTAACCTTAATCACTCTGAAAGGTCAGAGCTATCATTCATTGTTTAGATGAGACATTGGTAGTTGAAGCAGCTTCCACTTATTAGTCTTATGTAAATTCTTGCTGATTGACTATTATTGGAATTTCCTGACCTAAAGAATATGGGTGTATCCCATAGGCTTAATAAAAGGAAATAGCAAGGCCAGATCTGGGGTTGTCCTCCACCTTGAGATGGACTCATCTCTGGCCCCCGTTATTCTAGTCTCTTTCATTTGTTTGTGACCTTCTCCAAATCCTGAACCTTGAACTGGAACCCTGGGCCACAGGGGATGTGAAAGGGGTTCCCTCAGGCTAGTTTGCCCCCAATTGCTTTCCCCTGCGGGCTTAATCACCCCCAACTGCCCTCCCCTGATAGCCCAGTCACACCTAATTTCCCTTTCTTGCCACCCTGGTCGCCCCTAACTACCCTCCCTTGCTGGCCCCGTCACCCCTAATTGCCCTCCCTTGCCAGCCTGGTTGCCCCTAATTGCCCTTCCCTGTAGGCCTGGTCACCTCCAACTGCCTTCCCCTGCTGGCCTGGTCATTCCTAATTTCCCTCCCTTGTCAGCCTGGTTGCCTCTAACTGCCCTCCCCTGCTGGTCTGGTCACTCCCAACTGCTCTCTCCTGCATGCTTGGTCACCTCTAACTGTCCTCTGCAGGCCTGATTGCCCACAACTGCCTTCCCCTGCCAGCTATCTTGTGACAGCCATTTGTGTCCACAGGGGGGGGGGGGGCATCTTTTTGCATATGGGGGTGGCCATTTTGTGTATTGGAGTGATAATTAATTTCCATATTACCTCTTTTTTATATTAAATTATATAGGACTAGAGGCTCCTGACATGAAATTTGTGCACTGGGGGAGGGTCCTCTCTGCCCAGCCTGCATCATCTTCAATTCAGGACCCCCTGGGGGGATATCCAACTGCCGGTTTATCCCTCTCAGGATCCTGGACGGATGGCTCCTAACCACTCACCTGCCTGCCAGACTGTTTACCCCTCAACCCCCCCACCCCCGTTGCCTGACCAGCCTGGTCATTCCCAAGTGCCCTCCCTCCCCCCACCCCCATGGGCCTATTTGCCCCACACAGCCTTTTTGGTCGTCCGTTCAATTGCAATAGTCACTTAGTCTTTTTTATAGATAGATGCCTTCTAACTTGGCCTCTTTTTATACTTTTACTGGCTGTTCATAGGTATTTTTTCTTTCAACGTGAAATCGAAGATCATCATCATCAATTATCCCTCCCAAAAGCCCTCATTAGAATTCTAATTGGAATTGTATCCATATATCAATAGTGACATAATTGATTTTGTACAATAATAACTCTTCCACACATGAACATAAAATTTTCCATTTTAAAAAGTTCAAATGTTGCTTTATATTCTTCCACTTTATATTATCATTTATTTCATTAGGGTCTGTACTTTTTATCCATATTTTTAACATTTTTATTGGTGTTATAAATGAAATGTTTTCCTAAGGAATTTTCATTTCTAGGTTCTTATTTCTAGAATAAAGAAAAGCAGAGTCCAACATTACCCAATTCTGTTTTTTGTTCTAAAATTTTTTTAACTGGAATTTTTTTCTAGATCTATAATCATATTTTACTTTCAAATAGACTTCCAATAAATTGCATGTGATATTGTTTTACTCCTTTACTCTGCTTCTCTGTAGCACTCTCTTCTTACTCCTAATCTTCAATGATTTTGCTTTTTTCTTAATTGTGCTCAAGAAATGTTTATATGTACATATTAATAAACACCTCAAAATCTTGTTGCCCCGGCCTGCGGGGTCATTCAACAGGGACAACAAGGGGACGCACCTAAGGGAATGGAAAACAGACAGGGACACGAAGAAGGGAGGCAAGACAAAGTGTTCTGATCAAGCCTCAAAATTTTATTTCTGGTTGTTCTTTATATATGCTCTCAGAAGGGGAGGAGGTGAGGGTGTGGGGTAAGGGGCGAAGAGGGATGTAGCTCAATCTGTCTGGCGGGCTATTGTGGCAGTTGCCGGGGCGGGGAAGTTCTGAGTTCCTACCAGGTGCTGGCGGCCGATAGCGGATGTGGATTGTGACTGCTGACCTTTAGGGACCATCCACAGCCCTTGCTGTTCTTTGTTCTGGCTCTCAACATCTTGTTTTTATATTTACTTATACATTCTACTCATTAGTTTTATATTTTATTAACATTAGCTTTTGGCTGTGTTACCATGTTTCATACTTATTTTGAATATCACCAAGAAAAATAAAACACTTTCACAGAATTTAGTACATAAGACCTTATCACTTAGAATGTTTATTTTGTACTTATTAGACAAACTCTTTTAGGTTTATGAAACATAAATTTAAATCATATTTTCCTTTTATCCATCTATAAAAGGGAAATATGAAATGCCTAAAACATTTTTCATGTGTCTTCTCATTGAGAGTCAAGCTCGTTTAAATCACCATTCACTCAATGATCAGTGTCCCCATTCTTCAGTTCAGTTCTGTGCTCTGTGCTGGGGTCACAGTGTTTCTCAAAAAAGAGATCCACTGTTTAAAAGATTCTCTTCCAAATTGCTGCTATTCATTCTGCAATCATCGATGCTGGTTATCGCTCACTGGACATGTCATTCAAAATACACAGTTAGATTTCAACCAGTGTCCATACCCCTTCTTCAAATAGTGTTTAAGTGGATTTTTGACTGGCATGCCCAAAGGTTTCAGTGACAGCTCAGGAAATCAGCCACATTTTTATGTGTACAGACAACAACAAGGTCACACTGCTACACGCTCAACATAAATTGAGGACATATTCTGATTTCAGAGGTGTCAAAATAAAAAACAAAGTGGGCCTTAGAGGCAATGAAATATGACAATCCTCATTTCCTGATTTACTTTGGTTTATTATATATTTTATGCTTGATTTTAGTTCTATAAACAATAAATATATCTGACTATGAATTTTTCTATGATAATAGCTTTTGAAATGACTATAAGGTTTTAGTATAAAGTATTATTTTCATTGTTTTTCAGTATATTGTAAATTCAATTTTGATTTTTGATTATACAAAGTGTTTTCTATTTATTCTTATTCTCTGTGTAGTGATATTTTACTTTACAGTACTTGTTTTTAATTATATTGGATTCTGAATATACAATCTGCCTCATAAAATATCCACCTTTAAAAATGTAATAAAGATGTTCTTTTTGGTAATATATATATAACTAATTTTATACATTTTTGTGGACATACGAAAATGTATAATTTTAATCAAAGAAAATAAAAGTCATTAAAATGAAATTCATTAAGAATTAAAATCAGATTGTTAGTTATTTCATTCAATCCTCTTAATTTTTTTATTAGTTATGGAAACTAGAAAATTAAGGAGTTTTAAGATGTCCAGAGTTTGCGAGTAATGTGGGAAGTAAGTGGGACTGGGGAATGAGATTCTTTTTTACCCACATGGTCAAGCAGAAGACAAGGTACAGCAATAACACTGGAAGTAGGGATGGTGTACTCTTGTGGGCTAGTGACTGAACAGGGCCATGAAGACAGCCTCAGGGGTCCTAGTAATACTCTAGTATGTTTGTTTGTTTTTTCATTTGTGTGCTTGGTACATGGGCATATTCAGTTTGTGAAAACTGCATGATGTTTGTACAGTTCTGTATATATGTTTATTCTTTTATAAAAGTTTTTTAATGTAACCACAAGGTAAATTTATTTAATGTCATTTCTTCGTTCTTACCCTATCCCTTTTTCTTTTCAACAAATATTGATCTAAAAGAAATATTGACTCCAAGTTTAGACCTTTGTTTATGAAAACTGCTTCACATCCTTGCTTCTTTCTTTCTTCATAGTCTTTTTCCCACATATTATTCAGAATAGTGTAACTCAATATCTCTCTGGCTGACCCTGCCCACACAGAGCTCTGAAAAGGTCAGCTGAATGTCCCATGTCTTATTTCCACCTAAAAAACATGACCTCTAAACATCACAGTAGCAAAGAAAGAAAAATGTGGAGCATCCACCTGACTTAAGATCCAGGACTGTAAGTGACTCATGCCACTTCTGCCCTTAGTAGATGGCCTGAACCCAGACACACAGCCCCAAACTGCAAAGGAGGATGAATGAGGCTGTCATTTTGCTTCTGGTCACATCACTTAATGACCTAGAAGAGCATATTTTACATGTCAATCTTACAACCTTCCCAACAGTTCAATATATCTCTCAATCCTGCAAACCAGCTCTTAAACTCATGAAACTGGTATCTTAAACTCTTTTTCTTCATCATCAAGCCAAATGGTATGTGTAAATATTTTGCTTTATTAAGAAAATAAAAAGGGCCTGGCCATGGTGGCTCCATGGTTGAGTGATGACCTATGAACCAGGAGGTCATGGTTTGATTCTTGGTCAGGGCACAAACCCAGGTTGGGGGTTGATACCCAGTTGGTGGTGGGGGTGATGAGGAAGGGCATGCAGAAGGCAGCCAACCAAGGATTCTCTCTCATCATTGATGTTTTTTTCTATTTCTCCCTCTCTCTTCCTCTCTGAAATTAGTAAAGATATATTTTAAAATAAAAAATAAAAGAAAGCTAAAAGATGGCAGTGTTATATCTAGTTAGGTTTGTAACTTCTCTAATTTTTCTTGGACATTCCTTAACATTTGTCCAATTTCACCTTTGATATTCTTATATAAGCTATACATTAAGAAAATCAAAGTCCTGTGATATAATTAACAAATGACTTGGTCATTTTCTCCTACCTATTCAAACCCATTCTGTGGGACTAATTTTTCCCCTGCCCACTAGATAAAATTTAAGGCAAGTCTTATTGTTTTATGGTCAATTATCACACATATATATTTCTTTTTCCAACTACTTGTAGTTATGCAAACAGTCTCAGGTTGAAATTAAAATATCTAGTCCTATGTACTAGTCACAGAATTCAACTCCATTTATAATTAAATATTTTTTTCTGTAAGACATGCTTTGAAAAAAAAAATAGGTGTTACCACTTCTGCCTGATAGACCAATCACTTCCTAACCACTCTCCTGCCAGTTTGATCAACACCTAACTGTTCCCCTGCCAGCCCAATTGTCCCCAACTGCCCTCCTCTCCCAGTCCAATCACCCTCAACTGCCCTCCCCTGCAGGCCTGATTTCCCCCAATTTCTCCCCCTCCCTGCAGGCTTGGTCCCTCCCAACTATCCTCCCCTGCAGGCCCAGTCACCCCCAACTTCCCCCCCTGCAGGCCTGGTCCCTCCTAACTGTCCTTCCTGCAGGCCTGGTCACCCCAAACTGCCTTCCCCTGCCAGGCTGGTCACTCCCAACTGCCCTCCCTTGCCAGTTCAGTTACCCCTAATTGCCCTCCCTTGCCTGCCTGATTGTCCCCAACTGCCCTCCCCTGCTGGCCTGGTCGCCCATAACTACCCTCCCCTGTCGGCCATCTTGTGGCAGCCATCTTTGACCACATAGAGGTGGCCATCTAGTGCAAAAGTGTGAAGGTCAATGTGCATATTACCTATTTATTATATAGGATGGCTGAGGGAATAAGAGACTGGTTTTGAACACTTCCTTGCAACTCCTTCATGGTGGTCTCATATCTCACTTTGTGATGTAAGTGATTATCATGGTGTTGAAACCCTGGAAAAATCAAGGATTTGAGCTCACACCTAACTGCTTCCATATTTCATATTCTTTCTACTATTCCAAACACCTCCACTTATGTCAAATTAATGATACCATTCAGAATTTATTTGATATTGTATATTATAATAGCTTTTATTTGGGCCCTGAAAAAGATGTCTTTCCAAGTGTGTATTGCCATACTCTTCCCTTCTCAGTGATTATTTTTTCCATTTTACCAAGAGCTGAAAAACCAAAGGAAGCTATTGGTTTTCCTTTTTCTTGCTCAAGTGGAAAATTTTAATTAGCTCTTAAATAGTGTAAATAGTGAAGTTTTAACTTTTATCAAACTATGATCTATAGCATTCATTCTTTCCTTAAAGAAATGAAGAGATCTGGTGAAGTACAAAAATATTTTTTTTCTGAATAAATTTCTCAGAAAGAACATTTGAAGCCTTTGCTGCTGGTTACTGGCTCTGTCTCTGTTTTATGGAGTTTTACTTCCATATCAGCAAATATGTAAATGTCACCACATCCTGTGGGTGATGTTATTGTCTACATTCTGGGGAATAAAGTTAGAGTTATCTGACTGGTCCAGCTTGGATCAGAGGAGCACAATTGGTCCATTCAACTGTGGCCAGAGAGGCACAGTCAGGTAGTACAAACAGGGCTGCCAGGGCAGCATCCCTGTGAGTAAGTCTATTCTCTAAAAAAAACATGTTATTTTGAACTGGGAAGACAGCCAAGAATCTAACCAAGTTAAAGACAAAACCAAGTATGTACTCAAGTTTCATGATAAAGGAAGAATAAGATGTTCTACCTCAAGTAATATAAATTTCAATGCGATCCTGGCCATCTCTGAACATGTTTCCTGGATTAAGATTCAGGTTACAAAGTTAAAGATTAATTATAATGTATATAGCAGATCTTGTAAACAGTATTCACAAATTTTAGCATTCACACCAATAAGAATAGTTTATTATTTATGATACAATCATCTGAACACTACCCCAGATTACAGCAAGGGAGGTTTTGGGATTTCTCATAACAGGAAAGTCATTTAATCCTTACACATATAATGACCTACCTGCTCCTAGGAAGGTATATATCAGGACAAAAAACAAGCTCAGGAAATGAGAGAAAAGTTAAATTTAGGAATAATAGTCCCCATATATAGCATGGAGTTAAACTAGTTGGAACACAGAAGTGAAATGTTCTCCAATCTACAGCATATACTTTGTGGCCACTCCCATAGATCTATCCATATGCCTTTTTCCCCAGACCTCCTTCTAATCTTTCTCCTGCCAGTCTTGACCAACCAGTCTAGCCATTCTCCATCTCCTAGGAGTCCATTCGGATTCTTAACTTGAGCCATTTCTCCTTCCATAAATGTATACAAGATATACCACTCAAAAGTCTGCCCTGTGAGAAGGTTTAGGTATTTATCACTTACATTAATCTCTGCCTTTCCCCTCAGGATGCTTTTTTTTTTAAAATTTACAATTGTTTAAGTAACTTGTTGCTGAATAACAAATTATCACAAAATATTGGGTGACTTAAAATAGCAACCATTGTATTAGTTAGCACTGTTCTGTGAGTTAACAGGAGCTTAATTGGACCAGTCTTCTATTAGTCTTATTTGGAGACTCTCATGCAGATGCAGTCAGATAGCAGATAGGCAGGGACTGTCCAAGATAGCTTTATTAAGGTGGCTGGCACCTTAGCAGAGATGGATGGGAGGCTAGGACCTATATTTCTAAGCAGTCTCTTCATGTAGCTACCCAGAACTTCTTTATATGGCAGGTAGATCACAAAAGTAAGCATTCCAAGAAGACAAGGCCCTGTGTGCAAACTCTTATACAGTCTTTGCTTACTCTTGCCTATTCTAATCCATTTTGCCAAACTCAGAGTCAAATTTGGAAAGCACTATACCAAGGTGTGAATATTGGGAAATAGCTCATTGAGGGCCACCAAAGCAACTGCCTATTTGGCCATTAGGAGAAGAGCAGTTCCAAAGTCTTCTACTTGGCTCTTTCCACTACAATATTGCTTAGCTTACAGGCGAAGAAATAAATATGACAGTTCTGCAAATCCCCAGGGATGTCTGTTCCAGGGAAATGACCTCTGGATGAGTACATGAACTCAGTGTACTCTGTGAGTTGGACCTAGGCTATCTGTGGAGAGCGCCCTCAGGGAACAAAGATTCTCCGAGAGGGCAGGCCTTGCAAGGCCCATCTGCTCTAAAGATTAGTTATGGTTTCTGCCCCCTGGAGAATGGTTACCTTCAATTGTAGTTTAGCAAACAATACTGCCCTCCAGCACATAACATTGTAAATAGCCAAACGTCTATGGGAAAATGGGAAAAGATTTAGGTGGCATCTTGGATGGAGATATAGCCTAAGGAAATTAGTTAAGATAAGGGGTTTAATGGGGAAACATGTTTACAATAGAATGTAACTTTGTTGTTAGGGGTACAAGGAATTGTGTAATATGTAACCAGAACTGTTTAAAGAGTGGAGTGAAATAAACTCTGGGCCGCAGTCCTAAAGAGGGCTTTGTGGACCTCCTGATCCCATATCTTTTGTTTCTTCTTTATTTCCATCCATTTTTCTATCTCTATCTTTCTGTAAGCCTCGCCCCCCTTTCAGGTACTGTTCGACTGATGCCGGCTCGCCCCGGCAGCTATCTAAGAAGGAGGGGTCCCAGATATTAATGTCCACTCATACTTTGCTGCAAATAACCTTTGAAATGTTTGCATATTCCCCTTTAACCAATATACAGTTAACTGAGTGGGAGGCCAGTGGGGGAACTATTGTCACATTCACCTACCATGTTGCTGCAGGGTCCTTCCTCCCCTTCAGTTGACAGGTTCCATGAGCAAAAAATTATCTCAGGTCTGGAAACTGGACAAGGGACATCATAAATTGTTATTGGGTAGTTCACTAAACCTCCTTGTTTTTTCACATGTAATGTTTTTTCTTGATCTCATATAGGAAGGGAGGGGAAAAGAGAGAGAGAAAAGAAGGAAAGAGAGAGGGAGAGAGAGACAGAAAACATTGATACGAAAGAAAAACATTGATCAGTTGCCTCCTGCACCCCTATTCGTGCCCCTCATTCGGGCATCAATTACTGGGGTTCTTTTTCCCCAGCCTCAGCATCTCACCCTTTTTGATTTTTTAAATTAAACAAGAATGTATGTTTTTAAGATTTTTAAATTCAATGGAAAGGACAGAGTTCTATCAAGTCCCTTTAAATTGCTGTCAGGCATTAAAGGAATTAGCCTGCAGTCAGTTTCTATCTGGGACAACAGTTCTTTGAGTGTACATGTCAGCAATGAGATTTTAGTTCTAGATGGTGGATAAACGGTGCCAATGCAGATCTGACCTTCTCTGATTTGGTCCTGGGAAACCTGCAGCGACACACAGCTGCTAACTACTATCATGGCAAGGCGTCTTCAACATCTTCATTTTTGGACTGTTTCTCCTCTGTTCTTGAGGCCACTGCTATTTCTGTGGCTGGAGCAGTCCTGTCAGTTCCTCTCTGGGATCCGTTGTTGCAGGAATCCACATGGGCTTTTCTGGGAATATACAAACATATTCTCGACCAAAGGTTAACAAAAGGATCTTTTCTATAAATTTGTCTTGAGATCCTTTTTATTTTTGCCCAATTTTCCTTTGGCTTATTTTGACACCATGTGATTTTTCATGGGTATCTTGCTATTACCATTACAAATGTAAATTAATTTTCAAAGTAAAAAATTTCTTGATGTAATTTACTTACAGGATATTTCTCCATATATCATATTTTTCCACTATCCCCCCCCCCTTGTTTGATTTAAATATTATGAGGC
Source organism: Antrozous pallidus (assembly GCA_027563665.1). Lineage (NCBI taxonomy): Eukaryota > Metazoa > Chordata > Mammalia > Chiroptera > Vespertilionidae > Antrozous > Antrozous pallidus. The sequence goes on from CM050508.1 coordinate 102,807,154, forward strand.
TTTTGAAATTTTAAAATGCAAGGGAGAACACCAAGATGGCGGCATAGGTAAACACCTATTGTTCTTCTCCGCACAACGATTTAAGAACTACAACATTGCAGAACAGACAGCACCCAGAATCGCCAGAAAGCTGGCTGAATGAAAACTCCACTAATAAGAGTAAAGGTGGGACGCTGAGACTCAGGAGCGGCGGGAGCGCAGCCTTGAAACAGGTTAGGAGCCGTCCTGGTCTCGCGCGCCAGGGCTGGGGCTGGAGCAGCAACCCCTGCCGGATTTCGCCAAACGGGGAGGGCAGAGACGTCCCACTGCAGGGAGTCCCCAGTGCCAGGCGAGGACCGAGATCTGGGGTACGTGGAGACATCCCGCTGCACAGATTCCCCAGTGCCAGGCGAGGTCTGAGGTCCGGGGGACGCACCCTGGAAGCAGGGCGCAGCAGAAGCTCCTAATCTGCGAGAAACCCAAAGGCGGCGAAAAGAAGTTTCTGCGCAAGGGTCACGCAAACCCGTGACTTGCCCCCTGGAAACTTGTCTCCTGCTTCCGGAAACCATCTATTTTACAACCCTGGGCTAGACTTTTGGTGTGCAGACACATTTGGGGGAAGGCAGAGTTGTCTGGCAAGGGGAAGAGACTAGCGGCTTTCTCTTGGAGGTGTCTGCAGCCATCCCCATCCAATAGAGACCCGCGCGCGCGAGCGCTGCATAGGACGCAGCTGACACTGAGGCTGCCGAGCAGCTCAGAGACTCCGCCCATCCAACCTGAACACAGTCTCCCTTCACAGCCAATTGGCCTGGAGGTCAAACCCTCCTAGGGCTAACAACAACAAGCTGGGTTTAAATTCAAAAATACTGAATACAACCCATAAAAGATTGCAGTAAGAGTACCCACCTCAGGTAACTGGGGAGGCTGAGCCATTGTCCCTTTGAGGATATCTACCACATAAAGCAGCCACCATGCAGAGACATGGAAAAAAATCAGGTGTGAAAGAAATGGAGGAGAAAAGACGACAAGACATAGAGTTCAAAACCACGGTAATAAGGCTTTTCAAGAGGCTCCTACAAAAGGCCGATCAACTTAATGAGAATTACCAGGAAATAAACAAGACCAACCAGGAAATGAATGAGAATTACAGGGAAATGAATGAGAACCTCAAGGAAATGAACAAGACCTCTGAGGATACGAACCAGACCCTCACAGATAAAAAAAAGGACCAACTAGAAATTAAGCATACACAGACTGAAATAAAAAATATTACACAAAGTCCTAAAAGCAGTCCAAGTCAAAGATTTGAAATACAAAGAACCAAGTCAAAGATTTGAAATACAAAGAAGCAAAATCCACTCAGCTGGAAAAGCAAGAAACAAAAAGAATTCAGATAATTGAAGATAGCGTAAGGGGCCTCTGGGACAACCTCAAGCATGCCAACATCTGAATTATTGGGGTGCCAGAAAAAGAGAGAAGAGCAAGTTAATGAAAATGTACTTGAAGAAATAGTGACTGAAAACTTCCCCCACCTGGTGAAAGAAACTGACTTAAAAGCCCAAGAAGTACACAGAACCCCAAAATATCGGAATCTAAAGAGGACCACACCAAGACATATCATAATTAAAATGCCAAGAGCAAAAGATAAAGAGAGAATATTAAAAGCAGCAAGAGAAAAACAGTTGGTTACCTACAGGGGAGCACCCATACAATTGTCAGAGGATTTCTCAACAGAAACGATGCAGGCCAGATGGGAGTGGCAAGAAATATTCAAAATAATGAAGAGCAAGAATCTACCACCAAGATTACTCTATCCAGAAAAGCTGTCATTCAGAATTGAAGGTCAGATAAAGTGCTTCGCAGATAAGAAAAAGCTAAAGGAGTTCATCACCACCAAACCAGTATTATATGAAATGCTGAAAGATATTCTTTAAGAAGAGGAAGAAGAAAAAGGTAAAAATATAAATTATGAACAACAAATACACATCTATCAACAAATGAACATAAAAATCAAGTGAATTGATAGGCTGATGAACAGGATAAACTGGTGAATATAACAGAAACATGGACATAGAGAGGGAATGGACTGACAATTCTTGGGGAGAAAAGGGTTGTGGGAAGTACAGCAAGAGACTGGACAAAAATTTTGCAACAATGGGAGAGGATATTGGGGAGGGGGAGGTGAGGGTGAAGGGTGGGGTAGGTACAGGGTGGAGGGGAGATACAGTGGGATAAAAAAGGGGAAACAATGTAATTAATAAACTGAACAATAAAGAAAAAAAGAGTAAAAAAAGAAATTTTAAAATGCAGTCTTGATGACTTTTAATTTTAATTTTTTGCACAGAAATATGACTGCTTTGGATTCATTGCATGTTTGGCAATTTTACTATGAGAGGAAACATCAATAAAAATTTTAGTTAATATTTCAGGAACAATATTTTGTCCAGTACAATTAAGTTTTCTTGAATATTCACTTATTTCAATTAGCCAATTTAAATTAACCTGAAATAAGATTTATTTTTTAACTTTACTTGCCCTAGGTTATAGACAATAAATGACATTAATTAAATCCTTAATAAAATCCTTGCTATTAGTCTTTGAGTAACTTTACATTAACTTTGTCAGAGAGACAAAAACACAAATTATTTACTTCAGTTCAAGGGGCCAAAGATATGTATTTTTAGTTATAGTTCTTCAGATGTTTCAAGAAAACCTCTCTATTTCTTTCTAGATTAATTTTCACCAACCTTTTGTAAAACTAAAACTCCAGTTTAAAATCTAATTGATATCTTAACATAATTATAAAAAGTATTATAATCTTTAAATCATATATGGATACATATATTTGATCGTTTTTCCAAGTTCAGTTTCAAGGCTGTAACTGAGGCTGTAGAGAGTTTCACTTAAGAACCTTTGTCTTTCTTTATACAAGCAACCCAGGTCTGCTATTTGGCACTCAAGCATAAAGCCAAATAGCTTGTCACAAGAAATCTCACCATAGTTAAACTGACTACTAATTTACTGTCAGATTTAATATTTTGACAACAATCATAGTTTACACTGTAAATACTAGTGAAAGAGATTTCAAAATTTTCAAATGTCTCCTTTTTATTAAGCTAGAATTTTATATTTTAAGAGTATCCCCTTAGGCTAATTTGCATATACAAAGGGATCACTGGAGGTCTCAGTAACTTTCTTAGAAGACTTATTTAAATTGCTTATGTGATAGCCAGACTCAGAGAGGGGAAGAGGATAGAAGAAAAGGACGTGGTTCATCGTGCTTAGACCAGACACAACCACCGAAACCCCCTTTAGCTGTTTATGACATTTACTCAACCCTCCCTTTCCCGAGGACATCCTGCTGCCAGAACACCACAAGGCCAGATACCAGGCCAACAGGGCTCACCAGCTTGGGAACAGAATTTGAAATCTCCTGCTTCCCTGTACTGTAACTGACCTTGTGCTACCTTTCTTTGTGTGAAACCGGCCAATCACAAATTGCCAAATCTCCCTGTGTTGGAGATAAAAAGTGCTTGCTACTGAGGCTGGGGGCTTGCGTTGCTCACTGCTGTGACAGTTGAGATGTGGGCCCGGACTCGAGTTCGTAATAAAGGCTTCTTAAATTTTTGATCTGGCTCCTTGGTGGTCGTCACTCACGGGTGGTCCATAACATTTGGAGGCCCCAGCGAGATACACTCCGGCACTACGGCCGGTGGGTGGACATCCCTGAGACCCCTTTGAGTTCCATCCCAAGTTCCAAGGGAACAAAAGAGGGGACTCCAAAAAATTCCAATTGACAATCTTTTTATTGAAGCCGAAGCCGTCAGGACCTCTTAGGAGGTAAGAAATCTGTTTTCTGTCTGGTTTGGAACATTCCTCAGAGGGTCCAAAAAGGAAGGTGGGACGCCGCGTACTTCCAGGGCCGGACCCCTGACACGATGGTGCCAGGGGTCTTCAGGACTGCAGGACCTCGGTGTGGGGTTTGCAGCAGCGGTCAGGTTCTGTTTCTGCACTGGGGAACTCCTTTGTGGGGTTTGCAGCAGTGGTCAGATTCTGTTTCTGGACTGCGGGACCCCGATGTGGGGTTTGCAACAGCGGTCAGGTTCTCTATATTGTCTTCAGGACTGCAGAACCCCTGTGTGGGGTTTGCAGCAGTGGTCAGGTTCTGTGTATTTTCTGTCTGGTTTATGTTCTGTGTTTTGTTTTCATTTTGTCGCTGTTTTATTCCTGTGCAGTAACAGTCAGAATGGGCCAGGGTCCGTCTGGACACTCCACCCCATTACAGTGTTTCCTTAAGAATTTTCAGGAATTTCAGAAGCGTGTGCGCGGATGACTATGGAGCTTTGGTTGATGATTTTGCTCTGCAGAAATTTTGTGAATTGGAGTGGCCCACATTCAGGGTTGGGTGGCCCTCCACTGGGACGTTGGACCTAAATGTTGCTTGTGAGGTCTGCCATGTTGTTCATGGCAATCCGGGCCACCCGGACCAAATTCCTTAAATTGATCTCTGGATTGACATTGTCACTGACAAGCCTTGGTGGTTAAAAGGTTGCCTGCCCTCGAAGGGAAAATTGGGAAAGAGACAGACAATCCTGTTGGCCCAAGGGCGCTCGGGACGGTCGCCCCAGCCTCAGGGTCTGCCCGTCTTGGAGGCACCGGAGGAAGAACCCCGAGCCAGGCGGCCACCTCCCTATGTGCCTCCCTCCCTTTCAGGACCACCCCCTGACCAGGACCCTCTCGTCAGCTCAACTGGAGATTTCTCCAGACCTCTGTCCCCAAATAACCCTTTCAGTCCACCCCACACCAGGGCTGGGACAGAGAATGGGGACCGATCCCAGGAGGCTAGTTCTGGGAATCTTAAACCTTTTTTTCCTCTAGCTTGGCCTGAATGGGATTTCAACATGGCAGAAGGTAAGGGGAGGCTCTGGGTCTACTGCTAGGCTGTGATGGGGGGTCTTTAGATGGCTGCTAGGAAGCTGACTAATTTGGCTAAAGGAAAGCTAGGAAATTTGATTTCTGGATAAAGGCTTGGAGGTGTGGGTGGTGCCAGTGGCTGGCAGGCGGAAAGGGAGCTGGGGCCAGAGAAGCGGCTAGGCGCGGGCACGGCCTCCAAGTCCCATCTGCCGCTGGCCCGGCCCTGCCATCGCCGCCCACGGGGCTCCTCGGCGCAGCCGCCAGGGCTTGGGGAGCATGAGCGCCGGGACCCTCAGCAGGGAGGCCAGGACCTGGCCCAGGATCTAGACGGTGTGGGGGAAGGGAGCCACGTGGCGATCCAATAGGGATGTCACTCCCCAGAGGGTGACTGGGTCTCATCTTCACCATTTTTTAAAAAGAATTTATCCAAAGTAAATCCCTTAAAATAATTGGAATTGGATTTAAAACTCAGAAATTGTTCAAATATGGATGAATAATGTATTAATTGTATCGATCTAGTGGCCTAGAGGAAGAAGCGTAGTCCAGGCTGGCTACTGAATGCCCCCAGGCAGAGGAAAAAAAAAGGCCTTTTAAAAAAGTCAGGAGGCAGCCTGGGCTGTTAACCAAATGATAAAAAACTTGTTTAATAATCTGAGTATTGCTTCCTCATGAGAAAAACCTAGAGGACAAAATTGAAGCTATTAGTTGATAATGTCTTGTATTTTTCTTAGAAACAAAGTATTATTAATCTAAGGATAGCTAAATGTTTGACTTTTCAGTTTTAAAAGTTCAAAATACAAATTAAATTCGGAGAAATTATATAAATGTGGTAATTAAATGTCTAAAGTATAACTTTAAAAAAAATATGTTATGTTTTCTCTGATAATTTGACTTGTGTTGGTCTATATTTCTTAAATATAGCCAAATATTGAACAGCAGAATCTTAAATAAGAACCAATAAGTAAGATACCTAAATTGTACTGAATAAATCTCTTTTTTAAATTAAAGATACCTACTTAAGTTACTTTATAAATTAGCTTGTTAAATTATAGTCAAGGTTTTCAGCTAAATTAAAATGCCAATGCTGATTATGGAAATGCCTGAGAAAAGATAGTTTCATTACAGAGATGATTCAAGCTTGTCAGAATGTGGGATCAGGACATTTCCTAAAGCAAGTTTTGTGGACCTGTGCCACAGGGAACTTTAGGATTAATCTTAAGGAGGAGTGGAGACACCCTTAAGTGGACTAACTGTTTTGCCTGAAGGCATTGATTCAGATTATAAAGGAGAAATTAAATCTAAGCTAGAATGTAATCTTGTTATGTAAATTACTCCAGGACAAAGGTTTGATCAGATACTACTTGTACCTCATGTTCAGCAAGGTGAGGCTAAAATGAGGAAAAGAGGAATGCAAGGATTTGGAAGCTCAGACATCTATTGGATGCATGAAATTAGCAAAACCCATGCTATGATTGATTTAAAAATAGAGGGAAAACAATTTAGGGGTCTGGTGAACACTGGAGCGGATGTTAGTGTTATCAGCAAAGAATTCTGGCCTCCAAGTTAGTCCACAGTAGATGCTATTTTGGCTTAGTTAGGGGGGTGGGAGTTCTTCATGACACACAATGGTAGTGCCACCTTGTTAAGGTGGCAAGATGAGGAAGGACTGATGGGATGGTTTCAGCCTTCCATCATCTCTGGAATTTCAGTCAACTTCATGGGACTGGGGATGTCTTCGAGGGTTTACAGGGGTGTATTATTACCAGCAAAGAACAGCAGGTAATGACCCAAATGGGATATCAGACTGGTCAAGGCTCGGGAAACAATGATCAGGGAATTAAGGAGCCCATCCTAGCCAAAGGAAGCCCACGGGAAGAGGAGTCTTTGGCTCCTATTCCCAATTAGAAGAGGAGCTCCCTAAATGGGGCTTAAGAATTGCTCCAGAAAAGGTACTGGAAGGAACACCTTTCCAATATCTGGGAACCATAATTACAAACCAATGTGTTAGGCCCCAGAAGGTGGAGATAAGATTGTCTTAGAACTTTAAATGACTTTCAGAAATTATTAGGGGACATTAGCTGCCTGAGACCTTATCTGAAGATCTGGTGGAGAAATGATAACTTTATTTAATTCACTTAGAGGTGAGGTGACTGTGATCTTTCCTTTCCCCGAAAATTAACAGGTGAAGCTAGGGATGAGTTGCTAATAATTGAGCAGCCCAAGTAGCACGACTATGGCCCAAATCACCTTTATTAGGACAAATAAACCCCATTGCAAACAGTCCCTGGGGCACGGTAAAGAAGGCTAGTACAGAAGGCTGAGTGAATTTGTGAGGAAACCAGAACCCCAAGAATGCCTAAGAATGTCTTTCTTGCCAGGCTAGCCATAATCAGCTGTAGGGTGATATTAGATAATATTACCTAGGACAAAATGGGAAAGTATTTTGGACTTATATTCCTAAACCTTCATGAGTAAGAACCCTTATATGGGTTAATCACCTTATACCAAATACATTGGTTCATCCAGGAGCAACAGGGGTGGAGCAAGAAAGTATAATTACATAGGTGTCGCCACCCAGCTTCCCTTTTGTATTGACACAAATCCAGACCACTACTCCTTTGTGTGCAAAATTAAAGAAAGGCTTCTGGCTTGCATGAACACCAAAAGAGGGTAGGCAAAAGTTAAAACACGTCTACTATCACTACTTGCTCCTAGGAGAGGTGCAGAAACATATAATTAGACTTTGTTTATACAAAAAGAAATTTGACAGCCAGTTTGAAATTGAATTGCCATGGCTTAAAGCAAAGAATATAAACTAAATCTTTGAATGATTGACAGCAATTTAAAAGGGACATGAAAAGATTTACTCCCTTCCACTGCGTGAAAGGCCTACTTGTATAGGCAATGAGCATTCTATGTTAGCCTTTTTGCCGAGGAGGGATCCTCCTTTCACAATCCAATTGCCCACAGCTGTTGCCTGAGTTTTCTGTACATGCTGAGTTTGAAGCCTCGTGATGGCTGGTACCATGGATCTGTCTGTGGCCCAATGGTGTGAGGTGGGCCCTCCCTGGAGAGGAAACCTGAGTTCCCCAAGATCGTGATCAAGTGCCAGGGACCCGCCAACAGGCAAGGGGATCCCAAGGCAGGTACTGGGTGTGGAGGCCACGTGGGCATAAACTACCAAGGAGATGGAACTGAACCTCACATCACCCTGTTTGGCCCCTGAGGATGGCTGGTTAGCCAGAGATGGGTAAGATTCCTCATGGGAGGGACAACCTAAGACAGGCACAGTCGCAGAGGGGCCATCAGGAGAGAACATGGGGGCCAACAGAGGTGGGGCATAGAACCTCACCCCCCAAGCATTGCAGGGGCTTGAACACTCGCCCCTTCTGAGGGAGGTCTCCTGCCCCATGGCCACTTCACTTCCCACGCCCAGCTCAGATTGGGACCCAGGTAACAGACAAAGCCTTGGACCAGCCCAGATCAGAACCAAGGCATCAAACAGAAACTTGGCTAACAGCAGCTAGCACCAAGGATGCTCAGGGCCTACGCAAGAATGCAAAAACAATCCTTGCCATTAATAATTACAGGGTAAACTAAGATTGTTGTTGACTGTTTGCTGTCACCAACACTGCCGGGAGTCCACCCTTTTTCCTGGCAATAGTCATGGCCTGCCTCTGTATTCATGTAGGAAGGTGGCCTATGTGCAGCCCTAGGAGAGGAATGTTATTTTTATGTTGACCATTCAGGAGTAAAACGGAAGGCGAAGTAGAAATGCAGCCCGGCTCATGATTGAGCTGTAAGTTCCAAGACAAGGGGGGAATGTAAGGGCAGGACAGGACTGCAAAGACCATTTGGACTGTGTGACTTGGCAGCCACCATGTTGGCCGTGTGAAACTTATCTGGGGGCTGCCATCTTAAAATCACAAAGACCAACCCATAAACTTGGACGATGAGAGGGGACAGCAGGAATCAAGGATTTGATTCCCCGATAAGACAAGTAGGGAATGTGATAACCAGACTCAGAGGGGGGAGGAGGATAGAAGAGAAGGACGTGGTTCATCATGCTTAGACCAGACACAACCACCGAACCCCCTTTAGCTGTTTGTGACATTTACTCAGCCCTCCCTTGCCTGAGGACATCCTGCTGCCAGAACACCGCACAGTCAGATACCGGGCCAACAGGGCCCACCAGCTTGGGAACAGAATTTGAAATCTCCTGCTTCCCTGTACTGTGCCACCTTTCTTTGTGTGAAACCGGCCAATCACAAATTGCCAAATCTCCCTGCGATGGACATAAAAAGTGCTTGCTACTGAGGCTGGGGGCTCGCGTTGCTCACTGCTGTGACAGTTGAGACGTGGGCCCGGACTCGAGTTCGTAATAAAGGCTTCTTAAAATTTTGATCTGGCTCCTTGGTGGTCGTCACTCGCGGGTGGTCCATAACAGCTTATAAAGACATTTTTTCAAGATTGTTCCCCCCAGGGGAGAGGCAAGCCATGTGGCCATAATGCAGCTGCCTAGTCTGTTCTTTGACAGAAAAGATGGTTTGTTTATTCTCACAGTATATAAGGGAAGAGCAAACTAAAATCCCTACAAACAAACAGAAATCTCACTAGCTGTTTCTGGTCTTTTGATTTAACTTAATTTGTATGATCTTGATTATATTTTTAAAAAGCTAACTTATAAAATAATTTAAGTAGATATCTTTTATTAAAAAGCAAAGCAAATTTAGTAAATGTTACGTCTGATTCACATGGTACAAAAGCAGCCCCAGTGGCTTTTTGTCATTTTAAATATTCTCTGTTGAATTTTAAGAAATATTTAGTTACTTATTTTGCCCTTCTGAGAGGCCAAAACCTTCATATAATTTAAAATATAGTTATTAATTTTTATTTGATAAAGCTTTCCATGCAATTTCAAATATATTAGATTGGTTAAATTTAAAAATATTTCCTTTAAGAAGAGAGAATAAATTGTTACAAACATTTCAGGGCCCGTGAAAATGTCTTATAACTTTCCCTCGGTTACAGCCTTGAAATTTAACTTGAAAAAATGATTATATATCTATATCTATATCTATATCTATATACTATCCATATATGATTTAAAGATTATAATACTTTTTATAATTATGTTAAGACATCAATTAGATTAAAACTGGTCTTTATATTAAAAATTTTTAGTTGGGAATCACAGAATTAATCCTTTTTTAATTAGACCAATAAGCAACTTATTTTGAATTCCTACTTATTTTCAGAGAAAACACATTTTTATTTATTTTTATACTGTAGGCATTTAATTACCACAACTATATAATTTCTCCCAATTTAATTTGAATCTTGAACTTTTAGAGCTGGCAAGTTAAATATTTAGCATTTCTAAATTAATAATCCTTTATAAATTTCAAAAACACAATACATAATCAATTAATAGCTTCAATTTTCTCCTCTAGATTTTTTATGAGGCAAATTTAGATTAATAGTTCAGCATTTTATCATTTCAAAATATCTAAACCTTTAACTTTATTATTTATATAATTAAGCAAACTTCCCCCCAAAAATGTTTTGTTGCCAAATGGGTTTGGAGGAAGTTTGTAGCCATTCAAATGCAAATTACCACATTCCTCAAGATGGCTGCTGGCAAGAAACTGATTTCAAAGGTTTTAAGAGTTTGCCGCCTTGGGGAAAACTACTGGGGGGGAGTTGGCCTACCTGTTCTGCTGGGGGAAGGGCATCTACCCCTTCCTCCATTAACAAAAGGTATAGCATTAAAACTTTTTCATGGTGATAAAGGAAACTTTAAATTAGCATGCAGGGAGAGGGGGCTTCCATATTGGAGAGTCACCACATGTCTGCCTTCCCCCACATCCTGCTTGCTCTGGGGGAAGTTTGGTAACAGATCTGGTTGAGTATCATTTTATGCTCAATAGATTAAGACAGATCCTAAGTTTTTCCTTTTTCATGTTCTGAAGTAATTACTAGCATCCAAGGTTATCTTGGCCAAAATTTGCAATTCTCAGTGAGTTCTTCTATATTTTTTAAACAAAACTTTGAGTAATCTCCTGGGAAGAGATCTGATGGCCTTAATATCTCTAGAAGCCCAGTCTTTCCTCTCCAGGGGCAGAGAACCTGATGGCTTTTTAGAAATTACAGATTTTCCACCCTCAAAACAAATTAGGTTTTTCATGATTTGAACAAGAAACCATATTAAAGATTACCACGGTATGCTTTTTTCAGCCTGATTTTTAAAAAAATATATTTTATTGATTTTTTACAGAGCGGTAGGGAGAGGAATACAAAGTCAGAAACATTGATGAGAGAGAGACATCGATCAGCTGCCTCTTGCACGCCCCCTACTGGGGATATGCCCGCAGCCAAGGTACATGCCCTTGCTGGAATCGAACCTGGAATCCTTCAGTCTGCAGTCCGACACTCTATCCACTGAGCCAAACCGGTCTCAGCTCAGCCTGATTTAAATAAGTACCTTTTGATATTCCAATTTCTTTATAATTTTGCCTGTTTGCAAAATTCTTCCCCATAATAATCTGAAACACAAAGTATCACTCACGTACTTGCAGATCTGTGTCATAGCTGACATGAGCTCTATGCACAATGAACTTTCCACTACCAGGTCTGGTCATATTTTCCACTCAGGTGAATCCTTCTTTCTCCAGAAGCGCTCCATTAATGTTTCCAGGGTTGAAGTCCAGCCCCAGGTCAGATCACCCATTATTGGTGCCCCTCGTTCAGGCATCAGTTACTGGGATTCTTTTTCCCCAGCCTTACAAAGCATTCTGGAGAAAGGGGCTGTGCGTAGATGATTAAGAAGGAGTCTGTGGACGAAAGATATTTTTGAAAGGCACTGTGGTTCAGAGGAGCTTCCAGCTTAAGGAGAAGGCTCTCATCTTGAGCAAAGAACCTGATATTATTAGTACAATTTGTCACAAGGCAAGGTGGAAATATATACTTCAAGGCAAGGTGGAAATATACACATTGTCAGTTTGGGGAATAGCCTACAGCTGTTCAGGTGTGTGGCCAACAGGAGGCAATAAAATGCCCTAAGCTGTCTGGTAGTTAACAATCCTATTCAGGTTTGGGGGGAATGCCTTTTAGCCGTTTTCAACAGGTAAATTACATGTGACTCAACCCTGCTGAGCCTCCCAAGCTTCACCAACCTTTTGGTAAAACTCTTGTAATTATTACATGCTGGAATCGGTTCTCAGCACACCCCCAAGAGGGGAGCGAACACGCAACCTGGGTATATGCCCAGACCAGAAATTGAACCCACTACCTTCTGGTGTATAGGATGACACTGCAACCAACTTAGCCATACTTGCCAGGGCTAATATCTTTTTATTTTATTTTTATTAAATTGAGCAATCTTTTGTTGGCTGCCCATATATCTTACTTGGAGGGATGCTACATTTTAATAACCCTTTTCATAGCCCCCAGTGGATCAGGGCTTCTGATTACCACCTTGACCTTGCCATGAATTATAATAACTATATCCTAATTGCTTCTGATAGTTAAGTAAACTACTAACTCACCTTTAACCAACTTTATATTTCCCCTTCAATGTCACCCTCACTTAGTCCCACTCATATTTTCCCCATGTTGGCTAGAGACTGCTGCTCATTTTCCTCCCTTCTCTGACTAGGTGATATTGTGACTTAACTCTAGTTATTGGTCTAGAGAAGAAGAAGAGATAAATCCTGGATATGGTCCAGATGAGCAATGTGTAGATTTTCAAGGCAGAGAGAGGCCTTTGCCTTGCCTTCAAGAGAGGGGTGCACTGGCCTTTAATAAAGAGATCTCTGGCTATTGCTACAGGCTAGGGGAGTTCAGGGAACTCTGAGGATTGAGATTTTCAATTACATTAACCCAGATTATCTCATCCCAAGGCTCAGAGTCCAAGCTTTCTCAGCAGGACCTTGACCTTGGGGCAGCAGATTTGCCAGGATTGAAAATCCAGTCTGTCCTGGAGCTTCATCTCCCTTAGAATTAAGTCCTAGACTTGAGGGTACTTTTTTTCTGCCCTTTGGCTGCAAGATATGAGAATTTCTTTATATTTTGTCAAGGAGGCCATCTATTTACCATATCTCAGCTTACATTAGTGATTAATCACCTTCAACCTTTCCTTTTCTCAATGCCTTTATATTCCCAACCATCATTCAATTCCATAATTCTAATAATTTTTACTTTCTCTAAACCTCTCGAATGCTGAGATACTGCATCTTCCAGTGAATTCCTTTCTACCAGTATCCCAGTTCAGTTCACCACCAGTGACATTTTAGCAATTGCATTATGTCTCATAGCAGGGGGCTACCACCAGGTTATCATTGCCACTTGGCTGGTGATACAGCCCCAAAATCATATTTTGGATTTTGCTTCTTAAGACTATGCTTGGCACCAATGTTTGCAGTGGGCTCCTTGCCAACAACTCTGAGATGAAGGTTTATTGAGTTGTCTTTTGGGAAACAACTCCTATAAGCAAGCAGGGTGGGCAGAAGGGAAAGTTGAACTGTGATGCAGTGACTATAAAATCTCAGCTGAGAGAGACAAAATGGTGGTGAAATAGATGGATATGTCCTGAGCCTTGTCCTGAGCAAATAGAGGGAGCAGCTGAAATGAGTAGAATCCAGCCCAAATTGATGAAGGAGATGCAGCTGATGAGACTTTTTGCAGCTGGGAAGGGTAGAAATCCCCTGGATAAAGGCACCTCAATTATGCGGCTACACTGCCAGGGCCTTTCAGAGTGCTTCAGTGTGCCTCGCTGGCAAACTTACTGTGGGTGCTCCTGTGAACTGCCACTGGGAGTAAGTGCCTATCCACCACAGGTGCAGCAGCAAAAGCTGAGACTGCCCACCCCAAAACTACAAAATTCTGGACTCCACAGTCACACCTTTCCCGAGTGCAGGCCCCCTGAGCTATATCACCCTGACACACGGTTCCTTGGTGCCATTGTGAGTCACCATTGGGCACACATGATTTCAATTAAGGGTGAAAGGCAGAAAAAATTGGGATACTCCCTTCCACGGCTACTGACTTCTACACACCACAGTTGTGCCTCTCAAGCTTGCAGGCCTACATCAAGAGAACCCAAATAACTCAAGTAGGGAGCTACACTAGATTACCAAGCCCAGGAGAACTGAGAGATTACACCAGTAGCAAAATCACCAAAAGAACCTGGGTAGCAAAGCAATTGGATCTAAAAAAAAAGAAACAAACACACACACAAAAAAAAAACAAAAACAAAACAAAACAAAACAAGACAAGACAAGACAAGACAAGACAAAAAGCAATCCCCAAAAGAAAAAAGAAAAAAAGGAATCACCACTAAGGGAGTTAAATGAAATTGAGGCTAGCAGCATATAAGAGGAATAATTCAGACTAATGGTTATAAGGATGTTGAAACAGCTGGATGACAAATACACACAACTCAGTGAGAACTATAAGGAGCTGAATGAGAATCTCACCAACATGAAAAGAAACCAAGAGTAGATGAAGAATGATACAGCTGCAATAAAGAACATATTGGAAAGCTTAAAAGTAGACTAGAATAGGCTGAGGACTACATCAGCAAATTAGAAGACAAGGTAGGAAAAAACAAACACAGCAGCAATGGGAAAGAATACTTAAAAAGCAAGAGGGGAGTCTTAGGGAGCTTTGGGACAACACAAAATGAAACAATATTTACATAATAGGCATACCAGATGGAGAGGAAGAGAAGCAAGGAATAGACAACCTGTTTGAAGAAATAATGATGGAAAACTTCCCTAATATTGGCAAGAAAAAAACTATACAAGTCTGAGAAGTACATAGAGTCCCAAAGAAGTTGAACCCCAAAAGGCCGACACCAAGACACATCATATTAAATTGGTGAATACTAACGACAAAGTAAGAATCTTAAAGGCATCAGAGAGAGACAGAAAATTACCTACAAGGGATCTCCTATTAGAATATCAACTGATTTCTCAACAGAAACACACCAGGCCAGAAGGTAATGGAATGAATATACAAAGTGATGCAAAACATGGGACTGAATCCAAGAATACTATAACCAACAAGGCTATCATTCAGAATTGAAGGTGGAATCAAGAGCTTCACAGACAAACAAGGGCTAAGAGAGTTTATCACTGCCAAGCCAGCAATTCAAGAAATGCTAAAAGAACTGATGTACAAAGAAGAAAGAGAAAGGCAAAAAAAACCCCACAAACATTAAGGAAAAATATGACAACAAACATGTACTTGTCAATAACATTAAATGTAAATGGATTAAATGCACCAATCAAAAGACATAGGGTAGCTGAATGGATAAGAAAACATGACCTATATATTAGCTGTTTACAAGAGACCCACCTCAGAGCAAAGAATTCACACAAACTGAGAGTGAAGTGATGGGAAAAAATATTTTTCAGACATTGGAAAAGAGAAAAAAGCTGGGGTTGCAATACTTATATCTGATAAAATAGACTTCGAAGTAAAGGCCATAACAAGAGCTAAGGAAGGCCACTACATAATACTAAAGGGAGAAATTCAACAAAAATATATGACTCTGGTAAACATATATGCACCCAATGCAGGAGCACCCAAATATATATATAAAAAAAACACTCCTGGAAGATAACAAGAGAGAGATAGACAACAATAAAATCATAATAGGGTTAATACACCACTGATACCACTGGATAAGTGCTGTAGACAAATAATCAGCAAATAAACAACAATCCTAAATGACTCACTAGATCAGATGGACTTAATTGACATCTTCAGAACATATCACCCCAAAGCCACAGAATATACATTCTTCTCAAGTTCACATAGGACATATTCAAAATTAGACCACATATTGGGTCACAAACAAAGTCTCCCCAAATTCAAAAAGATTGAAATTATATCAGGTATTTTCTCAGAAAACAATGGCAAGATATTATAAATAAACTACAATAAAAATATTCCAAAAAATTCAAACACTTGGAAGCTGAATAGTATGCTACTAAACAATGATTGGGTTAACAAGAGATCAAAGAATAAATTAAAAACATCCTGGAGACTAATGACAATAAAAAAAAAAACCAACAATGCAGATGCTATGAGAAATGAAAACTATCCTGAGAGGGAAATTTATAGCTCTACAAGCCTACCTCAAAAAAACAAGAAAAAATGGTAATAAATCATCTAACACAACAACTCAAATACTTAGGAAGAGAGAAACAAGAAAATCCAACAGTGAGCAGAAGGATGTAATTAATAAAGATCAGAGCAGAAATAAATGACATAAGGTAAGGAACAGAAGGGAGACAAAGGCATTGCACTGCACTAATTCCCCAGGTCTGGGCGAGGTCCGGGGAACCCAAACTTATATGGGGTGAAAATGGACAGTAAGAAGGAAGCACACTGAAACTCGGGTGCTGGAGAGATCTGCGAGCTTGCGGAGAGGGCACGTAAACTTGGGAACAGCAGAAGTGTGTGAGCATGCAGAGAGGACTCATGACTTGCTCTCTCACTCAGGAAACTACCGGATTGCATTGTTTTACAACTCTGGGTGAGACTTTGGGTGTGCAGACTCATTTGGGAAGAGGCTGAATTGTCTAGCAGCAGGTAGAGCCTGGAGGCAGCTTTCTCTCAGATGTGCTTGCAGCCATTACCACCAGGCACAGAGACCTAGGTGCCCCATAGGGCGGAGCTGATGGGAAATCAAGGCTGCCTGCTCAGCCCAGAGATTCTGCCCATCCAACCTGAGCACAGCTGATCCTCACAGCCAATTGGCCTGGAGGTCAAACCCTCCTTGGGCTAAAAACAATAATCTAGGCTTAACTTCAAGAAGACTGTGTAACCCATAAAGGGTTGCACAAAGAGTATTCACCTCAGGTAATTGGGGAGGCTGAGCCACTGTTCCTTAGAGTCATCTACCACACAAAGCTAATTGACCAACTCAGGGAAGCAGCCACAATGTAGAGATATGGAAAGACATCAGATGTGAAAGAAATGGAGGGGGAAAAAATGACTGGACATAGAGTTCAAAACCACAGTTGTAAGGTTCTCCAAAAGGTTCCTAGAAAAGGCTGATGAACTTAATGAGACATTTAAGAAAATGAACAAGACCTTTGAGGATATAAATGAGACCTTCGAGGATATGAATGAGACCCTTGAGGATATGAATGAGAGCCTCAAGGATATGAAAAAGGACCAACTAGAAATTAAGTACACACTGATTGAAATAAAAAATATTATACAAAGACCTAAAAGCAGTCTAGAGGACCGCAAGAACCAAGTCAAAGATTTGAAATACAAAGAAACAAAATCCACTCAGCTAGAAAAGGAAGAAGCAAAAAGAATCCAAAAAATTGAAGATAGTGTAAGGAGTTTCTGGGACAACCTCAAGCATACCAACATCCAAATTATTGGGGTGCCAGAAAAAGAGAGAGAGCAAGATAATGAAAACCTATTTGAAGAAATATGACCGAAAACTTCCCCCACCTGGTGAAAGAAATTGACTTAGGAGTCCAAGAGGCGCACTAAACCCCAATATATAGGAACCCTAAGAGGACCACACCAAGACACATCATAATTAAAATGCCAAGAGCAAAAGACAAAGAGAGAATATTAAAAGCAGCAAGAGAAAAACAGTTAGTTACCTACAAGGGGAGCACCCATACAACTTTCAGCTGATTTCTCAACAGAAACTATGCAGGCCAGATGGGAGTGGCAAGAAATATTCAAAGTGATGAATAGTAAGAATCTACAACCAGGCTTACTCTATCCAGCAAAGCTATCATTCAGAATTGAAGGTCAGATAAAGTACTTCACATATAAGAAAAAGCTAAAGGAGTTCATCACCGCCAAACCAATATTATATGAAATGCTGAAAGATATTCTTCAAGAAGAGGAAGAAGAAAAAGGTAAAAATAAAAATTATGAACAACAAATACACATTTAACAACAAATGAATATAAAAATCAAGTGAGTTAAAAATCTGATGAACAGGATAAACTGATGAATATAACAAATCATGGGCATAAAGAGGGAATGGACTGACAATTCTTGGGGAGAAAAGAGTTGTGAGAGGTGCAGCAAGAGACTGGACAAAAATCATATACCTATGCAAGAGGACAGTGGCGGGGGGGTGGTAAGGGCAGAGGGTCGGATGAGTACCGGATGGAGGAGAGCTATAGGGGAAAAGGGGGGAACAATGTAATTAATAAATTGAACAATAAAGATTAAAATATTTTTTAAAAGAAATAAATGACATAGAGACCAAAAAAAAAAAAAAATCAACAAAACCAAGAGCTGGTTCTTTGAAAGAATAATGAAAATTGATGGACCTCTAGCCAGGCTCACCAAAAAGCAAAAGAGAGGATCCAAATAAACAAAATCTGAAATGAGAGAGGCAAAATAACAACAGACCACACTGAAATACAAAGGATGGTTAAAAAATACTATGATCAACTCTACACGAACAAACTAGACAACCTAGAGAAAATGGACACATTCCTAGAAAAATAAAACCTTCTAAAACTCACTCAGGAAGATTCTAAAAATCTCAATAGGCTGATAACTATGGGTGTGCAGAATCATTTGGGAAGAGGCTGAATTGAAGCAGTCATCAAAAAGCTTCCAGCAAACAAAAGCCCGGGGCCAGACGGCTTCACAGGGGAGTTTTACCAAACATTCATGGAAAAACTAAAACCTATCCTCCTCAGACTATTCCAGAAAATCCAATAGGAAGGAACACTTTCAAGCACTTTCTATGAAGCCAGGATCACCCTAATAACAAAATCAGATAAAGATAACACAATGAAAGAGAATTACAGACCAATATCCCTCAGGAATATAGATGCCAAAATCTTCAACAAAATTCTAGCAAATCGGATCCGGCAGTACATCAGAAAGATCATATACCATGACCAAGAAGGATTTATCCCAGGAATGCAAGGATAGTAAAATATCCACAAATCAATAAATGTGATATATCACATAAACAAATTGAGAGATAAAAATAACATAATCATTTCATTTGATGCAGAAAAAGCATTTGACAAAATCCAACACCCTTTCTTGGTAAAAATTATCAACAACGTGGGAATAGAAGGATCATACCTCAACATAATAAAAGCCACATATGACAAACCCACAGCCAACATAATATTCAATGGGCAAAAACTAAAACCATTTCCCCTAACAACAGCAACAAGATAAGGATGCCCACTCTCACCACTGATGTTCAATATAGTGCTGGTAGTACTAGCCATTTTGATCCGACAAGAAGAAATAAAAGGCATCCAAACTGGAAAAGAAGAAATAAAACTGTTCTTATTTCTAGATGACATGATACTGTAAATAGAAAACCCCAGAGACTCCATCAAAAAATTATTAGGCTTAATAAATGAATTTGGAAATGTAGCAGGATACAAAATTAGTGCCAAGAAATGTATGGTATTTTTATACACCAATAGTGAACTTATAGAGAGACTAAAAAAGCAATCCCATTTACTGTCGCACAAGAAACAATTAAGATACCTAGGAATAAACTTATCTAAGAAGGTAAAAGACCTATATGCGAAAAACTACAGGATACTGAAAAAAAGAGATAGAGGAAGACATAAATAGATGGTAGTACATACCATGTTCTTGGATTTGGAGAATCAACATCATTAAAATGTCCATACTACCCAAAGCAATCTACAGATTCAATGCAATCCTCATTAAAATACCAATGGCATATTTCACTGACCTACAACAAACTTTTCAAAAATTCATCTGGAATAAAAAAAAGACCCCGAATAGCTACAGCAATCCTGAGAAAGAAGAACAAAGTACGTGGGATCTCAATACCAAATTTCAAGCTGTATTACAAAACCACTGTTCGTAAAACAGCCTGGTACTGGCACAAGAACAGACATATAGATCAATGGAATAGAATAGAGAACCCAGAAATCGACCCAAACATCTATGCCTAATTAATATTTGACAAAGGAGGCATAAACATACAATGGAGTTAAGACAGTCTCTCAACAAATGGTGTTAGGAAAATTAGACAGATACATGCAAAAAGATGAAACTAGACCACCAACTTACACCATACACAAAAATAAACTCAAAATGGATACAGGACTTAAACATAAGAGGGGAACCCATTAAAATACTAGAGGAATCCACAGGCTGTGAAATCTCAGACATAAGCTGAAGCAATTTCTTCATTGATACTGCTCTTAGGGCAATGGAAACTAAAGAGAAAATAAACCGAAATAAAAAGCTTTTGCACAACAATGGAAACCATCAACAAAACAAGGAAGCTCACTGAATGGGAGAATGTATTTGGCAATGTTATCACTGATAAGGGTTTAATCTCCAACATTTACTGGGAATTCATACAACTTAACAAAAGGAATATAAACAATCCAATAAAAAAAAATGGGCAATGGACCTAAATAGATACTTTTTTTAAAAAGACAGAAAGAAGGCCAAGAGACATATGAAAACATGCTCAAAGTCACTAATTATCCATGAGATGAAAATCAAAGCGACAATACAGTACCATCTCACACCTGTCAGAATTGCTATCATCAACAAATCAACAAAGGAAAAGCGATGGCTAGGATGCGGAGAAAAAAGAACTCTTTTGCACTGCTGGTGGGAAGGCAAACTGGTGTAGCCACTGTGGAGAACAGTATGGAGTTTCTTCAAAAACTAAAAATGGAACTCCCATTTGACCCAGTGACCCCACTTCTAGGAATATATCCCAAGAAACTAGAAACACGAATTAGAAAGATATATGTACCCCTATGTTCATAGCAGCACAATTCACTATAGCTAAGATTTGAAAACAGCCTAAGTGCCCTTTAGCAGATGAGTGGATTTAAAAAACTGCAGTACATCTACACAATGGAATACTACACTGCAGTAAAAAAGAAGGAGTTCCTCTGTTGGACGTTGAAACTGAGACTCAAATATTTTTTTTTGTTCTTATATATTTATTTCCAGTATGCAGATGCAAGATTTTTTTTTAAAGAAAAGAAACGGGGGGGGGGGGGGTAAGATTGATACAGAGGCAAAGAAGCATTGAATAGACTGTCAAACTACAGTGGAAATACAGGGGAGGATGGGGGGCAGGGACTGTAAGAGATCAACCAAAGGATTTGGATGCATGCATATAAGCATAGCCAATGGATACAAAACACTGGGGCGGGGGGGCAGGGGGGGCGGTGAGGGCAATGTGCTGGGAGGTAGGGGAGGCTGTGGGGAGGTCAATGGGAGGGAAAAAAGGAAACATATGTACTATTTGTAATACTTTAAAGAATAAAAAAAAAATTTTTTTTTAAAAGGAGTTCCTACCATTTGCAACAACATGGATGGAGATGGAGAGCATTATGCTAAGTGAAATAAGCCAGGCAGAGAAAGATAAATATTATATGATCTCACTCATTTGTGCAATGTAATAAACAGCATAGACTGATGAACAAGAACAGATCCAGAGTCTGTGAAACATCCGTCGATCAGAACATCATACCTCAGAAAAGGTAGGGGAAAGTTGGGGTAAGGTGGAGAGATCAACCAAGGGACTTGTGTGCATGCATATGAGCCTAATCAATTGACACTGACATCAGGGGGGTGGGACATAAGAGTGGTGGGGGGTTATGGTGGAATAAGGACACATATGTAAAGAATAAAAAATAAAAAAGTTATAAGGAAAATAATAAAATAAAAATATAATATTAAATCTAATCCATACTAGTGGTCACCATAACCTTAAGAGAAATTATTTTTTTATGTTTTAAAATATATTTTATTGATTTTTTACAGAGCAGAAGGGAGAGGGATAGAAAGTCAGAAACACATCGATCAGCCAATCTCTTGCACACCCCCTACTGGGGATGTGCCCTCAGCCAAGGTACATGCCCTTGCCGGAATCAAACCCAGGACCCTTCAGTCCACAGTCCGAGGCTCTATCCACTGAGTCAAACTGGTTTCGGCTACCCTTGCTATTTTCGACTCCATCTTTGTGCACCTGCCAACTTCCTAAGATCCGTAGCTCCAGAATCAAGGCTTGTAGAGCTTCCTCAGCCACTTAGCCACTGCCAGGGTGCAGGAACACTGCAGACAGACCGTGGGCACAGTCCCAGCTGAGGCCCAACAGGTGCTCCTGTTTTCTTGTTTCCGCTCCAATGTATGAACTGGGGTCTGTTTCGCTGGGTTCTGCTGGGCTTTGGCATTTATGTGCTTCCTGTGGTGTCTGGCTGTGCGGGGCAGGCTGGCGTTCCTGTGCGGCTGGTTCCCTGAACTCGAGAAGACTGAGCGGTAAAATAGGGAGAAATGAGCGCCTCCCGTAAGCAAGTTTAGGCTGTCTCCGTTTCAGTGTTAAGGAATCCTCAGCGCCCATCACATAGGGTGTCCTTTCCACGGAAACACAGAGGCTGCCCTGAGCAGCATGGTGCGGGCTCACGGGGCCCACAGACCAGCAGCGATGGCCACGTGCAGTGACGTCGTAAAAAACGTCATAAAGGCGTGACACTGAGGCGACGCCCGGGGTGAATCTGGCCGCCATGGCCACATCCGGGCCATGTCCAGGTCTACGCCCCGCAGTGAAGCCTGCGGTCAGGCATCGACAGGCGGCTCGGAGTACAGACACAGCTACGTCGGTACCCCACCGGTTTCTCTTCCATGTTTAAACGATCCGCGTTCTTCGGAAAGAAGGGCTTTTTCTCCTACTCTGACAGCCAGGCTCCCCGGCGGCGCCTGAGGGCCTGGAGCCCGAGGACCTGGGGCCCACCCGGCTCCCCAGCCTCATTGGCCCCAGGGGCCGCTGTCCTGACCACCCCGTACCTCGCTGTGGTCCTCCGCGTCGCCGGCCGGCCCGTCCAGCGTGGTCCGTCCATCTGCGAGGGCCGAGGCCACCTAGCCACACGCGCTCGAGGCCGCTCCCCGCTTCTCTCAAGAGAAATTATTTCATGTGGCAAATATTTTTAAATGAAACTCTCTGTAGCTTAAAAATTATTTTGGAAGGAAACAAAGAGAAGTTTCCTTCAAAAATCGTAAGGATTGTAATTGAAAGTCAATATATTTAGCCTCTTGAACTAAAGTAATTTATGGTTTTGCCTCCCTGACAAAATTTATATAAAGTTATCAAAAAAAATTGACAGCCAGTTTGAAATTGAATTGACATGGCCTAGAGCAAAGAATATCTTTACATGATATGATTCTACAATGCCATTATACTTTTTGATATTTTACAACAGCATATTATACAATTATCCCAAAGAAACTTACAAACTAATTTTTTGAATGTTTGGCAGAAATTTCAAAAAGGACATGAAAGGATTTAATCCCTTTCAGAAGGAATTAAGGCACTGGGAAGGCACTTGAGCATTCTATATTGGTCATTCTTGCCCTTTTTGCCAAGAGGGACCCTCTTCTCACAATCCAATTGCCCTCAGCTGTGCCTGAGCTTTCTGTTCATGCTGAGGTTGAAGCCTCATGGTGGCTGGTACCATGGATCTGTCTGTGGCCCAATGGTGTGAGCTGGGACCTCTCTGGAGAAGAAACCTGAGTTCCCCCATGATATGTGATAAGTGCTGGGGGCCCGCCAGCAGGCAAGGGAATCTCAAGGCAGGTGCTGGGCATGGAGGCCACAGGGGCAGAGGCTACCAAGGAGATAGAACTGAACCTCACATCACCCTGCATGGCCCCGAAGATGACTGGTTAGCCAGAGATAGGTAAGATTCCTCAGGAAGGGAACAACTTAAGACAGGCACAGTCACAGAGGGGCCATTAGGAGAGAACTTCGGGGTCAACAGGGGTGGGGCACAGATCCTTACCACCCCTCAACCTTGCAGGGGTCTGAATCCTCACCCCTTCTGAGGGAGGTCTCCTGCCTCCATGGCTGCTTCACCTCCTATGCCCTGCTCAGATCGGGACCCCGGTAACAAACATAGATTTGGCCGACAGCAGTTGCCCTATATCTAAATCCAGCCTAACACCAGGAATGCTCAGGGCCTACTCAAGAATACAGATCATCCTTTCCACTAATATTTACAGGGTAAACTAAGATTGTTGGTAGA
Source organism: Antrozous pallidus (assembly GCA_027563665.1). Taxonomy (NCBI): domain Eukaryota; kingdom Metazoa; phylum Chordata; class Mammalia; order Chiroptera; family Vespertilionidae; genus Antrozous; species Antrozous pallidus. Next base: position 102,831,105 of record CM050508.1, read on the forward strand.
GTATTAAATTTGACAGTAAAATAGTAATCAAGTTTTTGGATTAATTTAAATTGGCTAATTGAAATAAGTGAATATTCAAGAAAATTTAACTGTACTGGACAAAAAGCTCTTCCTAAAGCATTAACTAAAATCTCCATTTGTAGTTCATCTCCTGGTAAAATTGCTTAACATCCAATGAACCTAAAGCAGTCATATTTTTTTGCAAAAAAATTAAAATTTAAGGTTATCAAGAATGTATTATAGGTCCAGCTCGTCTGCCTCCTACAGCGCCGCTCTGACACAGCATCTCCAGGGATTCCTTCTGCTCCTCCTAGAGACGCTGCTCGAGCTCCTCTGTGGCTGCCTCATTCCGCCGTGGAAGCCTACCAGATTAACCATATTTTGGTCCATGCTGGGAGCTGTCTTGAAGGCAAGAGCAGTTGCCCTGGCCAGAGACAATGGTGTCTGAATCAGGCTTGTCGGAGTGAGATGATAAGCTGTGAGAGACAGACACTTCAGAGCAACTGATAGGTACCTATATGGTGACTGCCCTATTATCAAGAGTGAATCCACATGGAGCACAGAATTTACTGGCTGACCTGGAATGGACACAAAATTGCACATCATCTTTGACCAGTCACCAAAGCTGAGTGGCTTTACAACACTTATGGAGAGATACACAGCCATCTTCCTCTAAATTGTGTCTAGTGCCCGGGTCATCACTCGCATCAATGACTCCAACACCCTGACATGTGCAGGAGAATGATTGGCCAGCTATAAGAAATCTATGTGGGAACACCAAGATGGCGGCATAAGCAAACACCTATTGTTCTGCCCCGCGCAACGATTTGGGAACTACAACATAACAGCGGAACAGACAAGCACCCAGAATCGCCAGAAAGCTGGCTGCATGAAAAATCCACTAATAGGAGCGGAGGTGGGACACTGAGACTCAGGACTGGCGGGAGCGCAGCCTTTCAGACGAAAACAGGTTAGGAGCCGCCCTGGTCGCGCGCTCGGGCTGGGGCTGGAGCTTCGACTGGCTGGATGTCTCCGACGGGGAAGGGCGAAGGCGTCCCACTGCCCAGATTTCCCGAGCCAGGCGAGGTCCGAGATCCCGGGTATGGGGAGAGGTCGCCCTGCACAGATTCCCCGGAACCGGGCGAGGTCCGAGGTCCGGGGGACACACCCTGGAAGCGGGGCGTGGCAGAGGCTCCTAGTCCCAAGGGTCGTGCAAACCCGCGACTTGCCCCCTGGAAACTTGTATCCTGGTTCCGGAAAACATCTATTTTACAGCCCTGGGCTGGACTTTTGGTGTGCAGGCACATTTGGGGAAAGGCAGAGTTGTCTGGCAAGCGGAAGAGACTAGCGGCTTTCTCTTGGAAGTGTCTGCAGCCATCCCCACCCAACAGAGACCCGCGCGCGCGAGCGCCACATAGGACCCAGCTGCCGCTGCCGCTGCTGCTGCCGCGCAGCCCAGAGACTCCGCCCATCCAACCTGAACACAGTCTCCCTTCACAGCCAATTGGCCTGGAGGTCAAACCCTCCTAGGGCTAACAACAACAAACTGGGTTTAAATTCAAAAACACTGAATACAACCCATAAAGGATTGCAGTAAGGGTACCCACCTCAGGTAACTGGGGAGACTGAGCCACTGTCCCTTTGAGGATATCCACCACATAAAGCAGCCACCATGCAGAGACATGGAAAGAAATCAGGTGTGAAAGAAATGGAGGAGAAAAGACTACAAGACATAGAGTTCAAAACCACGGTAATAAGGCTTTTCAAGAGGCTCCTACAAAAGGCCGATCAACTTAATGAGAATTACCAGGAAATAAACAAGACCAACCAGCAAATGAATGAGACTTACAAGGAGATGAATGATACTTACAAGGAAATGAATGAGACCCTCAGGGAAATGTACAAGACCTCTGAGGATACGAACCAGACCCTCACAGATAAAAAAAGGGACCAACTAGAAATCAAGCATACACAGACTGAAATAAAAAATATTACACAAAGTCCTAAAAGCAGTCCAGAGGGCCACAAGAACCAAGTCAAAGATTTGAAATACAAAGAACCAAAATCCACTCAGCTGGAAAAGCAAGAAACAAAAAGAATTCAGATAATTGAAGATAGCGTAAGGGGCCTCTGGGACAACCTCAAGCAGGCCAACATCCGAATTATTGGGGTGCCAGAAAAAGAGAGAGAGCAAGTTAATGAAAACCTACTTGAAGAAATAGTGACTGAAAACTTTCCCCACCTGGTGAAAGAAACTGACTTAAAAGCCCAAGAAGTACACAGAACCCCAAAATATAGGAATCTAAAGAGGACCACACCAAGACATATCATAATTAAAATGCCAAGAGCAAAAGACAAAGAGACAATATTAAAAGCAGTAAGAGAAAAGCAGTTGGTTACCTACAGGGGAGCACCCATACGATTGTCAGCGGATTTCTCAACAGAAATGATGCAGGCCAGACGCGAGTGGCAAGAAATATTCAAAATAATGAAGAGCAAGAATCTACAACCAAGATTACTCTATACAGCAAAGCTATCATTCATAATTGAGGATCAGATAAAGTGCTTCGCAGATAAGAAAAAGCTAAAGGAGTTCATCACCACCAAACCAGTATTATATGAAATGCTGAAAGATATTCTTTAAGAAGAGGAAGAAGAAAAAGGTAAAAATATAAATTATGAACAACAAATACACATCTATCAACAAATGAACATAAAAATCAAGTGAACTGATAGGCTGATGAATAGGATAAACTGGTGACTATAACAGAAACATGGACATGGAGAGGGAATGGACTGACAATTCTTGGGGAGAAGGGTGTTGTTGGAAGTACAGCAAGAGATTGGACAAGAATCATGCAACAATGGGAGAGGACATTGGGGAGGGGAAGGTGAGGGCGGAGGGAGGGATAGGTACAGGGTGGAGGGAAGATATAGGGGGATAAAAAAGGGAAAACAATGTAATTAATAAACTGAATTAAAAAAAAAGAAAAAAAAGAAAAAAAGAAAAAAAAAGAATGTATTATAAAATTTACAAAAACGTCCGCTGAAGCTGGTTTGGCTCAGTGGATAGAGCGTTGGCCTGCAGACTGAAAGGACCCAGGTTCGATTCCGTCAAGGGCATGTACCGTGGCTGCAGGCACATCCCCAGCAGGTGGTGTGCAAGAGGCAGCTGATTGATGTTGCTCTCTCATCGATGTTTCTTTTTTATTTATTTATTTATTTATTTATTTATTTATTTATTTACTTATTGTTCAGTTTATTGATTACATTGTTTCCCCTTTTTTATCCCCCTATATCTTCCCTCCACCCTGTACCTATCCCACCTTCCGCCGTCACCTCCCCCTCCCCAATGTCCTCTCCCATTGTTGCAAGATTTTTGTCCAATCTCTTGCTGTACTTCCAACAGCACTTTTCTCCCCAAGAATTGTCAGTCCATTCCCTCTCTATGTCCATGTTTCTGTTATAGTCACCAGTTTATCTTGTTCATCAGCCTATCAGTTCACTTGATTTTTATGTTCATTTGTTGATAGATGTTTATTTGTTGTTCATAATTTATATTTTTACCTTTTTCTTCTTCCTCTTCTTAAAGAATGTCTTTCAGCATTTCATATAATACTTGTTTGGTGGTGATGAACTCCTTTAGCTTTTTCTTATCTGCGAAGCACTTTATCTGACCTTCAATTCTGAATGACAGCTTTGCTGGATAGAGTAATCTTGGTGGTAGATTCTTGCTCTTCATTATTTTGAATATTTCTTGCCACTCGCGTCTGGCCTGCATCGTTTCTGTTGAGAAATCCGCTGACAATCGTATGGGTGCTCCCCTGTAGGTAACCAACTGTTTTTCTCTTGCTGCTTTTAATATTCTCTCTTTATCTTTTGCTCTTGGCATTTTAATTATGATATGTCTTGGTGTGGTCCTCTTTAGATTCCTATATTTTGGGGTTCTGTGTACTTCTTGGGCTTTTAAGTCAGTTTCTTTCACCCGGTGGGGGAAGTTTTCAGTCACTATTTCTTCGAGTAGGTTTTCATTAACTTGCTCTCTCTCTTTTTCTGGCACCCCAATAATTCGGATGTTGGCATGCTTGAGGTTGGCCCAGAGGCCCCTTACGCTATCTTCAATTATCTGAATTCTTTTTGTTTCTTGCTTTTCCAGCTGAGTGGATTTTGGTTCTTTGTATTTCAAATCTTTGACTTGGTTCTTGTGGCCCTCTGGACTGCTTTTAGGACTTTGTGTAATATTTTTTATTTCAGTCTGTGTATGCTTGATTTCTAGTTGGTCCTTTTTTTTATCTGTGAGGGTCTGGTTCGTATCCTCAGAGGTCTTGTACATTTCCCTGAGGGTCTCATTCATTTCCTTGTAAGTATCATTCATCTCCTTGTAAGTCTCATTCATTTGCTGGTTGGTCTTGTTTATTTCCTGGTAATTCTCATTAAGTTGATCGGCCTTTTGTAGGAGCCTCTTGAAAAGCCTTATTACCGTGGTTTTGAACTCTATGTCTTGTAGTCTTTTCTCCTCCATTTCTTTCACACCTGATTTCTTTCCATGTCTCTGCATGGTGGCTGCTTTATGTGGTGGGTATCCTCAAATGCACAGTGGCTCAGTCTCCCCGGTTACCTGAGGTGGGTACTCTTACTGCAATCCTTTATGGGTTGTATTCAGTGTTTTTGAATTTAAACCCAGCTTTTTGTTGTTAGCCCTAGGAGGGTTTGACCTCCAGGCCAATTGGCTGTGAAGGGAGACTGTGTTCAGGTTGGATGGGCGGAGTCTCTGGGCTGCGCGGCAGCGGCAGCGGCAGCGGCAGCGGCAGCGGCAGCGGCAGCGGCAGCGGCAGCGGCAGCGGCAGCTGGGTCCTATGCGGCGCTTGCGCACGCGCGGGTCTGTGTTGGGTGGGGATGGCTGCAGACACCTCCAAGAGAAAGCCGCTAGTCTCTTCCCCTTGCCAGACAACTCTGCCTTTCCCCAAATGTGCCTGCACACCAAAAGTCTAGCCCAGAGCTGTAAAATAGATGGTTTCCGGAACCAGGAGACAAGTTTCCAGGGGGCAAGTCGCGGGTTTGCGCGACCCTTGGGACTAGGAGTCTCTGCTGCGCCCCGCTTAAATCAGGCCGGTCCCTGCTCCAGCCCCAGCCCGCGCGTGCTACCAGGGCGGCTCCTAACCTGTTTTCTGTCTGAAAGGCTGCGCTCCCGCCGGTCCTGAGTCTGTGTCCCACCTTTGCTCCTATTAGTGGAGTTTACATTCAGCCAGCTTTCTGGAGATTCTGGGTGCTTGTCTGTTCTGCTGTTATGTTGTAGTTCTTAAATCGTTGTGCGGGGCAGAACAATAGGTGTTTGCTTATGCCGCCATCTTGGTGTTCTCATCGATGTTTCTGACTTTCTATCTCTCTCTCTCTTCCTCTCTGTGAAAAATCAATAATAAATAAATAAATAAATAAATTTACAAAAACGCCCATTAATAAAAAAAAAAGGGTGCATAGCAAGGTAATATCATGTAAGGAAAAATATCCTGTAAGTAAATTACATCTAGAAAATTTTTACTTCAGAAAAATTGGTAATGGTAACAGCAAGACACCCATGAAAAACACACATGATGTCAAAATAAGCCAAAGAAAAATCATTTGGGCAAAAATAAAAAGGATCCCATGTCAATTTTATAGAAAAGTTTCCTTTTGGTCGAGAATATGTTTGTATATTTTCAGAAAGCAACTCCAAGACCATGAGGATTCCTGCAACAGAGAGGAATTGACAAATCTGCTCCAACCACAAAGACAAGAGGAGAAACAGTCGAGAGATGGAAGACCCTGATGATGCCTTGCTATGCTAGCAGTCAGCAGCTGTGTGTCGCTGCAGGTTGCCTAGGACTAAACCTGAGAGGGTCGAACCTGCATTGCCACCATGTGTCCACCATCCAGATATCATTGCTGACATGTACATATAAGGAACTGTTTGACATTGAAACTGAGACTCAAAACTGTTGGACATTGAAATTGGGACTCAAACATTTTTTGTTATTATATGTTTATTTCTAGTCTGCAGAGGCAAGATTTTTTAAAGAAAAGAAATGGGGAAAAATACATACAGAGGCAATGAATCATTGAACAGACTGTCAAACTACAGTGGGAGGGAAGGGGAGGTTGATGGGTCGGGGATGTAAGAGTTCAACCAAAGAACTTGTATGCATACATATAATCATAACCAATGAATACAAGACACGTGGGGGGGGACCCTGGGGGCAGGTGAGGGCATGTACGGGGAGTAGGGGAAGCCAGTGGGAAGTCAGTGTTGGGGGGGAGACATATGTACTATTATTTGTAATATTTTGAACAATAAAAACTATAAAAAATAAAACAAGTGGTAATCAAAATCTCAGCTGATCCATGGGGCTCTAAAATTGGAATGTCTCTTCAGAGACATCCCATAATGAGGCAAGGTTATGGAGAATTTATATGACCACATCAACCTTTCCGTGAGCAAGGCAGCTAGCTCCCTTTATCCAAGGACCATTTGTGACCAGGGCTCTGCCATGAGCCATCAGCAGGCAGCATGTCTGCCCACTGGGAGAATGAGTGCCTCGGTCCTCATGGGAGGAGCTGGGAGACACATTACAGCATCTCTTATAAAGCCCAGAGAAGAGAATTTACTATACCAAACTAATGGTCTAAATATACTTATTAAACAATAATGAGACCTAAGAAAGCATAACTATGTTTCAATGACACTTAAAGACCTTGCCAATATTCAATAATGGCATGATAATGAGACAGATAACAAATATCTAAAGTCCAAAAGCCTCAAAAATCTAAAATCTCATAACCAGCCAAAGAACCAAATTAAAAAGTGGACCCAGCCAGTGCCGTTGACCAGGGTTCTGGTATAAATCATTTTGAACTTGAAAAACAGGTCATATGGTCAGACCAAGAATCTGCTGATACATCTAAAACTTGCCATCTAAGTCTGGTAACATGACTACTTCTCTGGGGAGGTACAAGAATGGGAGTGAGAATGAGGACTGGGTTATTTCTATAGCAATAAACTCTTCTTTAACCAACTTTATATTTCCCCTTCAACACCATACCCATTTAGTCCAGCATCCCACTTATACTTTCTCCATTTTTCCACATGTTGGCTAGAGATTGCTGCTTCCTTTTCTCTCTTCTCTGACCAGATTATATTGTGACTTAACTCTAGTTATTGGTCTAGAGAAGAGGAAGAGATAAATCCTGGATGTGCCCCAGATGAGCAATGTGTTGCTTTTCAAGGCAGAAGCCTAAAAGCAGTAAGGCCCAGAAGTCACTACAGTAAGAATAATGTCACAATCGCTGTGATACTTGGTGTGTCTTCCCTCCTGCTTAGGGTGTTTAGGTCATTAGGAAAATATGATACATTGGACTTGGGAAAATAAACTGCTCAAGAGTTTAATTAAGTTTTTAAGTTTGGGAGGAATAGCTCCTCAATCTCCTAAATTTTACTTATTAGTGTGTTAAATCGTGTAAATATTTAGAGGAAAGGTAATTATCGAGTGATTGAAGAAATGTCTATTACCTCACAAATCTAAAACATTGATAAACTGGACATGAGCAGAAAGGTAGATAGTAGAGAGTGCTCCACTCCAAGGGGGGGAAAAAGCCCTTCAGAGAGTAAATAATAGAATCAATAGAGATCATAAATGAGAAATAGCCTTACCCCAGGCTTGGCACAGAATACATTCTTGATATTTGTTGGTACTGTTCAATGATAAAATCCCTTATATTCAAAAAACAGTACCAAGCAAAACACAGTAAAAACTAAATATAAGTAAAAACTTTCCCCCTTTTATATTATTTATGTCCCTTCACCACAAATATTTATAAAATTCTTTTGGTTGGCCATGACATAGGAGGAGCTTTGTAATCTGGTTCTCACTTAACTCCTTCTATCCTTTGTCTTTCTAGAAGGCAGCAGATAAGGTGTGTTCCAGGGCCCAGTCAGTGTCACCTGGAATTGGTAAAGAACTGAGACTTTTATCTAAAGTCATTTCCACCAAAAAGGCTGCACTATTTTCAGGGTGGAAGAAAATCAGAAAAATCAAAACAAATTCAGATTTACCTTTGTGGGGAACAATAAACAGAAAACACTAAACTACTACCACTACAGAGAAGCCAAGAACAAGACACAGATTCTGATTTTAAAACCAATCCTCTCCAGAGTGTTTTAAGTGGGCTTCCACAATACATGCTGCCCACAGCAACTCTCTTAGAAGTGTCAAAGCAAACCCCAGTGGGGTTATTTCCTTTGCAGAGTAAAGCAGTTAAGCTCTGCACTGGAACTGAATCACTGGTCCTTTCTTGAAGTTTTTTAAAAAACACTTTAATCTTTATTGTTTAGTTTATTAATTACATCATTCCCTCTTTTTCCCCCCTATAGCTCCCCTCCACCCGGTACCAATCCCACCCTCTGCCCTTACCTCCCCCGCACTGTCCTCTTTCATAGGTGTATGATTTTTGTCCTGTCTCTTGCTGCACCTCCCACACCCCTTTTCTCCCCAAGAATTGTCAGTCCATTCCCTCTCCATGCCCATGATTCTGTTATATTCACTAGTTTATCCTGTTCATCAGATTTTTAATTCACTTGATTTTTAGATTCATTTGTTGATAGATGTGTATTTGTTGTTCATAATTTTTACTATTACCTTTTTCTTCTTCTTCTTCTTCTTAAAGAATATCTTTCAGCATTTCATATAATATTGGTTTGGCGGTGATGAACTCCTTTAGCTTTGTCTTATCTGCGAAGCACCTTATCTGACCTTCAATTCTGAATGATAGCTTTCTGTTGAGAAATCCACTGACAGTAGTATGTGTGTTTCTCTTGCTGCTTTTAATATTCTCTCTTTGTCTTTTGCTCTTGGCATTTTAATTATGATGTGTCTTGGTGTGGTCCTCCTTCGATTCCTATAGTTTGTGGTTCTGTGTGTTTCTTGGACTTTTAAGTCAATTTCTTTCACCAGGTGGGGGAAGTTTTCAGTCATATTTCTTCAAATAGGTTTTCATTATCTTGCTCTCTCTCTTTTTCTGGCACTCCAATAATTCGGATGTTGGTATGCTTGAGGTTGTCCCAGAGGCTCCTTACACTATCTTCAATTTTTTTGGATTCTTTTTTCTTCTTGCTTTTCCAGCTGAGTGAATTTTGGTTCTTTGTATTTCAAATCTTTAACTTGGTTCTTGCGGTCCTCTAGACTGCTTTTAGGTCTTGTATAATATTTTTTATTTCAGTCAGTGTATACTTAATTTCTAGTTGGTCCTTTTTCAAATCCTCGAGGGTCTCATTCATATCCTCAAAGGTCTCGTTCATTTCCTCAAAGGTCTCATTAAGTTCATTGGCCTTTTCTAGGAGCCGCTTGAAAAACATTCTAACCATGGTTTTGAACTCTATGTCCAGTCGTTTTTTCCCCTCCATTTCTTTCACATCTGATTTCCTTCCATGTGAAGCATTGTGGCTGCTTCCCTGAATTGGATACTCTTGGTGCAGCCCTTTATTGGTTGCACAGTCTTGTTGAAGTTAAGCATAGATTATTGTTGTTAGCATTAGGAGGGTTTGACCTCCAAGCCAATTAGCTGTTAGGATCAGCTGTGCTCAGGTTGGATGGGTGGAGTCTCCAGGCTGAGCAGGCAGCCTTGATTTCCCATCAGCTCCACCCTATGGGGCACCTAGGTGTTTTTGCCTGGTGGTAATGGCTACAAGCACATCTGAGAGAAAGCTGCCTCCAGGCTCTACTTGCTGCCAGACAATTCAGCCTCTTCCCAAATGAGTCTGCACACCCAAAGTCTCACCCAGAGTTGTAAAACAATGCAGTCCGGTGGTTTCCCGAATGAGAGAGCAAGTCATGAGTCCTCTCTGCACGCTCACACACTTCTGCTATTCCCAAGTTTATGTGCCCTCTCCGCAAGCTCACAGAACTCTGCAGCTCCTGAGTTTCATCGTGCTTCCTTCTTACTGTCCAGTTTCACTCTGTATGAGTGTGGGTTCCTCAGACCTCACCCAGAACTGGGGAATCAGTGCAGTGGGACGCCTTTGTTTCCCTCCCTGTTCAAGAAAACCAGCCAGGTTTGCAGCCACCCGCCCTATTTGCTCACATGCACATGGCTGCAAACCTCTGACTCTGCGCGTATCCTTAAGTCTGCCTTCTGCCGCTCCTCTGAGTCACAGTGTCCTATCTTTACTTTTATTTGTGGAATTTTCACTTAGCCAGCTTTCCGGTGATTCAGGATGATGTTCGTTCTGTCGTTAAGTTATAGCCAAGACCAGTTTGGCTCACTGGATAGAGCGTCAGCCTGTGGACTGAAAGGTCCCAGGTTCAATTCCAGTCAAAGGCATGTACCTGGGCTGTGAGCACATCTCCAGTAGGGGGTGTGCAAGAGGCAGCTGATCAATGTTTCTCTCTCATCGATGTTTCTGACTTTCTATCCCTCTCCCTTCCTCTCTGTGTAAAATCAATAAAATATATATTTTTTAAAAGTTATAGTTTGAAATTGTTGAGTGGGTCAGCAAGATACATGTTTACCTATGCCGCCATCTTGGTTCCTCTCTCCACCTTGTTGAAGTTCTTAATCCTCAAGTGAAATGTAGCTATGAGAGCTTCCTGGTTCATTTCAAAGCCACTTTAATGTCAAGAACAAAAAGTGAGTCCACAATGCCCATTCTGTTTTCACCAATCTTTATGTGTTTTGTTTTTTCCTTTTGTTTGATTTTCTTTCAGACTCTCTATATTCTTTTTTTTAAAAAATATATTTTATTGATTTTTTTTTTGACAGAGAGGAAGAGAGAGGGACAGAAAGTCAGAAACATCGATGAGAGAGAAACATCGATCAGCTGCCTCTTGCACACCACCTGCTGGGGATGTGCCTGCAGCCACGGTACATGCCCTTGACTGGAATCGAACCTGGGATCTTTCAGTCCAAAGGCCGACACTCTGCCACTGAGCCAAACCAGTTTCGGCTCTATATTCTTTTAATTTTATATTGAGTTGGTATTTACTTTTCAAGTCACTCTCTTGAACCAACATTTTAACAATCATTAGCCATGTTGGCCCCGAGCTGCCCAAGCAAAAGAAGGTACAAGTGTGAGGTGGCTAGTCTGCATCTGACTGCCGTCCCTAGCATCCTTCATTCCTAACATATCCATGAGGAGGAGGCCACAGCCTAGACACAGAAGTTTCTTGACATCTAAGGTAGTTTCCATCAGGTGCTGAGATAGAGAAGAAATAATTCTGATCTCCAGAGACTGGACCAACATGGCCTGTCACTAACAGGCTATGTGCCTTAGGCAAATCACCTTCCCTTTATGTGTCTGAGTCACTATTGGAACTGCCCTTTCTCTGGGAAACCTGGAAAGAAAGCCCAGGTGTTCCCTCAGGGGAGTGTCCCCTGGCTCAGAACAAAGGACCCCACATCCAGTCCTGACCCCAACCATCATGAGAGCCCCAAGTGAACTCTCCTTTCTCTCCTTTATCTGTTTCTGGGCCTGCTTAGGATCTACTGCCCTCACCAGAAAGCCCTATTCTGTCAGTGATTACCCTTCTCATACTCTCTTCATATATAGGGGCACTGATCTCAGCATGTGAACCAGATTTGGGATTAAAATCTATCCAGGTTCTTCAGGGTGGTAACAATCGACAGTCCCCGAGGTATTTGCTAATCAGAAAGCGCTGTCCAAGAAATTAAGTTTCTAGTAGTACCTTAAAAAGTAAAAGGAACAAGGAGGAACCAAGATGGCGGCATAGGTAAAACACCTATCTTGCCGTCATGCTCAGCAATTTTAATACTAAAACTTAACAAAAGAACAAACACCTTCCAGAATCACCAGAAAGCTGGCCGAGTGAAAATTCCACAAATCACAGTGAAAATAAGACACTATGACTCTGAGGAGCGGCTGAGGACAGCGTTGAAAGATTCGCGCGGAGAGAGGTTTGGAGCGCGCGCCGCGGAGAGGGCGGGCAGCTGAAAACCGGCCAGTTTTCTCAAACGGGGAGACAAAGACGTCCCACTGGACCGATTCTCCAGCTCTGGGCGAAGTCAAGGGAACCCACTATCATACGGGGTGAAAACTGGACAGTGGGAGGGCACGCCGAAGCTCAGGTGCTGCCGGGTGTGCCGGCTTGTGGAGAAGGCAGCTCTTGCGCGAACAGCTCAGCTGCGTGACTGCGTAGAGAGCGCTCATGACTTACTCTCTCATTCGGAAAACCGTCAGTCTGCTTTGTTTTACGACCCTGGGAGAGACATTGGCTATGCAGAGTCATTTGGGCAGAGTCTGAATTCCCCGGCAGCCGGTGGAGCTCGGGAGCGGCTCTCTCAGAGGTTCTGGTAGCCATTGCCCCCGGCGCAGGGTCCCTGGGGCCGCACAGGGCGAAGCCAACGCTGTCTGCTTGGCCCGGAGACTCCGCCCACCCAACCTGAGCACAGCTGAGCTTCACAGACAATTGGCCTGGAGGTCAACCCCTCCAAACTGCTAACATCAATTAACCTGAGCTTAACTTCAGCAAGACTGTGCAACCCATATCCACCTCAGGTAACTGGGGAGGCTGAGCCACTGTCCCTAGTAGGACGTCTACCACACAAAGCTAATTGACCAACTCAGGGAAGCAGCCACCATGCAGAGACATGGAAAGAAATCAGATGTGAAAGAAATGGCGGAAAAAAAACAACTGGACATGGAATTCAAAACTACAGTTATAGGGTTTTTCAAGAGGCTCCAACAAAAGATCGAGGACTATAAGGAAATAAGCAAGACTGCAAAGGAAATGAATGAGTCCTACAAGGAAATGAAGGAGACCCTCAAGGATATAAAGGAGACTCTCAAGGATATGAAAAAGGACCAACCAGAAATTAAGCATACACTGACTGAAATAAAAAATATTATACAAAGACCTAAAAGTGCTCTGGAGCACCCCAAGAACCAAGTTAAAGATGTGAAATACAAAGAGGTAAAATCCACTCAGCTGAAAAAGCAAGAATCCAAAAGAATCCAAAAAATTGAAGATAGTGTAAGGGGCCTCTGGGATAACCTCAAGCATACCAACATCCGAATTATAGGGGTGCCAGAAAAAGAGAGAGAGCAAGACAATGAAAACCTATTTGAAGAAATATGACTGAAAACTTCCCACACCTGGTGAAAGAAATTGACTTAGGAGTCCAAGAAACGCACCGAACCCCAATATATAGGAACCCTAAGAGGACCACACCAAGGCACATCATAATTAAAATGCCAAGAGCAAAAGACAAAGAGAGGATATTAAAAGCAAGAGAAAAACAGATGGTTACCTATAAGGGAGCACCCATAAGATTGTCAGCGGATTTCTCAACAGAAACGATGCAGGCCAGATGGGAGTGGCAAGAAATATTCAAGGTGATGAACAGCAAGAATCTACAACCCAGATTACTCTATCCAGCAAAGCTATCATGCAGAATTGAAGGTCAGATAAAGTGCTTCGCAGATAAGAAAAAGCTAAAGGAGTTCATCACCACCAAACCAATATTATATGAAATGCTGAAAGATATTCTTTAAGAAGAGGAAGAAGAAAAAGGTAAAAATATAAATTATGAACAACAAATACACATCTATCAACAAATGAATCTAAAAATCAAGTGAATTAAAAGCTGATGAACAGGATAAACTGGTGAATGTAACAGAATCACGGACATAGAGAGCGAATGGACTGACAACTCTTGGGGAGAAAGGGGGTGTGGGAAGTGCAGCAAGAGTCTGGACAAAAATCATGCAACTATGGGAGAGGACAGTGGAGGGGGGTGAGGGCGGAGGGTGGGATGGGTACCAGGTGGAGGGGAACTATAGGGTGAAAAAAAGGGAACAATGTAATTAATAAACTGAACAATAAAGATAAAAAAGAACAGGCTTTTTAAAAAACTAAAAAAAAAGTAAAAGGATCAGATTAAGTCAATTTTAGTAATATAGTTTATTTAACCCAATAGACCCAAAATATTATCCTTTCAACCATTAATCAATTAAAATACTAAGAAGATATTTAGTTTCAGACTCATTTTCCCATACTAAGTCTTGAGAACCTGATCTTTTGCATACAGCACATCACAATTTAGCCACATTTTAAGTGTTCAAAACCCATCAGTAGCTAGCACACTGACAAGCAACCTTTTGAGCTTGGTGCGTTAAAATTTGCCAAAAACATGGAGTATAACTTGGGTGGTGTGTCACTTCAAGAAAAAAACCATAATTTCTTGGTATTTATAGTTTAAATAACAAAAATGTATAATTGTAATATATACCTGTATTTAATAAACCAAAAACTAATTATTTAAGTTACCTGCTTAGTGACTTTGTTCATCTGTCAGTCGGCTTCTTTTGTTGGTCTTGATACTATTTAACTTGTGTAGGGTACTGTGAGGGGGAGAGGGGATTCTTTAACTAACCTGCCTATTAGTAACTTTTTTGTTGCTGAATTTCATTGGCTAAACCTTCAATTGAAGGTTGGTATTTTGTACACTTCAAGCCCAAGCAAACACTACTAACTTCATCTGTCAATCTGTTTCTTTTGTTGGTTTTGACATTATTTAACGCTGAGAATAAGGTCTCACAAAAGTACGTGGAGGGAAAAATTGTGAGTAAAGCCATTGCTATATTTTTCAGGGTGCTAAAAGTGTCTGGTAATTGGAGAGGAACCAAGATGGTGGCATAGGTAAACACCTATCTTGCTGCCCCACACAACAATTCCAAAACTACAACTTAATGTCAGAACAAACATCATCCAGAATCACTGGAAAGCTGGCTTAATGAAAATTCCACAAATAAAAGTAAAGGTAGGACACTGTGACTCAGAGAAGCACAGCATGTAAGATATGCATAGAGTCATAAGTTTGGAGCCATGCGTGTGTGCCAGCAGAGAGGGCAGGTGGCTGCAAACCCGCTGGCTTTCTCGAACAGGGAGGGCAAAGGCATCCCACTGCACTGATTCCCATTCCAGGCAAGGTCCAGGGAACCCACACTCATACGGGGTGAAACTGGACAGTGGGAAAACATGCTGAAGCCTGAGCGCGGCTGAGGTCTGTGAGCTTATGGAGAGGGCGAGCTTGTGGAAAGTGCACGTAAACTTGGGATCAGCAGTTTGCACACAAACTTGGAAACAGAAGAGCGCAACTGTGCAGAGAGGACTCGTGACTTGCTCCCTTTTTTGAAAGACCACCGGACTGCATTGTGTTGCAACCCTGGGCGAGACTTTGGGTGTGCAGACTCATTAGGTGAGAGGCTGAGTTGTGTGGAAGAGGGTGGAAATCGGTGACAACTTTCTCTCGGAGGTGCATGCAGCCATTGCCACCCATTGCACGACTTTCTCTCAGAGGTGCATGCAGCCATTGCCACCCATTGTGTGGCTCAGCCATTGCGTGGCTGAGCTGCCTGCTCAGCCCAGAAACTCCACCCATCCAACCTGAACACAGCTTACCCTGACGGTCAATTGGCCTGGAGGTCAAACCCTCCTGGGGCTAACAACAACAAGCTGGGCTTAACTTCAACAATACTGTACAACCCATAAGGACTGTAGCAAGAGTATCCACCTCAGGTACCTGGGGATGTTGAGCCACTGTCCCTTAGAGGACATCAACCACACAAAGCTAATGAACCAACTCAGGAAAGCAGCCAGAATGCAGAGAAATGGAAAGAAATTATATGTGAAAGAAATGGAGAAAAAAAGACTACTAGACATAGAGTTCAAAATCACAGTTATAAGGTTTTTCAAGAGGCTCCTAGAAAAGGCCAAAGAACTTAATGATACCTATAAGGAAATAAACAAGACCTACGAGGAAATGAACGAGACCTACAAGGATATGAAAAAGGACCAACTAGAAATTAAGCATACACTGACTGAAATAAAAAATATTCTATGTCCAATCATTTTTTTCCCTCAATTTCTTTCACATCTGATTTCTTTCCATGTCTCTGCATGGTGGCTACTTTCATGGGTTGGTCAGTTAGCTTTGTATGGTAAATGACCTCTAAGGAACAGTGGCTCAGCCTCCCCAGTTACCTGACGTGGATACTCTTACTGCAATCCTTTATGGGTTGTACAGTATTGTTGAAATTAAGCCCAGCTTGTTGTTGTTAGCCCCAGGAGGGTTTGACCTCCAGGCCAATTGGGTGTGGAAGTGAGCGGTGTTCAGGTTGGATGGGCAGAGTTTCTGAGCTGAGCAGGCAGCATCAGCGTAAGCTACGCCCTATGGGCACGCGGTTCTCTGTGCCTGGTGGTAATGGCTGTAGGCACCTCCAAGAGAAAGCCGTCGCTGGTCTCCAGCCATTGCCAGACAACGCTGCCGCTCGCCAAATGAGTCTGCACACCCAAAGTCTCGCCCAGTGTTGTAGAACAAAGCTGTCCAGTGGTCTCCTGTACAAGGGAGCACGTCGCGCGACTGTGCTGTAGACTTTACATGCGCAAACTGCTGTTCTAATCTATGAGTACTCTCCTCAAACTTGGAGACTTCTGCCATGCCCAGCTTTTGGTGTGCATACCCCGGACCTCGGACCTCTCCTGGCACTGGGGAATCTGTGCAGTGGGACGTCTCTGCCCTCCCCATTGGAGAAATCCAGCCGGGATTGCTGCTGCCAGGCCTACAGCCCACAATCGCCCAAGGCTCCTAACCTCTGATTCCACGTGTATCTTCAAGGCTGTGCTCTGCCGCTCTTCTGAGTCTCAGTGTCCCCTCTTTAGTTTTATTTGTGGAATTTTCACTCAGTGATTCTGGATGATGTTTGTCTTGTTGTTATGTTGTAGTTTTGGAATTCTTATGTGGGGCAGCACAATAGGTGTTTACCTATGCCACCATCTTGGTTCCTCCCTACCTTCTGAAATAAAAAATATTATACAAAGAACTAAAAGCAGTCTAGAGGACTGCAAGAACCAAGTCAAAGATTTGAAATACAAAGAAGCAAAATCCACTCAGCCAGAAAAGCAAGAAGCCAAACGATTCAAAAAGATTGAAGATAGTGTAAGGGGCCTCTGGGACAACCTCAAGCATACCAACATCGAATTACAGGGGTGCCAGAAAAAGAGAGAGAGCAAGATAATGAAAACTTACTTGAAGAAATTGTGACCGAAAACTTCTGCCACCTGGTGAAAGAAATTGACTTAAAAGCCCAAGAAGTGCACAGAACCCCAAAATATAGGAATTTTGTACAGCTTCACTGGCCTTCTCAAAAATGATGAATAGCAAGAATCTACAACCAAGATTACTCTATCCAGCAAAGCTATCATTCAGAATTGAAGGTCAGATAAAGTACTTGACATATAAGAAAAACTTAAAGGAGTTCATCACTGCTAAACCAATATTATATGAATTGCTGAAAGATGTTCTATAAGAAGAGGAAGAAGGAAAAGGTAAAAATATAAATTATGAACAACAAATACACATCTATCAACAAATAAATCTAAAAATCAAGTGAATTAATAATCTGATTAACAGGATAAACTGGTGAATATAACAGAATCGTGGACATAGGGAATGGACTGACAATTCTTGGGGAGAAAAGGGGTGTGGGAGGTGCAGCAAGAGACTGGACAAAAATCATGCACCTATGGGAGAGGACAGTGTGGGGAGGTGAGGGTGGTGGGTCGGATGGGTACCGTGTGAAGGGGATCTATAGGGGGAAAAAGGGGGAATTATGTAATTAATAAACTGAACAATAAAGATTAAAAAGAAAAGTGTCTGGTAATCGCGTCCAGGCACTCCAAATTTCCTGTTCGTAGTGGCACTCCTCTTGAATATCCAAGTGGCACCTTTACAGATTCTTAAGCTTTGACCTCAAGTCAACAAACACCTGAGCCCAGATGCTGTCTTGAAATTCTGCAAGTTGCATCTCTAAATCATCAATTTGCATCCAATGGAAACCATTTAATTCCAAACTACTGTAGACTACTCCATCAGGATACTTAATTATTTTTATGGTATGTTCTAGGCTTCTAAATTGATTAAATCTATCACTGAACTAGTCAAGTAATGAGTCTAAAACATGCTGGTACTTTATATGCAAGGGTTCCATTTCATTTTGTACAGCTGCACTGGCCTTCTCAAAATACTTTGTTACTCGAACTTATGAGTTTTAGTTTCTACATCTCGCTTGAAAATTCTAAGTTTACTTTCCAAAGCTTTTATGTATCCAAACATAATGTCAATACTTTTGCCAAAACCTTGTAACTTTAAGTTCAGTTCACTAATATGAATAGAGAGATCTGTAAAAAATATCAGGGTGTTGACCCACTTATCATCATTGAGGTGAGAAAAGTTTCCCAGATCCTTATCCTCAAGAAATACCTTAATTTCTTCAAAGCATTCCATGAAGCACGCAAGAACTTTGCCTCAGCTCAGCCATCTTACATTATTGTACATCAGCAGTCCACTGTGGAATCAACCTCCAGTAAAAGTGCAGAAAATTCTCACTTGTGAAGGGGCTAGCAGCTATTAATTTAACTTTTTTTGTAACAACTGACATTAAGTCGTTTAAGTTGGTGAATCCTCCTGATGGATAATACAATGAAAAAGCACAATCAGATGTCCAATAGCTTCCATAAACAATTTGACAAATCCGACTTTTTTCTCCACCATGTTTGGTGCCCCATCTGTCGTCACTGACACAACTTTAGAGATATCAATGCTTAGGTCATGGAATGTTTGTATAACAACCTTACATATTTTTCTTCCTGATATACTTGTTGGTACTGATACTAACTTAATCAACTCTTCTCTCATTGTGAGACCATCAGAATATGGACCAATAATGGCCAACTGAGCATGTGATGTGACATCAGTAGTTTCATCAAGAGAGATAGAAAAATATTTACAATTACTTATGTCTCTCTTTAATTGATGTTGTATGTTTGTGTTCAGTCTCATTATTTGGTCTTTTATAATATTTCTACTGAGTGGTAATTCAGATATTTTCTTAATAATTATATCTTTATTCTGCATGTCATGAAATAGAACTGGTGCACATCTTAGGAGAGTTTCTTTAATAAAGTTGCCCTCACTGAGTGCTTTTGCATGGTGAGCTATGGAATGAGCAATGCTCAAACTTGCAGATGTTAAATTTGTAGAGCTTTTTATAAATTTAATGATAGAATTAGATTGGCTCTTATAAAGGTGTAGCTGCCTGGAAATGTGTTCCTTCCTTTCATCCTCACTTTTTCTCAAGAGCTGGGAATGATTAGTTTCAAAATGTTTATTTAGAATTCCACATTCTGCTTACTACCATTTCAGTACAGAGAACACAAAATGATCTGCCGTTTTTTTTCTATAATGCCATACATCTCGGCCCATGTCTCTTGAAAGGATTGGCTACTGCTACTATCACTACCTTTACTTAACCTTTTTTTGGGGGGGTGGGGGGCGGGAGTTCTCCATCAGGGGAGCAGTGACAGAAGATAGAATTATAGATAGCCTGTTAGCCCTGCAGGCAATTATAGGTTAACTAGCCTAACTGACCACAAGATGGCACATGTAACTGTCTTTTAGGAAAGGGCAGGTTTAATAAGCAAAAATAAGGTTTAATAAGGATTCACAACAGTAATAGTGGTGAAATGGAGTCTGCATTATGCTCCAAAATGACGTTCCTTATATAAATTAAAACGGCTGCCACTAATTCTAATGGCGGGAAATGGCACCCATAGTACAAGCCCTCGCCTCTCCCAGCCTCCCCCTCACTTATCTCAGTAATGATGGTCAATTAGAAATCCATGACACCCCAGAACAGTAGATTGGATGATGATTGCTGTGGCTATATGGTTGCTGGGAATGGCAATCACAGGCCCCCAGAGATGCGTCTCCCCACAGCATTCCTCTGTTCCCTGCTCTGCCAGATCAAAGATCCCCTAATGGCCTAACCGGAAGTCCCAGAACTAGATGCTTTGTGCCAGAGTTCTGTTGTTTTGGCCTAGAGACCTCTGGTACAGAGTGTCTACAATACACCTACAGCAAATGTTTCATCCTCGGCTATGCACCTGGCCATGCATACTTCTCTGTATGCGACAGCATGTGGCTGCATGTCATCGTAAATGGCTATGTGTTTGGTGCTGACACGCATGTCATAGGTTCACAATCACGGAACTATGCAGTGGGCCAGGTGATCACACAAAGAACGACAACAGAGACCAAATACTATCTCTGCTGTAGGGATATCCCAGCACCACTCACTTCCACAAGGAAACTCTCAGTGTCTCCCTGCCAGAAAACTGAGCCAAAAGCAAAAACATCTCCAGTCCCTTCTCCCCTCATCACTAATATGCCTGCCACTCAGGCAAACAAATTGGAAACCTGGAGCTCTGAATAACAGATAGCAGACCAGGAAACTGCTTTGTAATAAAGTGAATCACTCTGTGGTCTTTTTTAGCAAATGACTGTGTTTCCCTTTTTCTTGCTGAGGCTAAAAAGCTCATAGCTGAACCTCTAGCCTCAATGGTTCAAGACCAGTGACATCTATTTCTTTGTCACTTTGGATTTACATTTTATTTCCTACATCAGTGGCTGAAATGTATTTTTTAAAGCCACATTAAATTAGCTTGGGAATGAGGTGGAATGAAGATGATAAATAAAGAGAATGAAGGAAAAATGGAAGGACCATGAGTGTGTGTGTGTGTGTGTGTGTGTGACAGAGAGAGGAAAAGAGAGGGGGGAGGGGAAGGGAGAGAGAGAGAGAGAGAGAGAGAGAGGAAAGAGAGGTTTGAGGGCAGAGGGAGAATATCTGTGAGTTTAGGATTCAGATGTACCACTGTGGGAACAACAGGAACATCACATCAGCTGTCAAGAGTGGCCAGCAAGCCCTACAGGACCCTGCAAGGCAACAAAGCCAATAGAGCAGGATCAAAATGAAAACCTTTGATTGTGGTGTCCATGCTGGTCATGACCATAGCCACCCTTTCTGAGAAGTTACTATGCACCATGCACTGCACTATGCTGCCCTTTCCCATTTAGGAATAATTTATATACAGCAAAATATGCAGCATGCAAGCATTCGGCTCATTAACTTTAGACAATTATATACACTTGGGTAATGATAAGTTCAGTAAATATCAAGACTATGTCCATCACCCCACAACATTGCTTTATGCTATTTTTCAGTCCATTTTATCCCATAAAGACAGCCAACAATTTCTATCACTAATGATGCATATGTCTGTCTTAGAATTTAGCATATATGGGATTATGCTGTATATTCTCTTTTGTGTCCCATTTCTTTCACTCAGCATGAAGTTCACACATGTTGCTATATATCAGCTATTTGTTCTTCTTCATTGCTAAATAGCACTCAATTATATTGATGTACATAATTTGCTTATCTTTTAACTGCTGATGAGCATGTAGGTTGTTTCTAGATTCTAACTATTATGAACAATATTGCTATGAACATTCTTATGCAAATCTTTCAGTGGATATACATTTTCATATCTCTATAAATATCTATAAATGTAGAATAAATAAATCAGGAAAAAGGAAAATGGCTGCCAATCGGAAGGCAGACAGCAAGATACTTTGTGAGTGAGAAAATAAAGGGAGAGTGTATGGTCGCACAGGGAGTGTTTGTTGGTGAGTTTGAGAAATAGTTATACTCCAGGATACTGTGGTGAACTGCTGAACGGGGCTCCCCTGACCCAGAAGCTCCCAGCGCTGCTGGGTTCCCTCCAGGAGTGACCAGCTCGGATGCAGACCCTGTGCCATCTTGAAGGGGAAAGTGGATGTTATTGGAAGCCTGAAAATATACAATTACAGCGTCCACCAAACAGCTGCGAACCTGAAAACTTCGGTCCCCAATTGGTGCAAACATGCAGATTCACAGGAGCTCTACACTCCACCACAGAAAAGTCAGATTTCACCTGGGATAAGGTGTGGTCTCTGGTTCTGGCAGGAGAGAAAAATGCATGCACTGTGGGAGCTAGAGGACCAAGGGACATCTGTGCCTAGAAAAATCTGTGGCTGTTGAGGCTGGCATGATCCATGAATGTGGAAGGGGGTCCTCAGAGCTACTAAAAGAAGGAAACTCTAAAAAGCAACCCATTTTGATATGATGCAAAAGGATAGCCTAAAAATTTTAGAAGTGTGCCGGCTGTTCAGACCCAAGGGGGAAAAACAACTGCACAGACTTGTGCTCAGCCTTGGAGTTCGCACACTTACACTAGGTCTTTTTTTTTCCTTTTTCCTCTTTAAATCTTTGCTTCTGATTATTAAGCCTAATTAGGATCACCCAAATGGGGACACCCTAGGAGACTGCAGGGAAAAGATGTTTTTCTGGAACCTGGGGATCAGAGTGGGGAGTGGTCATCAGGGAACCAGCTCTGGAGCAGCCGACTGGTACAAACCTGTACTGAGTGCCACAGAGAAAGCAGGATCTAAGCACTGGCTAGAGAGGACCTTTAGGCACGGAGGTCAATCCAGAAATACTGCCACCCAGGGGTTGAATCACAAATTGACTCTTATGTAAACACAAAGAAAGGACTATAAGAAATTAAGTCACATTGCTTGCTTAAAAACCAGGAATGGCTTACAACAATGAAGAGCAGTGAAATGCAGGGAGCTGCAATACTGTCCTGACTAGGAAACAGGCATACCAAACAAAATAGAAGAAGTGAATGACCTTCACTACTGCACATTTTTATTTTTTCATCTTTTACTTAATAAATTATTCTTTTCTTTTTTCCTTACTTGATTTTACCTTTCTAATTATTACATTTGAATTTTTAATCAGTATAATTACTACTACTATTTTATCTTTTTCTAAGTGTCAATTTATTTTCTCTTTATTTTACTTTAGGATTAGTGTTTTACATTCTATTTTTATCTTTCCTTTAGCATCATTTTACTCTTTCTTAACTTTACCTTTATGCCATCACTCTCCTCCTAACTTTTCCTCTTTTGTTGTCCTGTTTCTCTTACCCTTTTCCTGCTTTAGATTTTTCCCTATTTCTTCTTTTTACCGCCTGTTAAAATGTCACTCTACTTATATATCTAATTTCCAATCCCTTGCTCCAAGTCCATACACACCTCTCTTCTCTGTCTTCACTACCCCAAAAAAATTTTCTCTGTCTGTACTTTTGATGTTGTTTGTTTGATTGTTGATTATATTGATTTTTGTGCTTGTTTGTGAGATTGTTTTGCTCATTCTTTTTGTTTGTTTTTTTCTTTCTGATATCCCTCACCTTGCTTGGTATTAGATATTATTTGTACATTGTATTCATCTCCAGGGAATTTTTTCTGGCATTTGTTGGGATTAGTGTCTATTGGAATATTTTATTTTCCAAGTTATTATTATAGAATATCTATTGGATATTCTATTTTATCTCCATATATATAGTTTATTCATCTCTTCTTTCTTATTCTCTTTCCTTTACCTCTTACTTTTTTTACATTTTCCCAATTTCATTTTTTCACTCCTCTCTCTCTCTTTTTTTTTTTTTTATCTTTTCTACTTTCTATCCTATCCTCTAATTTGCCTTTCTATGGTGGTTACCTTTCTATGGGATTATTAATATAGTGAATACATTTCTGTTCAGTGCCTTGTGCATTGTACCTGGTTGTGTTGTACCTTTAAATAAATGCAAGAGAGAGAGAATTACATAACCAGACACCAGGAGAAGAAAGATGATGGAGAGACAAAGAAACAGCCCACATATGAAAAAAAAGCAAGCATCACCAGAAAAGGAAGTAAACTAAATGGAGGCTAGCAACCTGTCAGAGACATAATTCAGATAAATGGATGTAAGATGGCTGAAAACAATGAAAGACAAATCCAGCAATATGAGTAAGAACCAAGAGGAAAAGAAGAACTAAGAAGAAATGAAAAATGACATTGCTGCTGTAAAGAACTCAATAGAAACCACCAAGAGTAGACTGGAAGAAGCAGAGGACTGCATCAGTGAGCTAGAAGACAAGGTAGGAAAAGATATCCAATAGAGCAGCTTCTAGAAAAAAAAATTAAAAAGCAGGAAGAGAGCCTAAGAGAACTTTGGAACAACACAAAACAAAACAATATCTGAACAATTGGGGTATCAGAAGGAGAAGAAACTGAGCAAGAAATATAAAACCTGTTTGAAGAAATAATGACAGAAAACCTCCATAATATAGAGAAGAAAAAACACACACATAAATCCAGGAAGCTCACAAAGTCCCAAGCAAAATGAACCCCAAAAGAATGACACCAAAGCACAGTAAAATTAAATAAGCAAACAACAATAACAAAGTAAGAACTTTAAAAAAGGCCAGAGAGAGACAGAAAGTTGGCTGCCAATGGGAAGGCAGACAGCAAGATACAAAGGAAACCACATCAGACTAGTGACTGATTTCTCAACAGAAACTCATCAGGCCAGAAAGGTATTGAATGAAATATACAAAGTCATGCAAAGGAAGGGTCTGAATCCAAGAAGATTGTACCAGCAAGGCTATCAATCAAAACTGAAGCTTCACAGATAAAATAGGACTAAGGGAATTTATTACCACCAAACCAGAAATGCAAGAAATGCTAAAGGGTCTTCTGTAAAAAAAAAAACCAAATAAATAGGAAGCAAAGAAGGAACACAGGGGTAAAGAATAAAAATGGCAGCAAATAACCATGTATCAATAATAACTTTAAATGTAAATGGATTAAATATCCCAATTAAAAGACTTTGAGTAACCGAATGGATAAGAAAACATGACCCATAAATCTGCTGTTTATAAGAAACCCACTTCAGAAAAAGAGATGCACACAGACTAAGGGTGAAAGGATGGAAAAAAAGATTTTCAGGCAAATGGAAATTTAAAAAAAAGCTGGTGTAGCAATATTTATATCTGACAAATTAGCTCTCAAAGTGAAGGACATAACAAGAGGGGAGGAAAGGACATGATATAATATTAAAGGGAGCAATCCAGAGAACCAAGATGGCGGCATAGGTAAAACACTTACCTTGCCGTTACGCTCAGCAATTATAATACTACAACTTAACGAAAGAACAAACACCTTCCAGAATCACCAGAAAGCTGGCCGAGTGAAAATTCCACAAATAAAAGTGAAGATAAGGTACTGTGACTCAGATGAGCGGAGGCGGACAGCATTGAAAGATTTGCACGGAGAGAGGTTTGGAGCGCGCGCCAGCAGAGAGAGCGGGCGGCTGAAAACCGGCCAGTTTTCTCGAACGGGGAGACAAAGATGTCCCACTGGACTGATTCTCCAGCTCTGGGCGAAGTCCAGAGAACCCACTATCATACAGGGTGAAAACAGGACAGTGGGAGGGCACACCGAAGCTCGGGTGCTGCCGGGTGTGCCAGCTTGTGGAGAAGGCAGCTTGCACGCGAACAGCTCAGCTGCGTGACCGCGTAGAGAGCGCTCTTCGACTTATCTCTCATTTGGAAAACCGTCAGTCTGCTTTGTTTTACAACCCTGGGAGAGACATTGGGCGTGCAGTCTCATTTGGGGAGAGTCTGAATTCCCCAGCAGCAGGTGGAGCTCCACAGCGGCTCTCTCTCAGAGGTGCTGGCATCCATTGCCCCCGGCACAGAGTCCCTGGGGCCGCACAGGGCTGAGCTAACGCTGTCTGCTTGGCCCGGAGACTCCGCCCATTCAACCTGAGCACAGCTGAGCTTCACAGGCAATTGGCCTGGAGGTCAACCCCTCCAAGTGCTAACAACGATTAACCTGAGCTTAACTTCAGCAAGACTGTGCAGCCCATATCCACCTCAGGTAACTGGGGAGGCTGAGCCACTGTCCCTAGTAGGACGTCTACCACACAAAGCTAATTGACTAACTCAGGGAAGCAGCCACCATGCAGAGACATGGAAAGAAATCAGATGTGAAAGAAATGGCGGAAAAAAAACGACTGGACATGGAATTCAAAACCACAGTTATAGGACTTCTCAAGAGGCTCCAACAAAAGGTCGAGGCCTATAAGGAAATAAGCAAGACCGCAAAGGAAATGAATGAGTCCTACAAGGAAATGAACGAGACCTGCAAGGAAATTATCAAGACCAACGTGGAAATGAAGGAGACTCTCAAGGATATGAAGGAGACTCTCAAGGATATGAAAAAGGACCAAACAGAAATTAAGCATACACTGACTGAAATAAAAAATATTATACAAAGACCTAAAAGTGCTCTGGAGCACCCCAAGAACCAAGTTAAAGATGTGAAATACAAAGAGGGAAAATCCACTCAGCTGAAAAAGCAAGAAACCAAAAGAATCCAAAAAATTGAAGATAGTGTAAGGGGCCTCTGGGACAACCTCAAGCATACCAACATCCGAATTATAGGGGTGCCAGAAAAAGAGAGAGAGCAAGACAATGAAAACCTATTTGAAGAAATAGTGACCGAAAACTTCCCACACCTGGTGAAAGAAATTGACTTAGGAGTCCAAGAAGTGCACCAAACCCGAATATATAGGAACCCTAAGAGGACCACATCAAGGCACATCATAATTAAAATGCCAAGAGCAAAAGACAAAGAGAGAATATTAAAAGCAGCAAGAGAGAAACAGTTGGTTACCTATAAGAGAGCACCCATACAATTGTCAGCGGATTTCTCAACAGAAACGATGGAGGCCAGACGGGAGTTGCAAGAAATATTCAAGGTGATGAACAGTAAGAATCTACAACCAAGATTACTATATCCAGCAAAGCTATCATTCAGAATTGAAGATCAGATAAAGTGCTTCGCAGATAAGAAAAAGCTAAAGGAGTTCATCACTGCCAAGCCAATATTATATGAAATGCTGAAAGATATTCTTTAAGAAGAGGAAGAAGAAAAGGATAAAAATATAAATTATGAACAACAAATACACATCTATCAACAAATGAATCTAAAACTCAAGTGAATTAATAACATGATGAACAGAGTAAACTGTTGAATATAACAGAATCATGGACGTACAGAGGGGATGGACTGACAATTCTTGGGGAGTAAAGGGGTGTGGGAAGTGAAGCAAGAGACTGGACAAAAATCATGCAGCTATGGGAGAGCACACTGTGGGGGAGGTAGGGAGGAGGGTGGGATGGGTACCGGGTTGAGGGGAGCTATAGGGGGGAAAAGCGTGGGAACAATGCAATTAATAAACTGAACAATAAAGATAAAAATAAATAATTAATAAATAAATAAATAAATAAATAAATAAATAAAGGACTTAAACGTAAGATAGGAAACCATAAAAGTACTAGAGGAATCCACAGACAGAGAAATCTCAGACATATGCTGAAGCAATTTCATCACTGATACCACACCTTGGGCATAAAGGGAATATGAATGGAAGCTAAAGGGAATATAAACAAATGGGACTACATCAAAATTAAAAGGTTTGTACTGCAAAAGAAACCATCAATAAAAAAACAACAAGAAACCCCACTGTATGGGAGAATATATTTGCAAATGTTATCACTGATAAAGGTTTAATCTCCAACATCTACAGGGAATTTATACAACGTAATAAAAGGAAGATAAATGATCCAATAAAAAATGGGTAACGGTCCTACATAGAACCTTTTTGAAAAGAAGATAGGAGGAAAGCAATGAAAACATGCTCAAAGTCACTAATTATCCGAGAGATGAAATCAAAACGACAAAGCAGTAACATCTCACATCTGTCAGAATGACTATCATCAACAAATCAACAAAGGACAAGTATTGGCGAGAATGTGGAGAAAAAGGAACCCTCGTGCACTGCTGGTGGGAATGCAGACTGGTGCAGCCCCTGTGAAGAACAGTATGGAGTTTTCTCAAAAAAACTAAAAATGGAACTCCCATTTGACCCAGCCTTCCCACTTCCAGGAATATATCCCAAGAAACTAGAAACACGAATCTGAAAGAATATATGCACCCCTATGTTCATAGCAGCACAATTCACCTTGGCTAAGATTTGGAAACAGCCCAAATGCCCATCAGCACATGAGTGGATTAGAAAA
The DNA here is from genome assembly GCA_027563665.1 of Antrozous pallidus. Lineage (NCBI taxonomy): Eukaryota > Metazoa > Chordata > Mammalia > Chiroptera > Vespertilionidae > Antrozous > Antrozous pallidus. The sequence continues at coordinate 102,859,005 of CM050508.1, forward strand.
CTGTGGTACATCTACACAATGGAATACTACACTGCTGTAAAAAAGAAGGAATTTTTAACCATTTGCAGCAGCATGGGTGGACCTGGAGAGCATTATGTTAAGTGTAATAAGCCAGGCAATGAAAGAAAAATACCACATCTCACTCATTTATGGAAAATCAAGAACATTATAAGCTGATAAACAAAAAGATAGATATAGAAGCAGTAGAGCACCAAACAGACTCTCAAATTGTTGTGGGAAAGCAGGGGAGTGTTCGGGGAGAGGGGGAAGAGATCAAAAAGGACTTGTATATATGCATATAAGCACAACAAATGGACACAAGACACTAGGAGGGGTGGGATGAGGGCATGCGGCAGCGGTTAGGGGAGGCTGGAGGAAGGTCAAGGTGGGAAAAAGGAAGATATATGTACTACTACATGTAATACTTTAGACAATAATAAATATTTAATAAATAAATATCTATAAATGTAGTTTCTGGGCATTAGAATAGATGCATGTTGACTTTGTAAGACATCGGTTTATAGTTTCAATAGCTATTGTACCATTTAAATCCCTTCCAGCAGTGGATGAGTGTTTTAGCTGTTATTAGTTGTTTTAATTTTAGCCATTTTAATGGTTATCTAGTCATATCTCAATCTGGTTTAAATTTGCCTTTTACTAATGAATAAAGATATTAGGGGGAAAAGATATTGAATATCTTTTCATGTACTTATTGATCATGCATATATCTTCTTTTGTGAGTTCTCTGTTTAAATCTTTTGGCCAAGTTAAAGGAACCAAGATTAAAATTAAAATACAAAACAACCATCATTCAGAACCACCTGAAAGCTGGCTGAATGTTGTTCCTACAACTAGAGAAGTAAAGAAGAAAGCACATGGATACTGGTGAAAGGGGCGGAGGCACAGAATGGGCTGGTCCAACATACACATTTACCACTTTTTTAATCAGGAGGGAGATCGTCTCTGCGGAAGCCTCCTGTGTTGAGCAAGAGGTCCCAAACCCACACCAGACCCCCAGCCCAGGGTTTCAGAGCTAGGAAGAGAAGTCCCTGTAACTATGGGCTGTAAAAACCAGTGGGGATTGTGGCTGAGAGACATGGAGGGTGCTGGAGACTCAGCTGTTCTTTTTAAAGGGCCAGTGCACAAATGTACTCAGAGTCAATCACTTTGAGCTCCAACACATGGTTCTCTGGGGGACCCAAACACATATGGGGAGGAATTGGACTATCTGTCATCTGGGAAGAAACTGAGGGGTGGCTATTTCCCGGAGGTAGTGCTTGCAAGTGCAGTTGTTCCTATACTGGGACCTCCCCTGTCAAAGAGCTCACTGGCAGCCATATCTGAGTCTCAATAAGTCTGAAGTCCACTGTTTGTGCCAACCTGGGGATTCCCTGAGACCCCATCCCATCCCACTTTCAGCCCCACCCAAGCTGTTTGTAGCAGTTTTTCCATATGAATGGTCTGTCCTGGCTCACACTTTGCTAAAATCTCTCAAACAAGGAGCAGCTGGTGACAGCATGCCTCAAACCAATCAATAAAAGGCCCAAGACCTAGCACTAGCATCAGCCTGCCTCACTTCACAGTTGGGCCTCACCTCCTGCACAACAGCTCTCCCACTGTAGTCGCAGCTGATTCTCACAGCCAATTGGCCTGAGGTTGACTTCTTCCAGATAAACCAACAGCAATCAAAGCTCTACTATAAGACTGTGCACACAGCCTACACAGGGGCACTCCTAGAGTGCCCAGATAAGGTAAGTGGGGAAGCTGAGCCACTGGGCCCTAATGGACACCCATTTGCACAAGGATTCTCTACCAATTCCAGGGGACATAGCACCTCTACCTAATACATAGAAATAAACATAGGGAAGTACCAAAATGCAGAGACAAAAAACTGTTGCAAATGAAAGAAATGGAAGAAAGCAAACTATTAGGTAGAGAGTTCAAAACCATGGTCTCAAGGATCTTGATGAGACTTTCAAGGATCTTAGTGAGAATATCAAACACATGAAGAAGGACCAGTCAGAAATTAAGCATACACTAACTGAAATAAATAATTTATTTATTTAACAGTAGAGTAGAGGAGTCTGAGAATCAAATCAACGATTTGGAATATGAGGAAGCAAAAGGCACCCAATAAGAAAATAAAAAATAAAAAAGAATGAAAAAATATGAAAATAGTGTAAGGAGCCTTGGGACAACTTCAAGGGTACCAATCTTCACATTAGGGGGTTCCAGAAGGAGAACAGAGAGAGAAAGATATTGAAACCCTATTTGAAGAAAACTTTCCCCACCTGGTGAAAGAAATAGGTTTACAAGTCCAAGAAGCACAGAGAGCCCAAACAAGGGGAACCCAAAGAGGCCCATATCATAATTAAAATGCCAAGGGTTAAAGACAAAGAAAGAATCTTAAAAGCAACAAGAGAAAAGCAGTGAGTGCACATATGAGTATCAACTGATTTCTCAACAGAAACTTTGCAGGCCAGAAGGGAGTGGTAAGAAATATTCAAAGTAATGAATAGTAAGGATCTACAACCAATATTACTCTCTCCTGCAAAGCTATCATTTAGTCTTGAAGATTAGATAAAAATCTTCACATACAAGAAAAAGCTAAAGGAGTTCACCACCACCAAACCAGTATTACATGAAATGGTGAAGGCTACTTTTTAAGAAGAGGAAGAAGAAAACGGTAAAAAATATGATCAATAAAAAGGCAATAAATACATCTCTATCAACAATTGAATCTAAAAATCAAAATAAATCAATAAGAAATTTAATGAACAGAATAAACTGTGAATAAAACAGAATCAGAGGCATGGAAGCATGGAACAGACTGACAAATCTCAGAGGGATGGTGGGGGGCGAGAAGAAATTAACCAAAGATCTTACCTATGAACACAGGCAGTAAAGTGATGAAGCCCTGGGGTGGGGATGGGGTGGGAACCAGATGGAACAGAGCATTTGGAGGAAAAAGTAAGATTTCTATAATACTCTCAACAATGAAGATTTTTTTAAATTGTTTGTTAAAGACAAAAAAATATTTTTCCCAAGTTTTCATTAAGTTTTTTGTCTTTTTATTGTTGAGTTGTAAGAATTCATAGTATTTTCTGGATACAAGTTCTTTGTCAGATATATATATATATTACAAATATTTTTCCCACTGTGGGTCTTCTCTGTTTATTTTCTTAACAGTATATATATATATTTTTTTAAATATATTTTTATTGATTTTTTTGCAGTATAACTTATATTTAATAGTAGTACATGTTTTCCTTTCCCCTCCCCATTATCCTCCCCTCAGCCTCCCCTACCCCCCAGCACATGTCCCCACCCACGCCCCTCCCCGCCCCAGTGTCTTTCATTCATTGGTTATGCTCATATGCATGCATACAAGTCCTTCGGTTGATCTCCCCCAACATCTACCTCCCATCCACCCAAGCCTTCCCCCTGTAGCTTGACAGCCTGTTCAGTGTCTCCCTGCCTCTATATCAATCACTCTCCCCTGTTTCTTTTCTTCAAAAATATCTTGCCTCTGCATACTAGAAATAAATGTATAAGAACAAAAAATGTTTCAGTCTCAGTTTCAATGTCCAACTGTTCTGAGTCCTAGTTTCAGTGTCAAATAGTTCTTTATGTGTACATGTCAGCAATGGTATCCAGATGGTGGACACATCGTGGCAATGCAAGTTCCATCCTCTCTGGTTTGGTCCTGGGCCGCCTGCAGCCATGCACAGCTGCCGACTGCTACTGCTAGCATGGCAAGATGTCGTCAGTGTCCCCCATCTCTGGACCATCCTTGTGACTGGAACAGATCCGTCAGTTCCTCACAGTCGCAGGAACCCACATGTTCTTGGAGTTGTTCTCTGAAAACACACAAACACATTCTCGACCAAAAGTTAACAAAGGGATCCTCTCTGCAAAATAGACTTGGGATTCTTTTTATTTTTGCCTAAATGATTTTCCTTTGGCTTATTTTGACACCATGTGTGTTTTTTCATGGGTGTCCTACAGTTGATTTTACAAATGGAATTTACTTTACTGGAGTAAGAATTTTCTAGATGTATTTTACTTACAGGATATTTTTCCTTACATGATATTACCCCACTGCCCCCCCCCCCCCCAAGATGTCGTGGTCCGCCTCCGCGCAGTTGGCTCAGGGAGAGAACCCAGCAGTACTGGGGCTGCTCAGGCTGGGGAGGCCAGTCCAGCAGTCCCCTAGCTTCTACCAGAGCACAGCTGTCCCCCTACTCGCCAACAAACACTCCCTGCGCGACCTTCAGCTGCTCCCTCCTTCTGCCCTGGGAGCAGATTCAGATCGAATCCCTCTGTTCCACCGCCATTTTTTCTTCCTTAACAGTATATTTTAACGAGCAGAATTTTTAAATTTTGAGGTATTCTAATTTATCAATTTTATACTTTAATAAAGAAGCCTTTGCCTGCCCTAAGATGACTGCTATGCTTTTTAAAGAAGATTTATGACTCTAGTTTTATATATCATGTCTATAACCCATCTGGGATAAGCTATTGTGGAATTATGTAGGGGCTGAGGATACTCACCCCAACCCACATATGGATCTCCAGTTGTTACAGCATCGTTTGCTGAAAAGCCTTCCATTGAAATATTTGACACCTCAGTCATTACCATGTTATTATATTTAATCTTCACCATCTGTGATATCTGTTTTACAGTAAGGAAAATGAAGTTCAGAAAGTTGAATGACTCACGCAATGGCATAGTCTGCAAAACAGGCATGTTAACAACCAGATCTGCCTGTCTATATAGCAATGCTTTTAGAGATCACCAGAAACAGTCTTCTTCCTTTAAAGACCCAATAAAAGCCCATGTCCCTCAGAAATACTCCACAATTCTAATCTGCTGCTCTCTCAATTTTATAAACTCAATGCACTTAAAATATCAGTTTAGTTGCAGTGATGGTGGTTGTTATACTAATGTGCATTGCTTTCTAACTATTACCTATATCAATTCCCAAAACCTGTTCTCTGTCCAACAATATTGCTTGGAAGTTAGCAGAAGCTAGGTTTTAAATTTGATTATACCGCCAAGACTGGTTTGGCTCAGTGGATAGAGCGTCGGAATGCGGACTGAAGGGTCCCGGGTTCGATTCCAGTTAAGGGCATGTACCTTGGTTGCGGGCACATCCCCAGTAGGGGGCATGCAAGAGGCAGCTGGTCGATGTTTCTGACTTTCTATCCCTCTCCCTTCTGCTCTGTAAAAAATCAATAAAACATAAAAAAATAAATAAATTTGATTATGCCTTCTATATCACCAAGCACAATTCATGGTATACAGTAAGTACTCAATACATATTTTCTCTGAGTGGAAAAAATGTTCAGTCGGACAGTGGAGCCAGTGCTGCTAATACCTTGTTCAAGGCACTTTAACTTTTATGCTAGGTGTCTAAATCTTGTCTTGGAGAACCAAGATGGCGGCATAGGTAAAACACCTATCTTGCCGTCATACACAGCAATTTTAAAACTACAACTTAACGAAAGAACAAACACCATCCAGAATCACCGGAAAGCTGGCTGAGTGAAAATTCCACAAATAAAAGAGAAGATAGGACACTATGACTAGGAGGAGCGGCTGAGGACAGCATTGAAGATACACACGGAGAGAGGTTTGGAGCGCACATGCCAGCGGAGAGGGCGGGCGGCTGAAAACCGACCAGTTTCCTCGAACGGGGGAGACAAAGACGTCCCACTGGACTGATTCTCCAGCTCTGGGCAAAGTCCAGGGAATCCACTATCATACGGGGTAAAAACTGGACAGTGGGAGGGCACGCTGAAGCTCAGGTGCTGCAGGGGTCTGCTGGCTTGTGGAAAAGGCAAGCTTGTGCAGAGTGCGTGTGAACTTGGGAACAGCGCAGCTGCGTGACTGCACAGAGAGCACTCGTGATGAAGAAGTTGGCGGTTGAAGCAGAACAGGGGCTGACAGAAACTTCTACACCAAAGACAGGAGTCTCCATGTTCCTGGCTATGATGGCTATCTTAAGCTGCCAAGTGCCGAGCGTCCGAGGAGATACCCTCTGGGCCTAAGTTCCTGACCCTCCATTACTCCATGCTTTTGTATTTCCTAAAATAGTACAAAAAGAACCTATTAAAGAGGCTTTGTTATTATGATCAGCTGAATGGGACGGACCGTAGGTTCCAGTGTATGTGAATGACACTCACAGTTTGGGGATGCCTTCTAATGGACACATACGGCCAGGACTACATGTGGGTTTTAACTATTCTGGACAAGAGGATGGAATACCTAGTTGTTTGTCAAAAGAGATGTGTACTAATGTATCCTTATATTTATTAACTTTGCATAAAGAGATTCAAGGTTTGCAAGATGCAGTACCCCTACGCTTTGATGCTGGTCAGACTGCAAAAAATTTCTTGATCAATTTCTTAAGACTGTTCCCTCTGTAGGAGATTTTCAACATTTAGCTTTTGGAATTATTGGCTTAGGAAGTTTTGTACTGATACTGTTGTGAATTATTTCCCATTTTAATACATAGGATAGGTGAGAGCATTCTTGCAATACGTGCTGGGTTACATGAACTAAAATTAATCCAATCTGCTTAATTAGTAAAAGAAGGGGGAGTATGTGGAGAGCGCCCTCGGGGAACAAAGTTCCCCAAGAGGGCGGGCCTTGGCCCATCTGCTCTCTGTCCCCCAGGAGAATGATTACCTTCAATTGTAGTTGAGCAAACAATACTGCCCTCCAGCACATAACATTGTCAATAGCCAAACGTCTATGGGATAATGGGAAAAGATTTAGGTGGCATATTGGATGGACATATAGCCTAAGGAAATTAGTTAAGATAAGGGGTTTAATGGGAAAACATGTTTACAATAGAATGTAGCTTTGTTGTTTGGGGAACAAGGAATTGTGTAATATGTAACCAGAACTGTTTAAAAGAGTGGAGTGAAATAAAGTCTGGGCCGCAGTCCTAAAGAGGGCTTTGCATACCTCCTGATCCCATATCTTTTGTTTCTTCTTTATTTCTATCCATCTTTCTATCTCTGTCTTTCCGTAAGCCTCACCCCCCTTTCAGGGACTGCTCGACTGATGCCGGCTGGCCCCGGCACTTATGAGTTCAGGATCTATGACAATGTGAATAATTCAGATGTTTATCATAAAAACACATGAATACATGAATTCACTAATGTTAATGTTAAACTTCATGGAAAAAATAGTCCTTTGAATCTTTGGTGGTTAGAAAATAAAGACCTCAAATCGTGTACAATAAACAGTAAATAGAGTTACATTGAATGACAAAAAAATACATTAGGGGCCAGGAAACATTCAAAGAACTGGGGGACCATTCCCAGATCAGGAAGGGAAGTCACAGGGTGTGTATTATTGCTACGAATACAGTATTTCCTACTACTTACAACATATACAATGTAATGTATTAGATGCCTTCCTATTGCATGAAGTACATATTCTCATAGAGTAATAGTGGTAGATATGTTATAGTTATGGCAGTATGTCAAATATTATCTATATTAATAAAAGGATAATTTGCTAATTAAACAATGAGACCTTCCATATGTCCTTTCAGACAAAGCCATGGTGGTGGGGCTGAGGCAGAAGCAGTTAGGTGTGATCAGACCTGGAGTGGAGGGCAGGTGTGGGTGATCAGGTTGGTGGAGGGGTGCAGTTGGGGGCAAGCAGGCCAGCAGGCAGAGTGGTTAGGGGAGATCAAGCAGGCAGGCAGGTGAGCGGTTAGAAGCCAGCAATCCCGGATTGTGAGGGGGTTCTCCGACTGCCAGTTTAGGCCCAATCTCACAGGGTCCCAGATTGGAGAGGATGCAGGCCAGGCTGAGGGATATCCCTCCCCTTGTGCATGAATTTCGTGCACTGGGCCACTAGTTATAAAATAAACATCCCTGAGCCCATAGTGAGATTAAATAATTGAATTAATTAATTAATAGATGGAAGAGAAGATACAACATTTCCTTATAGAAGAATTCTAATTAATAAAAATGGAAGGGATAAAAGAAATAGGAAATCACTATTAAAAAAAACTGCAGTTGTATCTGTTGAAGCCATACTCCACTAAAAGATGCTAAAATTAGTGAATGAAAAGTAAAGGAAAAACTGGAGGCTAAGTGCAATGGATCCCCCAGGGCTGGAATCTGGAGCAGAAAAGGCATTATTGGAGTTTAGGAAATGGTACTGTGCCAGTGTTAGTATCTTTTGTAGGAAGAATCATTGTTAATAATCATGTTATAGTATATTGATGTAAGATTTTATTATTACAGGAAGCTTGGTAAAGGGTATATGGAAACTATACATTTTGCAACTTTCCTGTAGTCTGAAATAATTTAAAAATAAAAAAGTTTTCTAAATATTTTAAAGAAAATAAAAGCACACAGAATAAACACCTTGAGAGTCCTGAGACATTGTCTGCATAAGCATTAATTACTCATAGTAGGAGCTGGCTGTCTTGGCCACTCCAGGCATGTAAAGGCCTGCCAGGCAGCTGGTCAGGCACTGGATTTAGGAAGCACTGTAGCCTGTACTGAGACAGATCTGAATTTGAATTTGGGGAATTTGTCAAGGGAAGTTATTTCATGCCTCTTTCCAGGCTTGTTGTGAATATTAAATGGGGTCATGCTTAAGAAAACACTTTATTCAGAGGAACTGAATATCCTTTATTCACTTCTTTCTTTCTCTTGTTTTAAACACTTTGGCATATAAGAGGAATCCAAGACAAGGAACCTTTTCCACCAGGGTGTTGTCATTGGGATGGAGGCAAGTGTGCACCTTCATAGCTGTGAACTCTGAGATGGTCAACCACTGAATCAGGGGAGAGTGGGCAATGTGTACTGGAGCACAGCCCACACAGGGGGCACAGGCGGGAGAATGGGACTGGCACCTGGACCATCCACAAGAGTAGTGAACTATCCTGAGAATAGAAAGCACAGGTAAAGAAAGGATGAAAGGATGGGCTGGGTAAGAAGCAAAGGCCTGAGACAGGAGTATAGCTAGGTAAGCTTCACTTTGCAGATGAAAGCAGACCAGTGAGAGGTACATTTCTTTGGAGTACTTGATGAATGTAAGAAACCAGCAGAACCACTTTGAGTAACTGGGGCCCGGGAGCTGAATTCCTGAGAGCCTGAAGGATGGGCTGTCTTCTGGGGCCACAGGAGTGGGACTCAGGAAGGAGTCTAATGGTTTAGGTTGTGTTATATTGGTAGCCAAAGAAGTGTCATAAGCAAAGGAGTCATGACATAGTATCATGCATATCAGGCAGGACATCAAAACCACTCTGACAACGTTAAGTGGAAAAGGAATTAGTGCCTATAAATTCAATGAAGAGCTACAGAATTGATCTCCAAACTAAAATTTAGTTCTAGTAGAAGGTCCGGAAGTTCATGAGGCTTTTTGGGAAGCTGTAAAATGGCACCCGGGTCAAACTACAAATGCATATTTTTGATCCAGAAAGTTCATTCTAGGAAAAAAACTCAACTCTAGAAAAATCTATTCTAGAAAAATATTTACATATGAACACAAAGGCAAATACATAAGGTTGTTTATGAGAGCATTTTTGTACTACTGGAAAAATTAGAAACTCATAAAATGGAAAAGGTTAAATAAAGTTAGATACAGAATATTATATACTTGCTAAAAGAATATATGAAGCCTTTATGGAAAGGTCTCCCAGACAAATTATACTAAGTGAAAAAACAAGTCACAAAGAAAAACCTATAGAACATCCTAATTAGATGTTTTAAAGGTATATGAACTAAGCAAATTCAAACCAGTGCTGACAATGCTGTCACTTGAGGTAGGATGCAGGGTAATGGGACATGTGGAGAAGAGGCTGCATGCTTTCCTTCGGACATTCCTGCACTGTTTGAACCCTTTATGAGAAGCATACATTCATGCATTGCCTATACAGTAAAAACTATCAATGATTAGGCACCTCTTCTGAACTTCTCCCTAAAATGCCATGAAATACAAAAAAAGCATGGGCTTAACTTAAATCAGAGAGGGTGGGTAGTATCAATCCTATTGTATAAGAAAGGGGCTGTTGTCCATTTCGGGTAAAAATGGTTACTGAAATTGAGTGCTAAGTCAGTTTCTCCTGGTTTTGCTCTAGTGGATTGTGTGGTGCAGGGAGAAGTAGGAGATTGAATTTTTTCCTTTGTGAGCCATTTAGAGTTAAAGGTTGTACCAAAAGGAAGGTATGGGAAGGATGGAGCCCTTCTTGGAATCAATTGGAAGACTGAAGATCTAGGGTTGGAAAACAGAAACGGTGAAGCTGGGCATCCCAAGAATACAGACAATTTTCCATGCAAAAAAAAGGTGCTAGCAGGTGACCCAGCAAGACCAGTGTCAGGACGACTTATCTCCAACCAACCCTGCATCCCTGAACAACACCCTGAAATTTCAAATGCTGATTAAAGTATCTTGTTTTCCAAACAAAAAAGAAGGGAGGAATAAGGAATATCTATCCTCTCCTTAGTTTTGTCTGGGTTCTGCTCTTTTCTAAGACCCCAAAATGAGAGATTTATCTTAAATGAGAAAGATGCTATGAGACTGAGGCAGTCCACTATAATGGCTGTCAACCACATTTGAATGGACTGAAGACTTTTCCTGATAATTAAACAGATGCCCCACTGACCTGTTCATTTTCCCAGGTCTACCAAATTAATCTCCTCTAATCTTGGAGCACCTTAAGTTAGCCTAACACTACACAAACTGCATGAGGGAGGAGGCTACATGGAGAAGAGAACATCCAGAGTGCATCCCTGAGGCCAATACTGACTGAGCTGAGCAGCATATGAGGTGACTCAGCAGAAGCCTGTACTCCATGAAGGTGCCCAATGGCATCAAAATGAAGCAATTGATTGGGGAAAGTCTAGGCTGCCTATCTGAGAGGGCTCAGGGTTCGGAGGGTGGGGTGTTTATTGCCTTCAGCAGGCTGATAATTTATATTTCAGAAAGGAGTTATTCCACATAGACTAGAAGACAAAAAAGCAAATTCAATTGAGGTGCATGAAACTTATGAATCATATACTGAAAGAGTCCCCAGCAACTCACTTTTCAGCCTCCTCCCATAAATAGCTCAAGGACAAAGGATAAGGAAAAATGAAATTGGATAGTAGGAAAAAAATCTCTTATGCAGAGCAAAAAGTTTAGAGAAGGAGCACCCCTGCAGCAGGCAGCAGCTGCCAGAGCACATGGGAGAGCAAATTGTCTTTGAAGAGACTCGTTTCGTCTCCTTTTCTTTTTTGCCCCATTTTTGATATTTGCAGATATGTAGTATTTGCACTTGTTCATTTAGGATGCAATTACACTATACAAGAGACCCAGTGCACGAAATCTGTGCACGGGGGGCAGGGGATGTCCCTCAGTCCAGCCTGCACCCTCTCCAATCTGGGACCCTGCGAGGAATGTCCAACTGCCCATTTAGGCCCAATTTTACCAGGATTGGAGAAAGTCTAAGCTGCCTGTCTGAGAGGGATCAGGGTTTGGAGGGTGGGGTGTTTACTGCCTTCAGCAGGCTGATAATTTATATTCCAGAAAGGAGTTATTCCACCTAGACTAGAAGACAGTCGGGCAGTCGGATATTCTCACAATCCAGGACTGCTGGCTCCAAACTGCTCACCTGCCTCCCTCCATGATTGCCCCTAACAGCTTCTGCCTGCCAGCCTGATCACCCTCTAACCACTCCTCTGCCAGCCTAATTGATGTCTAACATCTCCCCTGCCAGCCTGTTTGCCCCAAACTTCCCTCCTCTGCTGGCCTGGTCACCCCTAGCTGCCCTCGCCTACAGGCCTGGGCTCCCCCCAACTGCCCTCCCTTGCAGACCTGGTCCCTCCCAATGGCCCTACCCTGCTGGCCATCTTGTAGTGGCCTTATTGTGTCCACATGGGGGCAGGATCTTTGACCACATGGGGGCAGCCCTCTTGTGTGTTAGAGCGATGGTCAATCTGCATATTATTCTTTTATTAGATAGGATAGAGGCCTGGTGCATGGGTGAGGACCAGCTGGTTTGCCCTGAAGAGTGGCCTGGATCAGGGTGGGGGTTCCCTTGGGGTGTGAGACACCCTGGGTGAGGGGCTGTTGTGGTTTTCAGGCCAGCCACACACCTCAGTGACCCAAGTGGAGGCCCTGGTATCTGGGATTAATTTATATTCTACAATTGAAACTTTGTAGCCTGGAATAGAATCAAGCCTTCTGCTTGCTCCATGGTGACAGCCATTTCTGTTTGGGTTTATTTAAATTCTATAATTGAAACTTTGTAGCCTAGAGTGGAGGTCTAGGTGCTAGGGCTGCAGAAGCTTGGCTTCCTCCATCGCCCAGGCAACCCTAGCCTCTGCTCTCTTCAGCTCCATGGCTGCCGCCATTTCTGTTGGGATATATCTTCTATAATTGAAACTTTGTAGCATTGAGTGGAGGCCTAGGCCAGCAAGGGCAGATGGAAAGCTTGGCTTCCTCCATTGTCGGGGAAACCCAAGCCTTCCTCCTGCTCTCAGTGGCCGCAACCATCTTGGTTGGGGTTTATTTGCATAATTTGCTCCTGATTGGATGATGGGTGTGACTGTGGGCATGGCTTGATCAAAGGCATGGTCAATTTGCATATCACTGTTTTATTAGATAGTATGTTTATTGGAAAAGGAAGCACAGTTCATAAATACCATTCATTTCTGCATTTTAGGCTCTCTGCATATGAGCCTCAGCACTTTGGGAAAGGAAATATGTGAATTTCTTTCCCATGGAAAATCTCTGGGTAGATGTGGACACAAGCAAAGAGGACTCTGAAGGCTTGGCCATGTCTGAAACATCAGAGTCCCACTTGCTGATGGCTGAAGGAAGAAGTTATGCTGTTTCCAGTACTCTCTCACTCTTACCAACCCACACACAGAGTGAGTCCAGATGCCCCAGACTCACCAAAAGCCATCTACCTTAAACCACATTCATCTTTCTCATCAGTAGACCAGCAGCTAAAACAAGGGGGGGGGGGGGTTTAAGTGAGAAAATACAATGACCTTGGAATGAGCTGGTTGTTGATTTTTTTTTTCTAAAGGGCCAACCCAAACAGATAGGACTATGCCTAATCTCTCACTAGCCTTTCTAATGGCTTTAGGTCAAATCACTCTGATAAAAATGAAGAGGCAAGAATTGCCTCTGAAATGACGAATGTGGAGAGAGCAGTATTTGTGTGGTCAGCACAGCTGAGAAGAAGCTGAGGATGTGACTAAAAGAAGAGTCAGGACAAGGAATCAAGCTAAGCAGGAGCCAGTGCATCCCTGCAAGATCCGGCAAGGCAAGTGCCTGTCAGTGTGCTCACAATGGATTGCTGCAATGTAAGTGTTCTTAAAGAACAAAGGACACAGGGGGCCAGATGCCATAATTTAAAACAAAGCAGTAGCTAGAAAGGCACTTAGTTTTATGTGAAAACAGAGGGCATATAGGCAGATAATGAAAACAATATGAGTCCAGTTCCCTGTAGGAGAATTGGCAATTGGGCTGACTGTACCATGTATACCAGAAGCACCAGTCTGGACAGTTAGCAAGCCCGTCGTTCATTGCAGCTGTTGTAGTCTGCTCAATTCAGATGTCTGCAGAAAGAAATGGTACTTTATATTTATGTGCAGATATATAATGCTGATAAGTTTGTATATGAGTTAGTGTTATCACTAGCTCACTTTCCACATCTATAAAATGGGTCTAAGCAGAGTTGCAATTATCTAGGGGAAAGAAGGGGCAAATAGCCCTCCTACAAGTGTGGAAATACATCTGGTTTTATTTTCTCTTCAGCTACAGATTCCACCATTAGTGATTAGTTGCTCCCATAATTACCCAAATTCCAATTTCATTAAAACCCCAAAGTTGAGCCGAAACCTGTTTGGCTAAGTGGATAGAGTGTGGGCCTGCAGACTGGAAGGTCCCAGGTTCTATTCCGGACCAGGGCATGTACCTTGGTTGCTGGCACATCCCTAGTAGAGGATGTGCAAGAGGCAGCTGATAAATGTCTCTCTCTCTCATCAATGTTTCTGGCTTTCTGTCCCTCTCCCTTCCTTTCTGTAAAAAAATCAATAAAATACATATTTTAAAAAACAAAGTTGCTTAATGAAAGTCTGCTTTAATCATGTGAATCTTCCAGTTATGTTGTCAGAATTCCTGAATCCCCACCCTGTTACTATGGGTGTTTCTAGGCAAAGATGGGAGGGAAGAGAAAAACGTGAAAGGAGAAGGTGGCAGGAGATAGAAGGGGGTACGGCAGGGGAAGATAGGGTGTTGGCGGTAAATAGTTATGGAAGGAGACTTCATTTTGTGTGATAAACACACAATACAATATACAGATGATGTACCATAGAATTGTACACCAGAAGCCTATATAATTTTATTAACCAATGTCACCCCAACAAACTCACTGGGGCATCACTTCCTTGGTCCATGCTTCCAAAAGACAGTGAGTGCTCTGATGGGAAGGATATGGCTAATCTTTGTTTGTGGCTTCTTCCAGAGAATTCCCTCTTGAATGATTGCCATTCTGTGGGATGACCCTACTAACAGGCCACTGCTGGCACTCATGAGGCTATGAAATAACCACAGGACTATGTCATAGGTCTGAAACCCTCTTGAAAGTTAGTCTTTTTCTACCTCAAGCTCCTGATACAGGATCTAAGATTACCCTGCATTCATCATTTGTCATGTCAAATGTCACTTTCCCAGAGGCCTTCCCTCTCCACCTTCCCTAACACATTTGATGTTCCCTGCTCCTTTTTATTTTCCTTCATGATGTATCTAATGTATGTATGTCTGAAAGCTCTGTGAGGACAAGCACTCTGCAATTACTCTTTTCTGTGCCCAAGCAATATCTGGCATATAGAAGATACTCAATCAATGTCAGTCCAATAATTTTTAAGCAAACATTTATTGAATACTAGAAGCCTAGTGCATGAATTCGTGCATGGGTGGGGTCCCTCAGCCTCGCTGGCAATCAGGGCTGATCAGGGACACGGGAGGTTGGTTGGCCAGCCAGGGGGAGGGGCTGAGGAAGGTTCATCTGGCCAGGGGGAGGGACTGTGGGAGGTTGGCTGTGGGAGCACACTGACCACCACGGGGCAGCTCCTGCATTGAGTGCCTGTCCCCTGCTGGTAAGTGTGTGTCTTGTCAGCTGGTCACTTAGGCCTTTATATAGATATTACAAGGCATGATTCTAAATGCTTTACATATGTTAATTCATTTAAAATTTCCAGTAATTCTATGAGATAAATGCTATCATCCCATTTTGCAGGTGAGAAAACTGAGAATTAGAGATGTTAAGGTTGCACAGTAAATGGCAGACTAGAACTCAAAGTCTGACAGTGGCTCCAGAACCATGTTATTTACTCCTGTACTCTGCCTCCACATCATAACACAGTGAGCTGGATTGTAGCAGTGCCTATCTACTGTTCCCAGCACGTTAACATGGGGCCTCAGAAGTATAGCTATCATTACTTCTTAGTCTTTTTCTCCCTTCTCAAACCTCTCTTCTACACTACTTGAAGTGACCCCAGATCTCCTTTAAGACTTCATTAATTAGGCACAAAATATATCAGTGATTCGCAACCTTTCTAATGCTGCAACCCTTTAATACAGTTTCTCATGTTGCGGTGACCCCCAATCATAAAATTTTTTTTGTTGCTACTTCATATCTGTAATTTTGCTACTGTTAATGAATCGTAATGTAAATTTAACTGAGACCTGAAATGTAAGAAGAGAACAGTCACATAAAGACCTCAGGAAACAGCATTCCAGGTAGAAGATATTTCAAGTCTGAAGTCCCTGCGGTGAGTCTGTGCCATGTGCCCTTTCTTTCACCATCAAAGAAGGTCTGTAACATGTTAGATTTTCTCACTGCAGCATTTCATGAACAGATGGTCCAGCTTTCCAGGGTAGAGCACAGGCATGTTACTAATATAGAAAATTACAGCTTTATTGAGAAAGTGGATGTGGTACTAGGGATTCATAGGGCACAGAATCCCAAGAGAGTAAGAAAATGTAAGTGCTATTCTCTGGGTGTAAGAGCTGGTTTATAGAACCCCCTCCAACCTCTAGGACAATTAATAATAGAAACAACATGTGGAATCAAAGGGGAGGCAGAGAGTCCTGAGAAGATGTTTGACAAGCACCAGATTATTTGTTAGGTTTTCAACAAATTCTGAGAGATAACATACTCTGTTGCCAAGTCGACTGATCTGGGTCAGTTACAAGTTTTTTTCTGTTCCACAGTTCTCATTATGACACAATATCTTCCCTTTGGGGTAATCTACAAAGGAGAACTGGAATTGAAAACTATCAGAGCAGCAGGAAGACAAGTCTCTTGTGTGCTAGGTGAGAGAAGTTGACTTTCTCTATGTCAGGAGCTATGGATGGAAACATGATGCTCCTAAGTAACTTCAAAAGTATTTTAGAGAACCAAAGGAGTTGTATGTGTGCATATAAGCATAACCAATAGACACAGACATGAGGGGAATGAGGGCATTTGCTGGAGATTGGGGGTGCCCAGGGAGAGGTCAATGAGGGTGGGGGAGAAGACATGCAAAACTATATGCAGTGCTTTATTTTTAATTTTTTTCTTTATTGATTAAGCTATTACATATGTAACCTTACTCCCCTCATTGCCCCCCTAACCTACCCCACTCATCCCCTCACCCTTCTGGTGTCTGTGTCCATTGGTTAGGCTTATATGCTATATGCAGTACTTTATTTTTTAAAATAAATCTTTATTGTTCATATTATTACAGGTGTTCCTCTTCTCCCCCATAAATCCCCTCCACCCGATCCCCCATTCCACCCTGAACCACTCACACCCTCTTCCACTTGAGAACTATCAGTCCACTCCCTTTCCATGTCCCTGATTTTATTATATTCAGCAGTCCATTGTGTCCATCGGATTTTTCATTCACTTGATTTTTAGGTTCATTTGTTGGTAGGTATGTATTTGTTGTCATTTTGTTGTTCATAGTTTTTACCTTTACCTTTTCCTTATTCTTCCTCTTCTTAAATACCCTTCAGCATTTCATATAATACTGGTTTGGTGGTAATGAACTCCTTTAGCTTTTACTTGTCTGTGAAGCTCTTTATCTGCCCTTCAATTCTGAATGATAGCTTTGCTGGGTAAAGTAATCTTGGTTGTAGGTTCTTGCTGTTCATCACTTTGAATATTTCTTGCCACTCCCGTCTGGTCTGCATAGTTTCTGTTGGAAAATCAGCTGACAGTCGTATGGGTGCTCCCTTGTAGGTAATTAACTGTTTCTCTCTTGCTAATTTTAATATTTTCTCTTTGTCTTTTGCCCTTGACATTTTAATTATAAATTCTCTTGGTGTAGTCCTCTTTAGATTCCTCTTATTTGGGGTTCTCTGCACTTCCTGGACTTGTAAGTCTATTTCTTTCACCAGGTAGTGAAAGTTTTCGGTCATTATTTCTTCTAATAGGTTTTCAATATTTTGCTCTCTCTCTTCTTCTGGTACCCTAATAATTCTGATATTGGTATGCTTAAAGTTGCCCAAGAGGCTCCTTACACTATCTTAATATTTTTGGATTCTTTTTTCTTTTCTTTTTTCTGGTTGGGTGTTTTTTGTCTCCTCATATTTCAGAACTTTGGTTTGATTCTTGGGGTCCTTTGATCTACTGTTGAATTTCTGTATATTCTTTATTTCAGACAATGTATGCTTAATTTCTGACTGGTACTTTTCCATTTTCTTGGCATTCTCATTAAGTTCCTTGAAGGTCTCATCAAGTTTCTAGGCGGTTCCCAGAAGATTCTTGAGTAACCTTATAAATGTGGTCCTGAACTCTATGTCTAGTAGTCTGCTTTCCTCCATTTCTTTCATTCATGACATGTTTCTTTGTCTCCACATTTTGTTGCTTTCCTGTGTTGATGGAACAGAAGAACTGCTGCACTAGAGACACATCTATGGGGCAGAACCTGTTTCAGTGGGGCTTTGGCACTCACCAAGTCTGCCCATTGAACGTGTCACTTATGGATGTGAGTAGCTGAATTCTGGTGTCATCTCACACTAACCTCTAGACACACTAGCTCCTGGATCTCCAATAGAGTGCAGACCAGCCACTGTCTGAGGCAACCCAGCAGGAGCTACAGCAAGAATTACAGTGCCCTCCTCTTTGCCTGGGGCTTGAAGGTTTTGGAGCTGTCTGACAGAGCTGCAGTTTGTTAGATTAAGCTGCGATAGGGCAGGCTATTTATATGCAAAATAGAGGCCTGGTGCACAAAATTCGTGCACAGGGGGTGGGAGGGAGGTGAGGA
Organism: Antrozous pallidus; assembly: GCA_027563665.1. Classification (NCBI taxonomy): domain Eukaryota; kingdom Metazoa; phylum Chordata; class Mammalia; order Chiroptera; family Vespertilionidae; genus Antrozous; species Antrozous pallidus. The sequence goes on from CM050508.1 coordinate 102,877,290, forward strand.
GAGGGTGTGGTGTCCCTCAGCCCAACCTGCAAAGATGTCAGCATCCTTCATTACAGCCTCTAGCCAGAGGTTCCTCTCCTCCTTCCACAGAGCCTCTGGGGAGATGCTTGTCCTGGGGCTCCTCAGAGTCCTGGCACACAACGCCCTGTTGGGTACTCAGGGGCTTGGGCTTTCAGGTCTGGCTTTCCCACCTGGCATGGAGCCTATTTGCTGCCATGGCAGTGGTGCCTCAGGAGTCACCCCCTTGGACCATACTATTTGCAAGTGTGTGTGTGTGTGGGGGGGGGTGGCTTCAACAACAGTGATTTGATGCCTGTAGTATGCCTGCTGGACACCCCCCTGCCACGGGCCATGCTGATCGCATCTGGACTGCAGGCAGGGGTCTGCTGGGCTGAGACTGGGGGCTGCAGGTGGAGGAGCCCAGTATCAATAGGGCTCCATCAGCATCAGGAACTGGAAAGGCCCATTATCTGGTTCTTCCCTTCATTCCACACAGCTGGTCCATTCCCTCTCTCCACACCTGCACGGCCGGGCTGGTAGGACACAGGTGTTGTGCTCACAGCCCCGGCCAGCCCCTTTCCTCCCTCCCTGCAGGCGAGCCAGTGGGGTGCGGATGCTGAGCTCGCTGTCCCAGCTGGCCATTCTCTCAGTGGCTGCAACCATCTTGGTTGGAGTTTATTTGCTCCTGATTGGTTTGTGGTCATGGCTTGATCGTAGGTATGGTCAATTTGCATATCACTCTTTTATTAGATAGTATGCCACTGCACACAGCTTGGGCGGGTTTGCAGATTGTGCGGAGCAGGGTCTCAGGGAGTCACTAGGCTAGGGCATGGCAAACAGTGATGGCTGCCAATCAGCCTCTCTGAATCTCCACGTTTCCAACTCCCCACATCCCACACCCCCATGCAGTGAAGAATGATTGCTGTGTGCATCTCTGCAAGAGAGCCACCCTCACTTTCTTACCCAATGACCGGCAATCCAGCTTCTCCCTTTAGGAGTCTTGGTCACCAGCATCTCCCCAGAAACTGGATTTCAGAGTAATCAGGAGCTTGTTTCCCTTTGGGTTGAAAAAAGCAGCGCCCAAAGTCACCCGCCACCAGCCAGGTATGCACGCCTCTGAACCTTAACTTTTCAGCACTTGTGCACATCTCAATGCACTTTTTCCTTTCCTTCTCATTGCAGAACTTCCCCTCAGCCAGCTTTCCAGTGGTTCTGGGTGGTAGACATTTTGTCTTTTAGTTGCAGTTTTGAAGTTGTTGTGTGAGGCAGCAGTTTAGCTATTTACCTATGCCACCATCTTGGCTTCCTCCACTATTATGTCTATCTCTGAATCTCCACACCTCTGCCCTCCACACTTCCTCTGAGTCTCAGTGTCCTTTTATCTTTCCTTCTAGTTGTAGAATTTCCACTCAGCCAGATTTCCAGTGGTTCCATTTTGTCTTTTAGTTGTAGTTTTGAAATTGTGTGAGTCAGCAGTATAGGTGTTTACCTATGCGGCCATCTGGTTCCTCTCCTATATGCAGTACTTTAAACAATAAAGAATTAAAAATTGTTTCTCAGGAGTACCCACTGGATGGCTGAGACCCCCAGAACGCCTGTGGCAAGTTGGCGCTCACGCGCAGAGTCTAAAAGGCTCTGTGCTCCAGCACAGAAAGGAGAGTGAGAACTATATAACCAGACACAGAGAGAAGAGAGACTACGGGGAGACAAAGAAAAAACCCACATATGAAAGAAAAACAAGCCTCAGCAGAAAAGGAGGTAAATGAAATTGAAGTTAGCAACCTGTCAGAGGAAGAATTCAGAGAAATAGTCATAAGGTGGCTGAAAAGAATGGAAGACAAATTTGACAATATGAGTAAGAACCAAGAAGAATTGAAGAAGAACCAAGAGGAAATGGGGAAGACCCAGGAAGAAATGAAGAAGAGGCAAGAAGAAATGAAAAGTGACATTACTGAAGTAAAGAACTCAATAGAAAGTATTAAGAGTAGACTAGAAGAAGCAGAGGACCGCATCAGTGAGCTAGAAGACAAGGTAGAAAAGAATAACCAAGTAGAGCAGCTTCTAGAAAAAAAAAAGCAGGAGGAGAGCCTAAGGGAATTTTGGGACAACATGAAACAAAACAACATCCATATAATCGGGCTTACAAAGGACAGGAAACTGAGGAAGGAATAGAAAACCTGGTGGAAGAAATAATGACAGAAAACTTCCCTGATAAAGGAAAGAAAAAACCCACACAAATCTAGGAAGCTCACAGAATCCCAAGCAAAATGAACGCCAAAAGACCTATGCCAAGGCACATTATAATTAAATTGGCAAACACCAATGACAAAGTAAAAATCATAAAAGCCACCAGAGAGAGACAGAAAGTCACCTACAAAGAAACCCCTGTAAGACTAACAAGTGATTTCTCAACAGAAACATATCAGGCCAGAAGGCAATGGAATGAAATATACAAAGTCATGCAAAGGAAGGGTCTGAATCCTAGAATACTGCACTCAGCAAGGCTATCAATCAAAATTGAAGGTCAAATCAAGAGCTACACAGACAAAAAAGGACTAAGGGAATTTATTAGCACCAAACAAGGAATGCAAGAAATGCTAAAGGGTCTGCGATAAAAAGAAATAGGAAGCGAAGAAGGAACACAGAGGTAAAGAACAAAAATGGCAACATATAAGTACCTATCAATAATAACTAAATGTAAATGGATTAAATGCTCCAATCAAAAGACATAGGGTAATAGACTGGATAAGAAAACACGACCCATGTATTTGCTGTCTACAAGAAACCCACCTCCGAAAAAAAGATGCACACAGACTGAGGATGAAAGGATGGAAAAAGGTTCTTCAGGTGAATGGAAATGAAAAAAAAGCTGGGGTAGCAATACGTATATCTGACAAATTAGATCTCAAAGTGAAGGACATAACAAGAGATAAAGAAGGCCACTTCATAATACTAAAGGGAACAATCCAACAAGAAGAAATAACTCTGGTAAACATATACACACCCAATACAGGAGCACTCAAATACATAATAAAACTCCTGGAGGATATCAATGGAGAGATAGACAGCAATACAATCATAGTAGGAGACTTTAATACCCCACTATCACCATTGGACAAATCCTCTAAACAAAAAATCAGTAAAGAAACATCAATCCTCAATGACTCACTGGACCAGATGGAATTAATTGACATCTTCAGATCATTTGACCCCAAAGCCACAGAATATACATTCTTTTCAAGTGCCCATGGGTCATTTTCAAAGATAGACCATATGTTGGGTCATAGGCAAAGTCTCTCCAAATTCAAGAAGATAGAAATCGTATCAAGCATATTCTCAGATCACAGTGGCATAAAGCTGGAAATCAACTACAATAAAAACAATCCAAAGAAATCAAATACATGGAGACTAGACAGCATGCTATTAAACAATGACAGGGTTACCAGAGAGATCAAGGAAGAAATAGAAAACATCATTGCAAAAAAATGACAATGATAGCACAACAATCCAAAATCTATGGGACACAGCAAAAGCAGTTTTGAGAGGGAAGTTCATAGCTCTACAATCCTACTGCAAAAAAACAAGAAACAGCGGCAATAAATTATCTAACCCAACAACTCAAAGAGTTAGAAAGAGAGCAACAAGAAAAGCCCAGCATAAGCAGAAGGAAGGAAATAGTAAAGATCAGAGATAAACGACATAGAGACCAAAGAAACAATACAGAAGATCAACAAAACCAAGAGCTGGTTCTTTGAAAGGATAAACAAGATTGATGAACCTCTAGCCAGGCTCACCAAGAAGCAAAGAGAGAGGACCCTAATAAATAAAATCAGAAATGAAAGAGGTGAAATAACAACAGACCCCACTGAAATACAAAGGATTGTTAAAAAATACTATGAACAACTCTACTCCCACAAACTGGGCAACCTGAGGAAATAGATATATTTTTAGAAAAATATAACCTCCCAAAACTCAATCAGGAAGAATCTAAACAGCTTAATAGACCAATAACTGTGGAAGAAATTGAATCAGTCATTAAAAAGCTTCCAGCAAACAAAAGCCCAGGGCCAGATGGCTACACAGGGGAGTATTACCAAACATTCAAGGAAGAACTAATACCTATCCTCCTCAGACTATTCCAGAAAATTCAAGAGGAAGGAACACTTCCAAACTACTTTTGTGAAGCTAGCATCACCCTAATACCAAAACCAGATAAATATGACACAATGAAAGAGAATTACAGGCCAATATTCCTCATGAATATAGATGCCAAAATCCTCAATAAAATTCTAGCAAATCGGATCCGGCAGTACATCAGAAAGATCATATACCATGACCAAGTAGGATTTATCCCAGGAATGCAAGGATTGTACAATATCTGCTAATAAAAAAATGTGATGCATCACATAAACAAATTGAGAGATAAAAATCACAGTCATATCAATTGATGCAAAAAAAGCATTTGACAAAATCCAACACCCTTTCTTGATAAAAACTTTCAACAAGGTAGGAATAGAAGTATCATACCTCAATATAATAAAAGCCATATATGACGAGGAGGAACCAAGGTGGCAGTATAGGTAAACACCTATCTTGCTGCCCCACACAACAATTCCAAAACTACAACTTAACGACAGAACACACATAATCCAGAATCACTGGAAAGCTGGCTGAGTGAAAATTCCACAAATAAAAGTAAAGATAGGACACTGTGACTCAGAGGAGCAGCAGAGCGCAGCATTGCAGATACGCGAGGAGAGAGGTTTGGAGTCCTGTGGGCGCATCAGCAGAGAGGGCCAGCGACTGCAAATCCAGCTGGTTTTCTCCAACGGAGAGGGCAGAGGCATCCCATTGCACTGATTCCCTAGTTCTGGGAAACGTCCGGGGAGCCCAGCCTAATACGGGGTGGAACTGGGCAGTGGGAAAGCACGTTGAAGCCCAGCGCGGTAGAGGTCTGTGAGCTTGTGGAGAGTGTGTGTAAACTAGGAACAGGAGTTTGCGCGTAAACTTGGGGACAGAAGTGTGCAACCCTGCAGAGAGGACTCTTGACTTGCTCCCTTAATCGGTAGACCACTGGACTGCTTTGTTTTACAACCGTGGCTGAGACTTTGGGGGTGCAGACTCATTTGGGGAGAGGCTGAGTTGTCTGGAAGAGGGTGGAGATTGGTGACTACTTTCTCTCAGAGGTGCATGCAGCCATTGCCACCTGGCACAGAGACCCAGGTGCTGCATAGGGCAGAGCTGATACTGCCTGCTCAGCCCAGAGACTCCTCAGGGAACTGGAGAGGCTGAGCCATTGTCCCCTAGAGGACATCTACCACACAACGCTAATCGACCAACTCAGGAAAGCAGCCAACATGCAGAGATATAGAAAGAAATCAGATGTGAAAAAAAATGAAGGAAAAAAGATAACTAGACATAGAGTTGAAAACAATAGTAACAAGGTTTTTCAAGAGGCTCCTAGAAAAGGCCAATCAACTTAATGAGAACTTCAAGGAAATGAACAAGACCGACGAGGAAATGAACAAGACCTACGAGGAAATGAATGAGACCTACGAGATATGAAAAAGGACCAACTAGAAATTAAGCATACACTGACCAAAATAAAAATATTACACAAACACCTAAAAGCAGTCTGGAATACCACAAAAACCAAGACAAAGATTTGAAATACAAAGAAGAAAAATCCACTCAGCTGGAAAAACAAGATGCAAAAAGAATCCAAATAATTGAAGACAGTGTAAGGGGCCTCTGGGAAAATCTCAAGCATACCAACATCAGAAGTATAGGGGTTCCAGAAAAAGAGAGAGAGCAAGATAATGAAAACCTACTTGAAGAGATAGTGACTGAAAACTTCCCCCACCTGGTGAAAGAAATTGACTTAAAAGCCAAAGAAGTGCACAGAACCCCAAAATACAGGAATCTAAAGAGGACCACACCAAGACACATCGTAATTACAATGCCAATAGCAAAAGATAAACAGAGAATATTAAAAGCAGCAAGAGAAAAACAGTTAGTTACCTATAAGGGAACACCCATACGATTGTCAGAGGATTTCTCAACAGAAACTATGCAGGCCAGTCGGGAGTGGCAATAAATATTCAAAGTGATGAACGGCAAGAATTGACCAAGATTACTCTATCCAGCAAAGCTATCATTCAGAATTGAAGGTCAGATAAAGTGCTTTGCAGATAAGAAAAAGCTAAAGGAGTTCATCACCACCAAACCAATATTATATGAATTGCTAAAAGATATTCTATAAGAAGAGGAAGAAGAAAAAGGTAAAAATATAAATTATGAACAAAAAATACACATCTATCAACAAATGAACCTAAAAAATCAAGTGAATTAATAATCTGATGAACAGGATAAACTGGTGAATATAACAGAATTATGGACATAGAAAGGGAATGGACTGACAATTCTTGGGGAGAAAGGGGTGTGGGAGGTGCAGCAAGACACTGAACAAAAATCATGCACCTATGGGAGAGGACAGTGTGGGAGAGGCGTGGTAGAAGGGTGGGAGGGGTACCGGGTGGAGTGGAACCATAGGGGGGAAAAAGAGAAACAATGTAATTAATAAATTGAATAATAAAGATTAAAAAAAGAAAAAAAATTTTAAAAAATATAAAAGCCGTATATGATAAACCCACAGCAAACATCATACTCAGTGGGCAAAAACTACCACCATGTCCCCTAAGAACAGGAACAAGACAGGCATGCCCACTCTCACCACTACTGTTCGACATAGTACTGGAAGTATTAGCCATTGCAATTAGAAAAGAAGAAGAAATAAAAGGCATCCAAATTGGAAAAGAAGAAGTAAGCTATCCTTATTTGCAGATAACATGATATTGTACATAACAAACCCAAAAGACTCCATAAAAAAACTAATAGACTTAATAAATGAGTTAAGCAACATAGCAGGCTAAAAAATTAACACCAAGAAATCTATGGCATTTCTGTACACTAATAGTGAACTTCCAGAAAGAGAGACTAAAAAAGCAATCCCATTTACTATCACACCAAAAAAAATAAGATACCTAAGAATAAACTTAACTAAGGAGGTAAAAAACCTATTCACAGAAAACTACAGGACACTAAAAAAAGAGATAGAGGAAGAACATACCATGTTCATTGATTGGGAGAATCAACATCATTAAAATGTCCATACTACCCAAAGCAATCTATAAATTTAATGCACTCCCCATTAAAATACCAATGGCATATTTCTCAGACATAGAAAGAACTCTCAAAAAATTAACCTGGAATAAAAAAGAGGCCCCAAATAGCCACAGCAATCCTGAGAAAGAAGCACAAAGTCGGTGTGATTTCAATACCAGATTTCAAGCTGTATTTCAAATCTACTGTTCTCAAAACAGCCTTGTACTGGCACAAGAACAGACATATAGACACAATGGAATAGAATAGAGAATCCAGATATAAACCCAAACCACTATGCTCAATTAATATTTGACAAAGAAGTCATGAACATAAAATGGAGTCAAGATAGTCTCTTCAATAAATGGTGCTGGGAAAATTGGACAGATACATGCAAAAAATTGAAACAGGACCACCAACTTACACCATACACAAAAATAAACTCAAAATGGATACAGGACTTAAACATAAGGCAGGAAACCATAAAAATATTAGAGGAATCCACAGGAAGAAAAATCTCAGACATATGACAAAAGAAATTCTTTGATGATACTGCTCTTAAGGCAATGGAAGCTAAAGAAAAAATAAACAAATGGGACTACGTCAAAATACAAAGCGTTTGCACAGCTAAAGAAACCATCAACAAAACAACAAGAAAACCCACTGTATGGGAGAACATATTTGCAAATGTTATCAGTGATAAAGGTTTAACCTCAAGTATCTACAGGCAACTCACACAATTCAATAAAATGAAGACAAATGATCCAATAAAAAAATGGGTGACAGACCTAAACAGAATCTTTTCAAAAGAAGACAAAAGGAAGGCCCAGAGACATATGAAAACTTGCTGAAAGTCACTAATTATCCAAGAGATTCAAATCAAAACGACAATGCGGTACCATCTCACACCTGTCAGAATGGCTTACATCAACAAATCAACAAACAACAAATGCTGGAGAGGATTGGGGAAAAAGGAACTCTCCTCCACTGCTGGTGGGATTGTAGACTGGTGCAGCCACTATGGAGAACATTATGGAGTTTCCTCAAAAAACTAAAAATGGAACTCCCATTTGACCCAGTGATCCCACTTCTAGAAATATACCCCAAGAAACTGGAAGCGAATTAGTAAGGATATATGCACCCCTGTGTTTATAGCAGCACAATTTACCATAGCTAAGATTTGGAAACAGCCTAAATGCCCATCAGCAGATGAGTGGATTAAAAAACTATGGTACATCTACAGAATGGAATACTACGCTGTGGTAAAAATGAAGGAGTTCTTACCATTTGCAACAACATGGATGGATTTGGAGAGCATTATCCTAAGTGAAATTAGCCAGAAAGAGAAAGATAAATATCACATCATCTCACTCATTTGTGGAATATAATGAACAACATAGACTGATGAACAAGAATGGATCCAGAGACTGAGAAAAGTCCATCAGAGTGTCAAACCTCAGGGGAAGTGGCAGGTGGTGGGAGTAAGTTCAATATATTTGAACTCTTTAACTATGGTAAATAATTTGTGTTTTTACATCCCTGACAAAGATTATATAAAGTTATAAAAAAAAATTGGCAGTTAGTTTGAGATTGAATTGACATGGCCTAGAGCTTGTCATCTCCCATGGACACCAGTCCTTAGGCTAGACCCTCCTTATCCTCCCTTGACACCATAATACCCTTGCATGATATTATTCTACAATGTCATTAAAATTTTTCATATTTGAAAACAGCATATTGTACAATTATCCCCCAAAAAACTTACAAACTAATTCTTTATTATTTTTTTACCTTTATTGTTCAGTTTATTAATTACATTTTTCCCCAATAGCTCCCATCCACCCAGTACCCATCCCACTCTACGCCCTCACCTCCCCCCACCCTCTGTCCTCTCCCATAGTTGCATGACCTTTGTCCAGTCTCTTGCTGTACTTCCCGCACCCTTTTTCTCACCAAGCTTTATCAGTCCATTCCCTCTCCATGTCCATGATTCTGTTCTATTTCTCATTTTATCCTGATCATCTGGTTGTTAATTCACTTGATTTTTAGATTCATTTGTTGATAGATGTGTACCTGTTGTTCGTAATGTACATTTTTACCTTTTTCTTCTTCCTCTTCTCAAACAATACCTTTCAGCATTTCATATAGTGTTGGTTTGGTGGTGATGAACTCCTTTAGCTTTTTCTTATCTGTGAAGCACTTTATCTGACCTTCAATTCTGAATGACAGCTTTGCTGGATAGAGCAATCTTGGTTGTAGATTCTTGCTGTTCATTACTCTGAATATTTCTTGCCACTCCCGTCTGGCCTGCATCGTTTCTGTTGAGAAATCACTGACAATCGTATGGGTGCTCCCTTATAGGTAACTAACTGTTTTTCTCTTGCTGCTTTTAATATTCTCTCTTTATCTTTTGCTCTTGGCATTTTAATTATGATGTGCCTTGGTGTGGTCCTCTTTAGATTCCTGTATTTGGGGGTTCTGTGCACTTCTTGGGTTTTCAAGTCAATTTCTTTCACCAGGTGGGGGAAGTTTTCAGTCACTATTTCTTCTAGTAGGTTTTCATTAACTTGCTCTCTCTCTTTTTCTGGCACCCCAATAATTCTGATGTTGGTATGCTTGAGGTTGTCCCAGAGGCCCCTTATACTATCTTCAATTTTTTGGACTCTTTTGGCTTCCTGCTTTTCCAGCTGAGTGGATTTTGCTTTTTTGTATTTCAAATCTTTGACTTGGTTTTTGCGGTCGTGTGGACTGCTTTTAGGTCTTTGTATAATATTTTTTGTTTCAGTCAGTGTATGCTTAATTTCTAGTTGGTTTTTTTTTCATATCCTTGTAGGCGTTGTTCATTTCTTTGTAGGTGTTATTTATTTCGGCATAGTTCTCATTAATTTTATCGGCCTTATCTAGTAGCCTCTTCATAAACCTAATTACCGTGGTTTTAAACTCTATGTCTAATCGTCTTTTTTCCTCCATTTCTTTCACAGCTGAGTTCTTTCCTTTTCTCTGCATTGTTGTTGCTTTCCTGAGTTGGTTCCTTAGCGGTGTGTGATAGGTATCCTCTAAGGAACCAGTGGCTCAGCTTCCTTTGCAGCGCGCAGCGTCAGCCTTAGCTCCACCCTACTTGGCGCACAGCTTCAGCGTCTAATGGGCGTGCAGCGTCAGCCTTAGGTCCGCCCTACTTGGCGCACAGCTTGCGTCTAATGGGCGCGCAGGGTCAGCCTTAGGTCCGCCCTTCGTGGCCCCCCGCTTCAGGTCTATGGGGCTCGCGGAGTCAGCTTATCTGTGCAGTTCACAGGTCGCGGTGTTGGGTGGCAATGTAAATCCACCACTGGTCTCCTCGTTGCCAGACAACTCTGCCTCTCCCTAAATGAGTCTGCACAGTCAAAGACTCACTCAGGGGTGTAAAACAAAGCAGTATGGTGGTCTCCGAGCAAGTGAGTCGCACGTTCTCTGCCCAGTTGCGCACTCCAATTTACTCGTGCACTCTCGCCAAACACACAGACCTCAGCCGCACCCGGGATCCTCCTTTCCCTGACCTGGGAGCTCGCCTGGAACTGGGGGGGTGGGTGCTGTGGGAGACCTCCGCCCTCCTCGCTGGAGAAAACCAGCCGGGCTTGCTGTCTGCCGCCCGTCCCTCACCGCTCTCTCACGCTCCGAACCTCAAAGCTGCACACCGCTGTTCCCAAGTCACAGCTGCGTCCCGCCTCTACTCTCATGTGCGGAATTTTCCCTCAGCCAGCTCTCCGGCGATTCTGGACGCTGTTTGTTTCGTTTCTAAGTTGTAGTTTCAGAATTGTTGCGTGGACAGCTAGATAGGTGCTCACCTATGCCGCCATCTTAGTTCCCTCACAAACTAATTCTTTAAATGTTGGGCAGCAATTTAAAAAAGGATAGGAAAGGAAATAATCCCATTCAGAAGGAATTAAGACACTGGGAAGGCACCTGAACAGAGGGGCCATCAGGAGAGAATTTGGGGGTCAACAGGGGTGGGGCACAGACCCTCACCCACAAACCTTGCAGGGGCCTGAACTCTCACCCCTTCTGCGGGAGGTCTCCTGCCCCCACAGCTGCTTCGCCTCCCATGCACAGCTCAGATCGGGACCCAGATTGCAGACAGAGACTCGGCCAACAATAGCTGCTCTGTATCTAAATTCGGCCAGCAATAGCTGCTCTATATCTAAATTCAGTCTAGTACAAGGAACACTCAGGACCTACTGAAGAATGCAAATAATCCTTTCCACTAATATTTACAGGGTAAACTAAGATTTTTGTTGGAGTATTAAAATTGACCGTAAAATAGTAATCAATTTTCAGATTAATTTAAATTGGCCAAGTGAAATAAGTGAACACTCAAGAAAATTTAAGTGTACTAGACAAAAAGCTTTTCCTAAAACAATAACTAAAATAACTATTAGTAGTTCATCTCACTGCAAAATTGCCTAACATCCAAAGAACCTAAAGCAGTCATAATTGTGTGCAGAAATTAAAATTTAAAATTACCAAGGCTGCAATCTAAAATTTCCAATAGCCCCATTAATCAAAAAAGGGGGGGGAGTAGTGGGGTAATATCATGTAAGGATAAATATCCTGTAAGTAAAATACATCTAGAAAATCCTTACTCCAGAAAAGTAACTTCCATCTGTAAAGCCAACAGCAGGACACCCATGAAAAAACACACATGGTGTCAAAATAAGCCAAAGGAAAATCATTTAGGCAAAAATAAAAAGAATCTCAAGTCTAATTTGCAGAGAGGATCTCTTTGTTAACATTCGGTCGAGAGTGTGTTTATGTTTTTCAGAGTACAACTCCAAGACCATGAGGGTTCCTGCGACAGTGAGGAACTGACGGATATGTTCCAGTCACGAGAATGGTCCAGAGATGGGGGACACTGACGACACTTTGCCATGCTAGCAGTTAGCAGCTGTCCGAGGCTGCAGGTGGCCCAGGACCAAACCAGAGAGGAGGGAACTTGCATTGCCATGATGTGTCCGCCACCTGGATACCATTGCAGACATGTACACATAAAGAACTATTTGACATTGAAACTGGGACTCAAACATTTTTTGTTCTTGTACGTTTATTTCTAGTATGCAGATGCAAGATATTTTTGAAGAAAAGAAACAGGGGAGAGTGATTGATATAGAGGCAGGGAGGCATTGAACAGGCTGTCAAGTTACAGGGGGAAGGCTGGGTAGGGTAGGAGGCAGGTGCTTGGGGAGATCAACCGAAGAACTTGCATACATGCATATGAGCATAACCAATGAATGAAAAACACTGGGGTGGCAGCGGGGGCATGTGGGGACATGTGCTGGGGGGTTGGGGAGGCTGGGGAGTGGAAAACATATGTACTACTATTAAATCTAAGTTATACTGCAAAAAAAAAAATTAAAGCCACCTCAGGGAACCTTCATAAATAGACAACCCTAATTCCATAAAATATTTATTTAATAAATTAAAAACTGCAATCACATATGCCAGCCTTAGCCCTCCCTGATCCCAGGAAGCCCTTTATACATCACATAGACACCCAGGATGGATTTCCCAGGCAGCCCTTTATACATCACACAGACACCCGGGATGGATTCACAAATATTTATAGCTATCTCTCCATGTCCTTGGATTCCCCTTTCCTTAGTTGGCCTACCTGCCTTAGGGCTCTGGCTTCCACAGCTCTACTCAAACAAAAGACACTTAAACTGGTGCCCTCAGAGTATTTTCTCCCCATAACTTTAAATCTTTACTAACCCACCAAGCTATCACCAATAACCAATATATCTCCCTCCCAACTACAAACCCTACATGTGCAACTACTTCTTAACCCACAGGTCCAAATCACACACAGCCCCAACACCCCAAATCTCAAGACTAAGACAAGTCTATCCACCCTACACAATTGCCCAGACATAACAGAACATTTCTTACACCCCTCCCCTAATATCAGAGACACACCCCTACCACTATCTGCCATTGATTGATTTATTTACGACAATGCATTTAAGGATCCCTCTAAACAGGCTGGTTATCCATAGTTTTCTTAGAGTCTGTAATTAAATCTGGCCCTCTTCCACCTGGCACTATCTCACAACAAGCAGATTTGTTATACAAATCTACTAATATCTACACTGACTCTAGATAAGCCTTTCATATCATCCATTCTTATATTCCTGTATAAAAAAAAGAGAGGACACCTCACCTCAAAAACTTGCCAATCATTAACAAAACACTCATCATCAAACTCTTCCAAGCTGCCCACTCAAGTAGTAGTTTTCCATTGCAAAGGACACCAAACCACCAAAGATCCAATCTCAGAGGGAAACAATCAGATAGACTCAGAGGCTAAAAGACAAGCACAGGAACCCATATCTTCTCAACTCCTTGCCCATGCCTCCTCAGGCACCAACATATTACATTCAAGAACAGACAGACATCACTCACCTTAGGGCCTCCCTCAATGAGGGATGGTTTTATCTAAATAATAAGATGGTTCTTGCAATACAACATACTCGAGAAATTCTCACAAATCTCCACAATCAATTTCACATCGGACCTAAGCCTTTAACCTCCCTCCTATCCCATACCATCTTACATTCATTCTTTTACTCTTACTACTAGACATAACTATATCTTGCCCCACCAGTCAACACACTTTTCCACAAAAAGGGCTTAGGCCCTCCACATACCTCTTCCATCAAACCAGAGGACAAGTCCCTGGACAGGATCAGAAAATTGACTTCACACACCTATCACCCATCAGGAAGTTTAGAGACTTATTAGTATCTGTTTACAGCTTTACAGGGTGGGTTGAAGCCTTCCCCACATCTTCAGAAAAGGCCCCCAGGTGGCTGAAACCCTGTTGCAAAGTATCATTTCCCGATTTGGCCTCCTTTTCTACAATCTGACAATGGTCCTGCCTTTATTTCTAAAATTACTCAACAGGTTTCCCAATCCTTAGGGATTAAATGGCAGCTCCATATATATAGAACCCAGTCATCAGGAAAGGTTTAATGAATGAATGGCATCCTCAAACTACACCTCACTAAGCTCAGTGCCCAGACACAACTTCCCTGGCTGAGATTGCTACCTCGGGCCCTCATCAAGATCAGGTCCATGTCCCATAAACCACACATACTCAGCCCTTTTGAGCTCATGTATGGTAAGCCCCTATTAATGGGTAACCTACTACCACCTACTTCATCATATGGGGGATATCTCCCAACACTAACACAGACACGTAGCCCTCTAAGGGAATGCACAGTGGACATTTCCTCAGGCCACACAAGAAAAACCAAATACCCACGTTTCTCCAGGGAATTATGTCTTCTGGAAAACCCTACCGCCCAAGTCCCTAACTCCATCATGGACAGGCTCCCACTTCATTCTCCTCACCACTCCAACCCCAGCTAAATTAGTAAGCATAGCCTCGTGGATTAATTTATCCAGATTAAAACTCACCTACCAACTTGCAAAAACAGAAAACAACTCCACCATATTGGAGGACCTCACTGACCCTCCACTTCATTACATGTGTACCCCCAAAGGAGACCTCACACTAAAAATATCGCAAAGCAAGCCAAATGTCCAGTGAAAACACCAACCCAATCCTCCTGTCTTTGCTTTATAGGACCAACCTTAACTGGATTTCTCTCTATTGGAAAAAATGCCAAAGATGCAGATATCAACCTTTAAATACCATGGAACAACCCTCTTCAGATATTTGTATCCCCCAGGGAGAGCACAGGTATAAGAAGAATTGTCTGTCATCCCTTCTCAGCAGGAAGTAGCCTTGACCAAGTCAACATCCCTCTCTCCTGACCCCCGAAACCCCCATGTGCTTCCCATTATATAAAGAAAAAGGCAAGAGCGACAGGCCAACAGAGGACATTTGGTCAGGTGGACTAGAAAGTCCTAAACAAGAAAGTGGCCCCAGCCTCATTTCATGGAACAGCCAGTGTCACTCTATCCAGCACAACAGGAGGCAGCCACACCCAAGGGCAAGACAGCAGGCCAACAATAACAATAGCCTCTTACAGCCCACAACCTCAATAGCCTACACTAATGGGACTGAAGGACAATGAACTCCATCTTATCAGACTAGAACACCTGCATCTCTCCGCCCCTTACAGTTTGGGCTCATAACATTCAACCCCAAGGACAGTGGAGGCTGAGACCTAACCTTCCTCAGTTGCCTCCATTCCTTCATTCCCTCTAATAAACTTCCCTTCTGCTTGCTCGCTGTGTCTGCTGAATTCCTTGAGTGACTCCAATCTTACACTAGACATCCTGGGTCAGAAACAGAATATCAGGTGGAAGGAGAAACATGAGTACATGTCTAGATTATATAACACTATTGCATCAATGTTAATTTTCTGAGTTTCATAATGTTACTATGGCTGTGTGACATATTAACGTTTGGGAAATCTGGGTGAAAAGCATACAAAAATTCTTTGGGCTGTTCTTGCAACATTTTTTAAGTATAAAATTATTTCAAAAAAGCACTAAAAATAAATGAAATGTTTATAATGTTTCTGTTTAGGGTTGTGGATGGAGTTGGCAGGTAGGAGGGCATCCAGCTTTGTACAGAAAACTGTGTGGTCTGTCTAAGACCGTGATGGAGAACCTATGACATGCATATCAGCACTGACACGTGTAGCCATTTACAATGACATGTGGCCGCATATGGTTGCATACAAGAGAAGTATGGGGCCGCATGCTGAGAAGGACATTTCATCCTCAGATGTTTCATCCTCGGATTTTTCATCCTTGGCTACTGCACAGCCAGGTGCAGTAGTCGAGGATGAAACATTTGCTGTAATGTAGTGTAGAAACACTGTGCCAGAGGGCTCTAGGCCAAAACAACAGAACTCTGGAACAAAGCATGTAGTTCTGGGACTTCCAATTAAGCCGTTAGGGGATCTTTGACCTCACTTCCGGCCAGCAGAGCAGGGAGCAGCGGAATGCATCTCTGGGGACCCTGCGATCGCCATTACCAGCAACCACACAACCATAGCAACCATCATCCAATCTACTGTTCTGGGATGTCGTGGATTCCTAATTGACCATCATTACTGAGATAAGTGAGGAGGAGGCTGGGAGAGGTGAGGGCCTGTGCTATGGGTGCCATTTCCTGCCATTAGAAATAGCGGCAGCCATCTTATATAAGGAACGTCATTTTGAAGCATAATGCAGACTCCATTTCACCACTATTACTGTTGTGCATCCTTATTAACCCCTATTTCTGCTTATTAACCCTTCCCTTTCCTAAAAGACAGTTACATGAGCCATCTTGTGGTCAGTTAGGCTAGTTAACCCCTAATTGCCTGCAGGGCTAACAGGCTATCTATAATTCTATCTTCTGTCACTGCCCCTGTGATTGAGAACCCAAACAATAAAAAAACCAAGTTTAAGTAAAGGAAGTGGTGGTTGGTAGCAGTAGCCGACCCTTTCAAGAGACATGGACCAAGATGTATGGCATTATAAAAAAAAAAAAAAGGCAGATGATTTTGCGTTCTCTGTACTGAAACGGTAGTATGCAGAACGTGGAATGTAAATAGACATTTTGAAACTAATCATTCCCAACTCTTGAGAAAAAGTGAGGATGAAAAAAAGGAATACATTTCTAGGCAGCTACACCTTTATAAGAGCCAATCTAATTCCATCCTTAAAGTTATAAAAGAATCTACAAATTGAATATCTGCAAGTTTGAGCATTGCTCACTCCAAAGCTCAGCATGGAAAAGCACTCAGTGAGGAAGAATTTATTTTAAAAACTCTCCCAAGATGTGCACCAGTTTTATTTCACAATATGCACAAGATGCAATTATTAAGAGAATATCTGAGTTACCACTCAGTAGAAATATCATAAAAGACTGAACACAAACGTACAACATCAATTAAAGAGAGACATAAGTAATTGTAAATATTTTTTTATCTCTCTTGATGAAACTAATGATGTCACATCACATGCTCAGTTGGCCGCTATTGGTAAATATTCTGATAGTCTCACAATGAGCGAAGAGTTGATAAAATTAGTGTCAGTGCCAACAAGTACATCAGGAAGCAAAATATGTAAGGTTGTTATACAAACATTCCATGACCTAAGCATTGATATCTCTAAAGTTGTGTCAGTGACAACAGATGGGGCACCAAACATGGTGGAGAAAAAAGTCGGATTTGTCAAATTGTTTATGGAAGCTATTGGACATCCGATTGTGCCTATTCATTGTATTATCCATCAGGAGGTTTTATGTGCCAAGGCAGGATTGACCGACTTAAATGACTTAATGTTAGTTGTTACAAAAATAGTTAATTTAAGGGAGGAACCAAGATGGCGACATAGGTAAGCACCTATCTTGCTGCCATACACAGCAATTTCAAAACTACAACTTAACGAAAAAACAAACATCATCCAGAATCACCGGAAAACTGGCTGAGTGAAAATTCCACAAATAAAAGTGAAGATAGGACACTGTGACTCAGAGGAGCGGTGGAGGACAGCGTTGAAGATAGGTGCGGTGTTGGAGGTTTGGAGCCGTGCATGCGCCAGCGGAGAGGGTGGATGGATGCTCATTGGCCGGTTTTCTGGAACGGTGGAGAAAAAGACATCCCACTGCACTGATTCCCCAGCTATGGGTGAAGTCCAGGGAACCCGCAATCATACGGGGTAAAACTGGACAGTGGGGAGGCACGCAGAAACTCGCGCCTGCAAGGGTCTGCAAGCTTGTGGAGAGGGAGAGCTTGTGCATAGTGTGCGTAAACTTGGGAAAAGCAGAGCTGTGTGACTGTGCAGAGAGGACTCGTGACTTACTCTCTCGTTCGGCAAACCACTAGACTGCATTGTTTTACGATCATGGGTGAGACGTTGGGTGTACAGACTCATTTGGGGAGAGGCTGAATCATCAGGCAGAAGGTGGAGCTTGGTGGCAGCTCTCTCTCAGAGGTGCTTGCAGCCATTGCCACCCTTGACAGAGTCCCAAGTGCCGCATAGGGTGGAGCTGACGCTGCCAGTTCAGCCCAGAGACTCCGCCCATCCAACCTGAGCATGGCTGAACTTCACAGCCAATTGGCCTGGAGGTCAAACCCTCCTAGTGCTGTAAACAATAAGCTAGGCTTAATTTCAACAAGACTGTGCAGGCCACATCCACCTCAGGTAACTGGGGAGGCTGAGCCACTGTCCCTTAGAGGACATCTACCACACAGAGCTAATCGGCCAACTAAGAAAAGCAGCCACCATGCAGAGACATAGAAAGAAATCAGATGTGAAAGAAATGGAGGGAAAAAAATGACTGGACATAGAGTTCAAAACTATGCTTATAAGACTGTTCAAGAGGCTCCTAGAAGAGGCCAAGACCTACAAGGAAATGAACAAAACCTACGAGGATATGAAAAAGGACCAACTAGAAATTAAGCATATTATACAAAGACCTAAAAGTACTCTAGAGGACCGCAAGAACCAAGTTAAAGATTTGAAATACAAAAAGGTAAAATCCACTCAGCTGGAAAAGCAAGAAGCTAAAAGAATACAAAAAATTGAAGATAGTGTAAGGGACCTCTGGGAAAACCTCAAGCATACCAATATCCGAATTACAGGGGTGCCAGAAAAAGAGAGAGAGCAAGACAATGAAAACCTATTTGAAGAAATAGTGACCGAAAACTTCCCACACCTGGTGAAAAAAATTGACTTAGAGGAGTCCAAGAAGCACACCGAACCCCAATATATAGGAACCCTAAGATGACCACACCAAGGCACATCATAATTAAAATGCCAAGAGCAAAAGACAGAGAGAGAATATTAAAAGCAGCAAGAGAAAAACAGTTAGTTACCTATAAGGGATCACCCATATGATTGTCAGCGGATTTCTCAACAGAAACGATGCAGGCCAGACGGGAGTGGCAAGAAATATTCAAAATAATGAATAGCAAGAATCTACAACCAAGATTGCTCTATCCAGCAAAGCTATCATTCAGAATTGAAGGTCAGATAAAGTGCTTCACAGCTAAGAAAAAGCTAAAGGAATTCATCAGCACCAAACCAATATTATATGAAATGCTGAAAGATATTCTTTAAGAAGAGGAAGAAGAAAAAGGTAAAAATTATGAACAACAAATACACATCTATCAACAAATGAATCTAAAAATCAAGTGAATTAACAACATGATGAACAGGGTAAACTGTTGAATATAACAGAATCATGGACATAGAGAGCGAATGGACTGACAATTCTTGGAGAGAAAAGGGGTGTGGAAGGTGCAGCAAGAGACTGGACAAAAATCATGCACCTATGTGAGAGAACAGTGCGGGGAGGTAAGGACAGAGGGTGGGATGGGTACCAGGTGGTGGGGAATTATAGGGGGGAATAAGGGGAAACAATGTAATTAATAAATTGAACAATAAAGATTAAAATATTTTTTTAAATAATTAATTTAATAGCTGCTCATCCCCTTCACAAGCGAGAATTTTCTTCACTTTTACTGGAGGTTGATTCCACCTACAGTGCACTGCTGATATACAATAATGTAAGATGGTTGAGCTGAGGCAAAGTTCTTGAGTGCTTTGTGGAGTGCTTTGAAGAAATTAAGATATTTCTTGAGAATAAGGATCTGGGAAACTTTTCTCACCTCAATGATGATAAGTGGGTCAACACCCTGATATCTTTTACAGATCTCTCTATTCATATTAGTGAACTGAACTTAAAGTTACAAGGTTTTGGCAAAAGTATTGACATTATGTTTGGATACATAAAAGCTTTGGAAAGTAAACTTAAAATTTTCAAGTGAGGTGTAGAAACTAAAACTTATAACTATTTTCCTCGAGCAACAAATATTTTGAGAAGGCCAGTGCAGCTGTACAAAATGCAATGGAACCCTTGCATATAAAGTACCAGCATGTTTTAGACTCATTACTTGACCAGTTCAATGATAGATTTAAACAATTTAGAAGCCTAGAACAGACCATAAAAATAATTAAGTATCCTGATGTAGTAGTCTACAGTAATTTGGAATTAAATGGTTTCCAATGGATGCAAATTGATGATTTGGAGATGCAACTTACAGAATTTCAAGACAGCATCTGGGCTCAGGTGTTTGTCAACTTGAGGTCAAAGCTTGAGGATCTGGAAAGGTGCTACTTGGAGTATCAAGAGGAGTGCCACTATGAACAGGAAATTTGGAGTGCCTGGAACTGATTACCAGACACATTTAGCACCCTGAAAAATATAGCAATGGCTTTACTCACAATTTTTCCCTCAACCCACTTTTGTGAGACTTTATTCTCAGTATTAAATAATATCAAAACCAACAAAAGAAACAGATTGACAGATGAAGTTAGAATCGCTTGCTTGGGCTTGAAGTGTACAAAATACCAACCTTCAATTGAAGGTTTAGCCAATGAAATTCAGCAACAAAAAAGTCACTATTAGGAAGGTTAGTTAAAGAATTCCCCTCCCCCTCACTTATGTTAGTTCACGGCACGCCACACAAGTTAAATAATATCAAGACCAACAAAAGAGACCGACTGACAGATGAACAAAGAAGTCACTAAACAGGTAAGTTAAATAATTAGTTTTTGGTTTATTAAATACAGTTATATATTACAATTATACATTTTTGTTCTTTAAACTATAAATATTGCAAAATTATGGTTTTTTTTTTCTCAAAGTGACACACCACCCGAGTTATGCTCAGTTTCTTGACGAATTTTGACATACCAAGCTCAAAAAGTTGCCCATCACTGCACTAGGGTTTAAGTGCTCACCTCAGTGTTGTTTGTTGTCGTTGTTGTTTTTTAATTTTCTTTACATCCTTACCCGAGGATCTGTTTCACTAGTTTTAGAGGAAAGGAAAGAGATTACCTCCCACACGTGCCTTGACAGGGACTCAAACCTGCAGCCTTTGGGTGTACAGGGATGATGCTCCAACCACTGAGCCACCAGCCTGGGGTCATCCTGGTGACTTGAGAATCTGGTGCCTCTCGCTGTCTGGTCCGTCCCAACAGAGTGGCCTCAGGACATGGGCGGCTCTAGGTGAACCTCCCATGACAGCTGTGCGTCAGGGCCCTGGGCATGGGCAGTCCTAGACTCCCCTGTCCATACACATTAAGTGTGTGGCTTTAAGTTCAGTGAGTAAAGTTCCAGAAGGCGCAGGTCTCTATCCCATGTACTCCTGATTAAACTATGTCAAACTTGGTCTGTTATCAAGGCATCTGCTCAGGAAAAAAATAAATAAGTAAATAATTGAAAGGCAAAAACATACAATGTGGTAAAGACAGTATTTAATATATGGTGTTGGGAAGATTAGATAGCTACCGGCAAAAGGAAGGAAGGAAGGAAGGAAGGAAGGAAGGAAGGAAGGAAGGAAGGAAGGAAGGAAGGAAGGAAGGAAGGAAGGAAGAAAGAAAGAAAGAAAGAAAGAAAGAAAGAAAGAAAGAAAGAAAGAAAGAAAGAATCTAGAGCACCATATACAAAACGAGACTCAAAATGAATAAACGGCTTACATGTAAAACTCAAAATCATAAAAAAAACCTATAAGAAATATAGGTAGCAAAATCTTAGACATCTCTCTTAGCAATATTTTTTCTGATATAGCTCCTCAGGCAAGGGAAATAAAAGAAAAAATAAACAAATGGGACTGTGTCAAACTAAAAAGTTGTTTTTTAATATATTTTATTGATTTTTTACAGAGAGAAAGGGAGATGGATAGAAAGTCAGAAACATCAATGAGACAGAAACATCCATCAGCTGCCTCTTGCACACCTCCTACTGGGGATGTGCCCACAACCACGGTACATGCCCTTGACTGGAATCGAACCCGGGACCTTTCAGTCCACAGGCCGACACTCTATCCACTGAGCAAAACCGGTTTCGGCAAACTAAAAAGTTTTTGGGCAGCAAAGGAAACCATCAACAAATGAAAAGACAACCCACTGAATAGGAGAACATATTCACCAATGATACATCTGATAAGGGGTTAATATCCAAAATGTATAAAGAACTTATAAAACTCAACATCAAAAAACAATCCAATTGAAAATGGGAAAAGACCTGAATAGACACTTCTCCAAAGAGGACATACAGATGGCCAATAGACATATGAAAAAATGCTCAACATCACTAATCATTAGAGAAATGCAAATTAAAATCACAATATCACCTCACACCTGTCAGAATGGCTATCATCAACAAAAACAACAAAGACTGTTGTCAAGGATGTAGAGAAATCATTTGAAATGCAGACTGGTGCAGCCACTGTTAAAAACAATATGAAGTTTTCTCAAAAACCTAAAAATGGAACTGCCTTATGACCCAGTGATTCCAATTCTGGCAATACTAATATATTCAAAGAAACCAGAAACACCAGAAACAAGAACATATGCACCCGTATGTTCACTGTAGCCAAGATTTGGAAGCAACCAAGTGCCCATCAGCTGTATAAAAGAAAAAGTTCTTACCCTTTGTGACAGAATAGATAGATCTGGAGGGAATTATGCTAAGTGAAATAAGCCAGTCAGAGAAAGACAAGTAACATAATTTTACTTATATGTGGAATCTTATGAACAAAATAAACTAACAACCAGAACAGATTGACAGTTGTCATAGGGGAGGGAGTTGTGAGGCAGGGTGAAATAAGTGAAGGGTTTAAGTGGGGGCTGGGGAGAGGGAAACCTCAGACAACAACCTAATGATTGCCAAAAAGAAGGGGGTGGGGGAAAGTAGAAGATGGCATATGGGGGATAAATGTTGATGGAAGGGGACTTGGGGTGGTGAACACACAACACAATATACAGATGAGGTATAGAATTGTCCTCCTGAAACCTATGTAATTGTATTTACCAATATCATTCCAACAAATTCAATCCTATCTAACAAAAGAGTAATATGCAAATCGACTGTCCCTCTGCTATACCCACAAGCCATGCCCACCAGCCAATCAGGAGCAAATATGCAAATAAACTCAACCAAGATGGCTGCCAGCCACAGAGAGCAGGAGGCTTGGGTTTCCCCAGCGATGGAGGAAGTCAAGCTTTCCACCTGTCCTTGCTGGCTTAGGCCTCCAAAGGCTACAAAGTTTCAATTATAGAAAATAATGACGGCAGCCACAGAGCTGGAGAGAGCAGGAGGCTTGAGTTGCCCCCCGAGATGGAAGAAGCCAAGTTTTCCACCTGCCCTGGCCAGCTCAGTCCTCTGCTTACGGCTACAAAGTTTCAATTAGAGAAGATAAATAAATCGTAGATACCAGGATCTCCACTTGGGTTGCTGGGGGGTGTGGCCAGCCTGAAAACCAGCACAGGCCCCTTGTCCAGGCCCCCCACGCCCCAAAGGAATCCCCACCCTGATCTGGGACACTCTTCAGGGAAAACCAGCTGCCCCCTACCCATGCACCAGGCCTCTATCCTATCTAATAAAAGAGTAATATGCAAACTGACCATCACTCTAACACACAAGATGGAGCTCCCATGTGGTCAAAGATCCTGCCTCCATGTGGACACAAAATGGCCACCACAAGATGTTTAGCAGGAGAGGGAAGTGGGGAGGGACCAGGCCTGCAAGGGAGGGCAGTTGGGGGTGATCAAGCCTGCAGGGGAGGGCAGTTAGGGGTGACCAGGCTGGCAGAGGAGGGAAGTTGGAGGGGCCGGGCCTCCAGGGAAGGGCAGTTGGGGGAAGCCCAGGCCTGCAGGGAAGGGCAGTTAAGGACAAACAGGCTGGTAGGGTAGCAATTAGGCATCAATCAGGCTGGCAGGGGAGTGGTTAAGGGGTGATCAGGCTGGCAGGCAGAAGTGGTTAGGGGCAATCAGGAAAGCAGGCAAGTGAGCAGTTGAGAGCCAACAGTCCTGGATTGTAAGAGGGATGTCTGACTGCCCACTTAAGCCTGATCCAACTGGGATTGGGTCTAAATGGGCAGTTGGACATCCCTCAAGGAGTCCCAGATTGGAGAGGCTTCAGGCTGGGCTGAGGGACACTCCACCCCCCTCATGCCCTCCATGCATGCGTGAATTTCGTGCACCAGGCCTCTAGTAATGAAATAAAACTATGTGCATATGTGAAAACAATTTTAAATGTATCTCTAAAGGTACTGAAACCTTCTGGCTTAAAGTATAATGCCTCAAATATCCAGGATGCATTTCTCAGTAAGCATTTGGCAGGGGAAGGGGAAGAGGATTTGCTATTTTGTTAATATCCCTTAAGTGGAAACCATGTGACCTCTTATGTTCAAATGAAAAAGAAATAGGCTTCCTCACTTACCAGCTGTTTGGCCTTAGGAAAATTACTACTAACTGTGGTGATTAGAAAAATTACCCATCTAAATCTATACTTCCTTTCTATAAAATAGAGGTAATAATAATACTGATTCTATAGGATTGTTACGAGAATGAAATAGAATTATGCTTTGCACTGTGACTGGCACATAATGAATGTCCTACAAAGGGTAAATGATGGCATGATTATTACCATCACCATCATAAATATCGCTATTCCTGGTATTTTAAAATGAATTAAAATTGTGATAGAAAGTTACAAAGAGCACAATACATTGAAAAGTCACTTGGTAAATGCAGAAATATAAATGGAAGAACATGTACAGCAAAGAGTAAGCCTAAGTAAAGTGTACTCAGAACTCATGTCTGGTTAAATAACAGGCCTAAAAACCATAAATCTGAATGCCATTATTTCAGAAAGAAAAATAACATACCTTTTTTCATCTAAAGATACTGAGCATCAAGTATTTTAATTCTTCCCACGAACCAGTACTAGAGAGAATAGAGTAACTGGGACATATGAAAATTGTAATGTAATCTTTAGACCTCCCAATTGTTTACTGAAGTTTTTTCCTAAAAGATTACCTTGGCAGTGAGCTCCACATGGCAAAAACCAGTACATAGCCTCAGCCTGTGCTACAGTAATATATTTCTCTACTAGGCCCTTTAAAAAATTGTATCATTTCTGTTTAATTGGAATTTAGTTGTTACCTTCCTTTGAGGGGACTCTAATTATTTCTCTGTTTTAAACATTAAAAGACCACATTTGAGGCATTACTTGGTATTCTTTTCATCCATAGGAATTTGCCTTCTTTTTAGCTTCTCTGCCATACCCATGAAGTTAAGGACATCATGGACTGCTGCAAACTAGCTCTACAGACTCTTTGACAAAGTGTCTGTCCCTAAATCCAGTCTGCTCTGCCTTCTTGGATTATATAGCTTATTTAGCACTCACTTCATAAAGACCTACACATGAGGTGTGGCCCCAGTACTAAAAAGATATACACATAAATAAGGCCTGTTCTTTCCTGCCTGGAGAAAAAGTTGGCTACAAATAATCCTAGTCTGCAGTCTCTACCACCAGGAGATTTATGGATGGGGCAGCAGTGGGAGTAGGGAGCAGAAAGGCAGTCTGAGTCTTAGAGAAGGGCTGATAAACAAAAGCTTCAAAAAGATGTAGGATCTTTTCACAAAGATTTAGATGGCTTAAGTTGGCTTAAGCACATCTCAAACCTTTATTCCTTCAGTTTATTGTGACTTGCATTTTGCTTTTCCATATACATACTTTCCCTATATATTACACACAATGCAAGTTGAGTCTCACAGTAGTTCCAAAAGGGAGGAAACATTATCATTAGCAGGCCTTGCCAGCATCCACACACTGAGGACAAGGAGTTCATCCTCACGGAAGATGTCTGACCTGTCTGAGATGGGTTCCACAAAAGCATAGACTGGGACCTGAATAGGATCAAGACCCATTGATGACTCAGAGGACATTGTCCATCATTTGCTGCAATTGCCAGGGACTTAGTCCTGTGTAGACTCACTGAATTCCATCATACAAAGTGCACTTGTCTCACTAGGATTTTTTTCTGTAATTATAGTTACACATAATAATTTATAACTTTACACCGATTTTCCAGGAGTGTATAAAGCCATCCTTATTTACTTTCTGTAATTTCAATTATTTACTCTGTGGTCAGAGTAAATAATTGAAATATTTACTCTGGATGCAGTTTGTAGGCCTCACACTCAGCTTTCTTGCTGTTTGCCGTATTGAAATGTTTAATAATTTTTAGCAAGGGGTTCCACATTTTCACTTTGCACTGACCCCCCAAAATTACGTAGTTGGTCCTTTCTAAGGACTAACTGCTTCAAGGTGATTTTCCATCAAGTCCTGTCTCTGCACCTGGAACTGGAACCATCACTGAACAGTTTGAGCAGTTTTTGGTTAGTGATCAATTTCACATTCATTTCCTTGGCAGGTGACTGTCACAAACCAAAAATTCAAGCAGTCCAAAAACACTTTGCCCTCTGATTACAAACAACTGGTTCAACCAAAAGTTAAGCTTTGGCCTTGGCCACTTGACAAATGTACAAACAGGCTCATTCCCCTTCAAGCCTCCTTCAAGTTTATAAACAGTACCATCCCCAAACACCGATTTATAAAGTTTCCTGTTCTGCAAACTTGATGTTTACTCAGCATTTGACGATTTCTTTAACACTGTTTGATTAAGGGTGTGTGGAATTGCATCAGATGTAATAAAAGTCAAGCCCTGTAATTTAAATTATTAAACACTTGTACCAGAGCCCACAGGCAAGCAGCTAACTGGCTCTACCTGAACTGCAGAAGTAGCAGTTAGGGGCCCAGAAAGGAGGGAGACTGAAATTACTTTCTCAGCCATGACAGATTTAAAAGGGCCCTCCTCCAGGTGAGTGACTAAAGGGCTCTGTAAACTATGCATTTACCTGGGGACATCTCATCACACACTTATTTTCTACCTGTTCATAGTAAGTAGGTCCTGACACAAACAAGTATCTCTCTCCACATGCTCATTAGCTGGCATGAGCATATTCTCTCCTCCAAACCTAAAGACCATTCAGACACTCCATTTTATGCACAGGTGTGCAGGAGCATGGAGAGGGAAGAAAGATGGGGAGTGGTAAGGTATGCCTCATCCTTATTCATGACTATGAAGAACACATGCCTTTTATTTCCCTCCTGGTCTTTCTGAAGTCATCTTTAGAGACTGAGTTTCAAATGTGATCTTTATTTCATTGCTTAGAACCAGAGAATATTAATTTATAGCCTCACTCAAATTCACATCAATTTCAAACTGACAGCATAATCCAGCCACACTGTAGTGTATACAATAGAAATCTCAGCCAGAACAGGGTGGGTCTGGGCAGGGATGCCTAGAAACAGGCAGCCATGGTCTCATTCAGCATCCACATTAGTACAAATTCTTGAAAGTAGCTACTCCTATGTATGGGTGAAATCCCCCTCACAGCCCTTCGAACTTCACATTCACAGTACTCAAAACTATAAATATATGCCACATGGTTTCTGCAATAATAAACAACTTTCCAGCCCTCCCATAGGCACTGGGGCAGCCTTCATTTGCAGGTATATGATCCCTAATTTGAACTTGCTCTTGGGAAAACAAAGAGTATAAATCAAATTTCTCATTTGGAAACTTACTTCTCCATATTCAGAAATTCTAAATTTTTGTTTCTAATTCATCAGTGAGAAATATGAGTCTATGCAAGCTCATTCTGGAAATCTTAAAGATGTTTTTATTGCCCACTCCCCACATCTAGACAGAACCTAAGGCCCATTTCCTTCAGTAATCTTTGGTGAATTGCCTAGCACTCTCTCCAAAGAAGTAACACATTCTTTTTCTTTCCCTTCTGAGGACTTTTAAAATTTGATAGTTACATATTCCATTCACTTACATAATAAATATTCATCAAGCACTCACACTGTGATAGACACTGAAGAAAAACAAGACTTGCCCCACTCCCTGCCTGCCAGGTACCCAGGGTCAGATTGAATGAGGCCTTTGAGGGCCTCTGAGCTCCCTGAAATTCAAGCTCCAGCCTGTGCTACTGCCTTGTTCCAAACACATATTGTTGACTAAATGTAATGGGTACTTCATTTTATAAATAGGACTATCTCATTGATAAAGGCATTCCAAAGTCAAAGGGATAAGTCAGACATGCTATCCTCTGAGCTGTGGCCGGGGAGAGGTCAATGGGGATAAAAGGAGACATATGTACTACTTTAAACAATAAATAATTTAAATTAATTAATTAATTAAAAATCACTTTGATAACCTACTCTGAAAAATATTTCCTCCTGCTGATGGATATACTGCCAAGATGGGAAATGTGAACCTCTTTCATATTTTGCTGCCTCAGAGATGGCCACAGGCTCTGTTGTAATTTGTTGAGGCACAGGTCTGCTTGCACCAAGGGCTTGACAGAGCTTAATAACGCCAAAAAACACTGCTCTCCTTCTCTAGCCTGTGGGAGCTGAATGTCACTGATAGGACTATCTGGGCTTTTTAGGGGGAACTACACCTGTCTCACTTTCCTAGAATGCAGCTAGGTACAAATCTCCAGGAGCAACAATTCATCTTTTCAAATTACAGAGCCATAGGAGTGGGAGTGGAGAGAATGCAGCTGTAACAAAACAAGAGAATCACAGCTGAAAACCTGATTTGAACACAGCAAGGGAGAATTGTTGGTGTTTAACTTAAAATTTCATCTAAGCAGAGGCCACAAATACGTCGCAGGCTGCAAGAGCTCTATGCAGCATCTAATATATTGCTAAATCAAGGTCCCGGAACATTGCAATTCCACTATAATGCAATCAAAGTGCTTCAATATACTGAGAAAAGAAAGAATTCAACTGCTTAAAAATCCTTCACTGAGCCGAAACCAGTTTGGTTTAGTGGATAGAGCGTCGGCCTGCGGACTGAAGGTTCGATTCCGGTCAGGGGCATGTGCCTTGGCTGCGGGCACATCCCCAGTGGGGAGTGTGCAAGAGGCAGCTGATCGATGTTTCTGACTTTCTATCCCTCTCCCTTCCTCTCTGTGATAAATCAATAAAAATAAAAATCCTTCACTGAGAAACTAAGCATGAATTTTACTGTGATTAAGTGAGAAGAGCTGAATGGCATATTAAATTTCTTTTTAAGTGGTTATTTTATTTTGAGTAGTTGCTTCTTAATTATGCTGTCTTAATTTTCTCATAAATCTGTTCCATCTATACTCACCCAACATTAATATTTATTTTGTTCATTTAATTTTAAAGTATTCTTAAATTAAAGCTATTACAAATATTCTGCTGAAGATAATTCAGCATAGGCACTACCATGAAACTATCATTGAAAACATGAACAATGTTATAGTTGTAATAGGGCTTATGAAACACAATATTATAAATCATTTTAGTAAATTAAAAATAAGCCATTCTAGAATTCATTTTTAAAATCCACTGCTAAATACATCTTGTTTAAACCTCCATGCTTGCTTACCTTGGAATTCTTAACAGTATAGATTCACATAATGAAAATTATACTTAATCATCCTATGTCAAAATATTTCCCATGTACATATTTTTTAACTTTCTTTCCTTAAAATAAAATCCTCAGCATTTAACCTATGCAAGTCGGCCTGCAGAGATCTCACAATTACATTTAACAGTCATCATACTGAACTTGTATCCCATTTAATGTAATATGTAATTACACTGCCTCCCGTTTCTTTTTAGGTTTCATAGCATTGTAATATGCCATTCTTCAAAATGCTCCCACACAATGGGCTCAGCGCAGCAGCAATGCCACTGAGGAAAATTGCAATGGGTTCCCCCCTGGAAAACACCAAATCTCAAAATTCAACACATTAGCTAATAGTTCATTGTCACATCAAAAAGCAGCTTTCAGCTGAAACCTTATACTGTCAGCACATATAATAGTTTCTCTGCTCTTTTACTTTTAGGAACTATGATAAAGAAAAGCAGCATACCCCAGGGGCATTCAAAACAAACCATTTTAAATTCACATTCTCTTTTGTACTAATTTGGATCAAAAGCAAGGAAAAGCCTGTGAGTGCCCTTACACTTCCCAGGTGAAACTTCCTTTTCATGTGCCTACCTGTGTCAGAAGCAGAAAGACATGCCATATATTTCTTTTACTTTTCTAGCCCAGGAAGTTGCTACCATTGTCACAATATGATCACACTAACATCTGTGTTCTAATAATCAGAAATACGTTTTAACTACATATTTTCCTCTTTTTTTAATCTTTTTTTCTAGACTAAACTCAGGACTGAAACATTGTTCTCTGCTTCAGGACTCCCCAGTCTAAACTCATTAATTAACACCGAATGCTTTTACCTTTCTGTGCTCCTGGCTTGGTTTTGAATTTGAAGATTTGTCCCCATTCCTTGGCACCTAACAGATTACATTTTACACATAAGAAAACAACTCCCAGGGAGTAAGAAGCTGCTCCCACCCATCTTAACAGACTGAAAATGGGAGTTCAGGGATGGGAAGCAGATTCTATCAGAAGCTACAAAACAAGATCAATACAGGCAAATCCAAAGTAATGGAGGCAAGTATAAAAATTAGTATTATTTATTATCTTCTTTATTAATATTCACATATAACTTTTGCTTTTACAGAAAAGTCTACTTTAAATGAATGCCTCCTTGTTTTATTATTCCCACTGGGGCTTTCTGCTCCTGGGCCACTTCCCCTTTTTTTATCTCCTGACCCCACATCCAAATTACACTACTACATTTTCACAGATACCACAAAAAATTTTGTAAACAAGATTTGGGTTACTGGATCTTGATTTCTTCAGTATCCCATTTCAAAATGCAGGGCAGGTAGGAGAGAGGGCAAGACCTGGGAGAAAGGGGAGCAAGGACAGGAAGGCAGCTAGCTGGTCAGAACTTTCCAGTCTCACCTTTTCTGAGGTGTGTGAGCATTGTGACTGTTCTTGAAATGCAAGAATCGGAACATCGACAGAAAGTGTCTGTGTTGTTATTTATATTATACATCTATAATAGAATATGTGGCTTCCTCGACTTGGGTCTGGACTGTTTCTGTTTAAACACACCACAGTCCCCTGTGGGGAGGTTGTCTCCCACCTCCAGTCAGGCCTCCCAGGAAACCCTTAGAGCCGGGGCTTTCGGAGCAGGGTTTTGCTGAGGTCTTTGACTTCCTCGGGGCTATTCACCCTCTGATAGCCCAGCACAGCCATGGGCTGATAGCAAAATTCCTCCACTTGTTTGATCTGCTGAAAAGTGAGGGCAGTCCGCCACGCGTTGGCTGCCTGTGTGGCATTGCGGGCAGAAACCACAAAAGGCTTGGAGGAGGAGCCTGAACCACTGGTCATGTTCAAGGCAAATTGCTCCATCTCAGGGCTCACCAGCAGTCCCACAAAATCGTATACCCTCCGTAGGGTCTTGATGGGGTCTCCCACCAGGTCCTCGTACCGCACAACTAGGTAGTGACCTTGCAGCCAGTCAGGGGGCTGCAGGGCTGTCTGCAGTGTCTTAGCCATGCTGTTGCAGATGACCTCCATAGCGCCAAGTGCATGGTAGTCTGCTGGGCCACCCACACCCTCCTTCTTGGCACCCAGCTTGTGGCCAGCAGCCTCCAGGAATGGCATGCGATGTGCTCTCGGGTCTCGGCTGCGTACCACCTGCAGGCTCTCACGGATGAGACCGTGGCGCGAGCGGATGCGTGAGCTGGCCACAGCACGAGGATCACGCACCAAGTGGATGACCTTGAGGTCCAGGGCCGGGTCTCGAAGTAGCGGCGCCAACACTGCCACATCGAAGACGCGCACGCCCTTGATGACCAGCGTGTGGTACTTGTGGCACTCTTCCTCGAAGCGCGCCAAGCGTTGCGGTGGACACTTCTTGCACACACGATCGTCCACCAGCCCCACGACCTCTTTGCGATAGGCAGGACAGAGTGGCGAAGAGCACACGACCTTATTGGTGGCGGCGCCAAAAATGCCCAACGTGGTGAGGTTGCGCCCCCCGCTGCCGGCGGGGCTGTACAGCTGGAAGACTGAGAGGTCACAGCGATAGAGAGCGCTCAGCATGTCCCGCGCTGCCCCTTGCAGAGAGACAGCATCCCCTGGGTACAGTTTTTGCCACACGTGCCACACCGGCTCATACAGGAAGAATACCTCGGGATTTTGGTTAAAGAGCTCCCCGAAGAAGGACGAGCCCGAGCGCCATGTGGTAAACACGTACACCAGCTGCCGTTTGATCTCACTGCCCCTGGCGCTGCGAGTGCTGTTGCTAGAAGAGGCGATGGCTCCTGCCCCGGCCCCCGCCTCGGCCCCTAGGACAGCGGCAGCGGGGGAGTGGTGCGGGGTGCGGGGGTCCAAGCGGGTGTGTGCACGACGCGACACCGCTGGAGGTCTCGGGTGCCCCCAGCCGTCCCCAGCCCCCCCTGCCGCAGCCCCTAGCTGTCCGTCGGGATTGCACTGCTGCAGAGGCTCTTTGTGCCATTTGTAGTCGATGAGGTTGAGCATGGTGAGCACAAGCAGCAGCGCATAGCCGGCACACAGCACCAGCGCCTTCCTGCGGAACACCTTCATTCCGAGGGGCGACGCGGGCCAGCGGCGGCCAGGGCGCCCGGGCCTGGGCGGCAGCAAGGCGCGTGCTGAGGCGGCAGGCGCGGCCGGGAGCAACCCGGAAGGTGCACCCGGGGACAGGGCTCCCAGGGGGCTGCGGCTCATCACAGGCACACTCGGGGTCCACGGCGTGGCGGAGGCAGCCCTGCGGCCCGGGAGGGGGACGCAGTGGGCCGGCTTCGGGCGCAAGGCCTGGGGCCGTGGCTCCTAGGCGGGCGCGGCTGCAGCAGCGGCGGCTGGTCCTCGGCGCCCAGGACTAGCTGTCCCATGGCAGCGGCTCCCGGAGAGACCTGCGAGGGTGAGCGGAGTAAACTGTGGCGCCTCGATCCTCCTCCCAGCCGAGCTGCCGCCTCCGCCGCAGTACCACCCACCCTCCAGTCTGCCTGGCTCCCCAGCTCACCTGGGGCCGCGGGCGCGACCTGGGATGGAGGCCCAGAGGTCTGTCCTGCTGTTAGTATTGATTTTTCGCGCGCTGTCTTCCACTGGAGGCACCTCGGAGGGGCCACGGGGTTCGGAAGCCCACGCCCTGGGCTGTTTCCGGGAAGCGGGCGCTCTGCGACTGGAGAAGGGAAACTTTCACCAGGCCTGGAGCTCGGCTCTGCGCTCCTCTGAGCCAAGTGCACCCGGCTCCTGCTACGTACCCTCTGCCTCCTCTGGACAGCAGCTTCCTTCCGACGCCCGCTGGGGGAGGCGGGGGGGGGGGGGGGCTTACACGAGACCCTGATCCGGGCGAAGCGGCTCCGCCTCTCTCGTTCTGGGACACCGCACCCCGAATCTACCCATCTCTCTGGCGGCAGTGGATGGGGCGCGCCGCGACCCTGCAGCAACTGCAGCGGCTTCTTCCATTACGTAGAGGGTGCTCGGCGGGCATGGTTGGCCCCCGCAGCTCCTCAGCCTCCAATCGTCCGGAAGGATCCTGTACACAGAGCTCTCCGCTAAAAAGCGCGGGCCGCAGCTCTCCCTGGCCTGCTCCGATCCTCGCAGTACCCGCCTCAGGCCCACAAGTTGTCCGGGTAGAGGAGCCCCCACCGCTGCCGCCGTCGCCTTTGCCCCGCGAAAGGGAGGATGCTTTTATCAGATGCCCCTGCACAGAGCGCCGGTAACACGCCCAGGCCGGCCTCCGCGCGGCACCCGCCAGGCCAGCAGGGTTGGTGCGCGCTGCTGTCGGTCTCTCCGGCTCCTCCCCTTCGCCGTGCTGCCCTCCGCCGTGGGTCCTGCGCCCGCCCCCTCTCAACGCACGCTCCGCTGCACCGCTCTGAGGTCTGGAGACTTGGGCCAAGATTTACTGCGCCGGGGGGGGGGGGGGGGGGGGGGGGGGGGGGGGGGGGGGATGCCGCAACCACGCGTGCGCAGAGCTCCGGGGCGCGGACAGGAGGTTCGCAGCGCTGGGCTGGGTTCTGGGTAATTTGGATGCTGTGTGCAGCTGCCAGGCTCATCTGCACATTTTTGCTTTCTGGTAAGGTAGAACTCTCCCAGCGGCCGCCCACTCCGTTCTTTAGAGGTCGGAACCGCCGACGCCCCCCCCCCCTCCCCCGGAAACCCAGGACGCACCCGCGTGCCGAAGTGCTCCTAGGCCGCAAAGCGCCCCCGCAGGCTTTCTACTCAAGGCTCCCGGGTTCTGCTGGCCTGAGGTTTCTCCTTCACCGAGGAAGTAATAAATTTTTTTGACCCCGGGATCAAAGAAGATGTCTTCCAGGAACTGTATCTGCGTGTCTTCTCCAGTCTTTCCTCCACCTATGGATAAGGATTCTTCGGGCTCATCACCCTCCAGCGGATCCTTTCCCCAACTCAGCTTGGAATGCTGCCACCACTAGTGACTGAAGTCCTTCGGAATGGGGGTGCAGGGAGATGACTCTTTGTTTTAATTTACAATAAAATACTTGTCTTGCTTCTTGGTCTCAAAGATGAGATTAAACGATTTGGCCCTAAAGGAAACACCATTTTTGAAGTCGATAATTTTTTAGTTACTTAAATATTTTCTTTAAAGATGAGAAAATCCTTCTCTCTCTCTCTCTCTCTCTCTCTCTCTCTCTCTCTCTCTCTCTCTCTCTCTCCCTCTCTCTCTCCCTCCCTCCCTCGCTCTCGCTCTCTCCCCCTCCTTCCTGCAAAGACCAAGCCATATAGCAATTACATCTGTAAAACAGGTACAATTGCAATAGCCTTTAGTAATTGAAGGTGATGGGGTATTCAATGTCCAGTTGATTAGACCCCAGTTGAGGCCTTGGAAGAATCCTGAGGAATCCAGAAGCTTGAGAGCCAGTAAATGCTGCAGAGCTGGAGGCATTTTGTTTGCCTCCTGTCCTAAGTACTTTTTAGAAATTTGAAAAAGTTAACAAAAATTTATTTTTGTGTATTTTGGACATCCTCTCTCAACTAGAGGATAAAATGTTGCTGTTTGCAACATTATTCTTTAGAATACTAGAGTCCTGATGCATGAAATTAGTACATGGTGTGTGTATTGGGCGTGTCCCTCAGCCCAATCTGCACCTTCTCCAATCTGGGAGCCCTCTCACAATCCAGGACTGCTGGCTCCAACGGTTCGCTTACCTGCCTTCCTGATTGCCCCAACCGCTTCTGCCTGCCAGCCTGATCACCCCCTAAATGCTGCAGAGCTGGAGGCATTCCCCTGCCAGCCTAATTGATGTCTAACTGTTCCCCTGCCAGCCTGTTTGCCCCCAAGTTTCCTCCTCTACCAGCCTGGTGACCCCTAACTGCCTTTCTCTAAGGCTTGATCATCCACAACTGCCCTCCCATGCTGGTCATCTTGTGGCAGCCATCTTTGACCACATGGGGCAGCCATCTTGTGTGTTGGAGTAATGGTCAATTTGCATATTACTCTTTTATTAGCTAGGATAGAGGCCTGGTGCATGGGTGGGGTCTGGCTGGTTTACCCTGAAGGGTGTTCTGGATCAGGATGGGGGTTCCCTTGGGGCATGGGGCAGCCTGGGCAAGGGGTCTATGGTGGTTTTCGGGCCAGCCATGCCCCCCAGTGACCTGAGCAGAGGTCCTGGTACCTGGGATTTATTTATCTTCTATAATTGAAACTTTGTAGCCTGGAGTGGAGGCCTGGGCTGGCCAAGGTGTGGAAAGCTTGGTTTCCTCCTTTGCCAGGAAAACCCAAGCCTCCTGCTCACTCTGTGGCTGCAGCTATCTTGGTTGGGTTAATTTGCATACTTGCTCCTGATTGGCTGGTATGCATGGCTAATGAGTATAGCAGAGTGATGGTTAATTTGCATATTATTCTTTTTTTAGCTAGTACTAAAGGCCTGGTGTACAAAATTCATACACAGGGGGTGGGGGGTGTCCCTTAGGCCAGCCTGCACCCTCTCCAATCTGGGACCCCTTCAAGGGATGTCCTATTAGGATCAGGCCTAGACAGGCAGTCGGACATCCTTCTTACAATCCAGGACTGCTGGCTCCAAACTGCTCACCTGCCTGCCTCCCTGATTGCCCCTAGCCACCTCTGCCTGCCAGCCTGATCACCCCCTAACCACTACCCTGCCAGCCTAATTAATGTCTAACTGCTCCCCTGCCAGCCTATTTGCCCCCAACTTCCCTCCACTGCCAGCCTGGTCACCCCAAACTGCCCTCCCCTGCAGGCCTTGTCCCTCTAAACTGCCCTCCCCTGCAGACCTGCTCCCTCCCAACTGCCCTCCCCTGCTTGCCTGATCACCCACAGCTGCCCTCCCTTGCAGGGCCTGGAACCTCCCAATGGCCCTCCCCTGCTGGCCATCTTGTGGTGGCCATCCTGTGTCCACATGGGGGCAGGATCTTTGACCACATGGAGGCAGCCCTCTTGTGTGTTGGAGTGATGGTCAATCTGCAAATTACTCTTTTATTAGATAGGATAGAGGCCTGGTGCATGGGTGGGGGCCAGCTGGTTTGCCCTGAAGAGTGTCCCAGATCAGGGTGAGGGTTCCCTTGGGGTGAGGGGCAGCCTGGCGAGGGGCCTGTGGAGGTTTGCAGGCCAGGCACACCCCCCAGCGACCCAAGTGGAGGCCCTGGTATCTGGGATTAATCTATGTCTACAATTGAAACTTTGCAGCCTGCAGCAGAGCCAAGTCTTCTGCTCGCTCCAAGGCGGCAGCCATTTCTGTTTGAAACTTTGTAGTCTAGAGTGGAGGCCTAGGCCAGCAAGAGCAGACTGAAAGCTTGGCTTCCTCCATTGCCAGGGAAACCCAAGCCTCTGTTCTCTTCAGCTCAGTGGCTGCTGCCATTTCTGTATCTTTTATAATTGAAACTTTATAACATTGAGTGCAGGCCTAGACAGGTGGAAAGCTTGGCTTCCTCTATTGCCAGGGAAACCCAAGCTTTCCTCCTGCTCTCAGTGGTGGCAGCCATCTTGGTTGGGGTTTATTTGCATAATTTGCGCCTGATTGGCTGGTGGGCATGGCTGTGGGCATGGTTTGTGGGTGTGGCGAAGGTATGGTCAAATTTGCATATTACTCTTTTATTAGATAGGATTCTAAGTACAAGGACTTGAAAAGGTGATTTAACTCATATGGGTGAAAAACATTCAAAGGGTAGAAAAACATTCAAAGAACTTGACTTAACCTTATTTTCCAGAAAAATTCGTAATGCCACCTGCTGGAGGCTAATTCCAACAGGGTCATAATAAATGAAAAATTCCTCAAAAGGTTGAATGGACTCTTTTAGCAGGGCTGAAAATCTACATATATTATTGCCTGCTGCCAGACAACCAAAGGCAGTTCCTCCAACCTGAAAT
This sequence comes from Antrozous pallidus, assembly GCA_027563665.1. NCBI lineage: Eukaryota > Metazoa > Chordata > Mammalia > Chiroptera > Vespertilionidae > Antrozous > Antrozous pallidus. The sequence continues at coordinate 102,914,586 of CM050508.1, forward strand.
CTTTAACTGTTTACCAAACCTTACCTTTGATATGTATATCTGCTTTGCTATAGGGCAAAATCTTAATTTATAAAAACCTAGCCCTTAGGCTCCATTGATCAGGGGAATCGGGTCCCTCAGGCTCCAATGAATTCATGGTAGCAGCACTGGTGAGGGGGTGGAAGGCAGATGGCTTGGTCTCTCCCCCAGCCCACCGGCTCCCATTGATCAGGGGATGCTGGCAGGGAGCCAGAGTGAGTAGCATGTCGGGGACTGGCAAGCAACTGGAAGGCAGGCCTCTTGGTCCCTCCTCCCAGCCCTCAGATTCCAATCAATTGATGCCAGAGGTGGGCGGAACTGGGGACTGGCTTCTTTAGTAGTCCCACAGTACAATCTCCAGAGGATAGGCCAGGCAACAATGGACCAGCGCTGCCAGCACAATCCCGACAGTGCTGCCAGCCTCCTGGAACTCGGCCTCAGGCACTGTGGCTGCTTCCTCTCCCTAGATGCTCCACAAGAAAGAAAGCATACTGTCAGAAGTACCAGGGATGACCAGCAGTGACTGAATGCTCTCCCCTTGCTTCCTCCAGGTCATTTGGCTGGCCCCCATCTGCCCCACTCCAGATGAAGTGTGATCACTGTACATGGAAGGAAGGTAGAAAAAAAATACCAAAAAACTGATGACCAAGAGAATGCCGTAGTCAACGTCCGGAATCTGGCTCAGGAGAACGGAATGAAGGGAGAATTCCATAAGCTGGCTGATGTCAAGGTATTTCTGAATGACTGCCTGGTGTGTGACAGTTGTGTGACTACAGAGGAAAGAGTCTAAGTTTCTCAACAGAACACCAAGGACTTCTTCTGTGTTCTGAACCTTAATAAGAAATGTAACACTGCACAGCACAAGGTGCTGGCAGTGTCCGTGTGTCCTTATTTTGCTGCTAAATTCAGCCTCAGTGTCACTGATGTATCCAGAAAATTCCGCAGCTTTCTCAAAATCCTCGGGGCACACTGTCTTTAACATGAGATAGCTGTGGACTTTAGCAACCTAAAGAGTCAGAAGGAATTTGTGCATTGGTACTGCCAGCACTGTGAGGAAGAGCCATGGCTACCCATGCTGACCTCCACCTGCCCTGGCTGGGACCAATATGCAGAGCATGTGCTGGGTCACCCCATCACCCCCACTTCTGCACAGCCAAGTCTCCCCAGCAGATCATGGGCTCTCTGGTGAAGGATTACTCCTCCAGATAGCAGAACCTGTCCCCAGACAAGGTTTTTCATGTCTTTGTTGCCTGTGTTATGACAAGAAACTGGAGGCCCTTTGAGAAGATGTTCCCACAGCTTTACATAGTTCCCAGGGTGCTGACTGCGTGTTAATCTCAGGCAAAATTTTCCAGATAATGGAGCAAAGTGACCTCGCCTAGAATGACACTGCCATGGACACTCTATTTGGAGACATGAAGAAGGAGGTGAGGCTCCACAAGGGTGGCAGCTCTGACAGGTACCTGGTCACATCTTCAGGAACACGGCCAAGGAGCTGTTAAACAAGGATGTGGGAGTGCTCACCTACTGCACCCTGAGGACCAAAGACTTCAAGGAAAGGGACAGAGAGGTTCTGCTATACTTTGGGGCTGCTTACAGCTTTTGGAACATCCAGAAGTGGTCCTGAAGCTGTAGAGGGGCAAGTTTCCCGCCACTTCATGGAGGTCCTGGCCTATGCCAGGGATGCCTAAGCAGCAGGGGCCAGGCCCAAGTGGAGGAAAGCTGTGCAGACAGGGTACTGCTGCAGCAAATGGAGGGCATCTACACTGCCATGCCGGTGTGGCCCCCCGAAGACCAGCACTCATGTGCAGAAGCTGTACCAGGAGTGGCTGGGGCGAGGGGGAGACTTCCCTCGGGCCCAGGCAGCACTGCACACCACCTTGCAGGGCCCAGGGAAGCCTGCCAGGACATCAAGTGGTAAAGGTTCAGCAGACACCCGGCCCACAGGCCACCTGAAGAGGGGTGTCAGACATGTGAAGGAAAGGTTTAGCATCTCTGTCATTGCTTTGGTTTTCAGAATTCCCTGCTCCCCATCTGTCAGCTCCCTCCCTCTAAGGGGCACTGTCATTGTCACTTGGGTGCAACTGGAATATTGTATCTCAAGAGGGTTCTCCCTTTGTATGTATCCTTTTATCTGATGATGAAAAAATCCCAAAGAACAAGAATGGAGACAGACTGCTGTCCTTTAGGCTTAAAAAACAAACAAACCCAGAAGTGTCATACGAAGAGATGAGATTTGGTTCTGCCCAGGTGCCTCAGAGAGATTGGATGAGGAAATGGCCCAGTTTGGCCCTGACTTTACCCACTTATGTTACTCTTGGAGGTGTCTTTGCCACAATGTGAACAAACTGCCACCTTTTGGAATAGGGGCTCATAGAAAGTCTGCATTCCCAACTTTTCTTGAAACAGAACTATGTTCTGCAGCTGTGGCCACCATCCTAAGACAAGGTCCTGTCACTGGGAATCAGAGAACACTGGAGTGGATCCCTTCCCAGGCCCTTTTACATTCAGGGATTGATCTGAACTCACTTGAGGGGAGGCCTGGCCAGGGTGACAAGTGTTACAGATGGAAGGATGGAGAATGGAGAGGTATACACCTTGCTCAGTCCCTCCCTGGGTAGGGTTAGGCAGATGAAGGCTGGCCAGCCCACCCCACAATTGGGTGAGATAGCGTCTTCTGTGTCCACCTCTCACCCCATGGGCCTGGTCACTCCCCTCAGCTCCAGGCAGTCCTCTACATTCCATGACAGTGCACTCTACTTTCACATGCTGCTCACCCTAAGTGAGAAGGAAGAGAACAGTTGATCCACAGACAGTTACACAGCTGGCAAGTGTAGTGGCAGTAGTGGGAGCCTCTCCTGCCTTCGTGGCAGGACTAGAGAGCAGTGAACTGAATGGTGAGGGGCAGTCAGCAGGCGGGCGGTAAGGAGCGAGGGGTCCTGGACTACAGAGGGATTTCCAACTGTCAGCTTAAGCCCATTCCTCATGGGGAATGAGCCTAAGGAGGAAGATGGACATCCCCTGAGGAGTCTTGGACTGCGAGAAGATACAGGCCAGGCTGAGGGATCCCCGTAGCCACAGTGCATGAATTTCATGCACTGTGCCTCTACTGTGTTAATAAAAAGCTGGGGGTCCAGGGATTCAGGGAACTTAGCTACTATAGCTAAGACTTCCCTGGCTCCCCCAAAAAATGCCTCCCAAATTCATATTTTGTGTCTAGTTTATTTAATTTACTTGCAGCTCCTTCTCCAGATTCCTGAACCCTGGTAGATACAGAAACACCCAGGCAGCCACCAGCAGAGTTCATATAATTTCCCCCCTGTGGTCCTGATAAAGTGAATGTATGAGGCTTCTTATGACAGACTTTATTGTGGAGAGCGCCCTCGGGGAACAAACCTTCTCCGAGAGGGCGGTCACTTGGCCTGTCTTGCTCTAAAGATTAGTTATGGTTTCTGCCCATCGGAGAATGGTTACCTTCAATTGTAGTTTAGCAAACAATACTGCCCTCCAGCACATAACCTTGTAAATAGCCAAACTGTCTGTGGGAAAATGGGAAAAGATTTAGGTGGCATCTTGGGTGAAGATATAGTCAAAGGAAGTTAGTTAAGATAAAGAGTTTAGTGGGGAAACATGTTTACAATAGAATGTAGCTTTGTTGTTTGGGGAACAAGGAATTGTGTAATATGTAACCAGAACTGTTTAAAAGAGTGGAGTGAAATAAACTCAGGCCGCAGTCCTAAAGAGGACTTTGCGGACCTCCTGATCCCATATCTTTCGTTTCTTCTTTATTTCTACTCATCTTTCTCTATCTTTCCTTAAGCCTCACCCCCTTTCAGGGATTGCTCCACTGATGCCAGCTGGCCCTGGCATTGAGTGGTGCCCGGACAGGATCCTGACACAGGCGAATTGGTGAAGGCCGCTGCCGGTTGAAGGGACGCATAGGATCAAGTAAGAAGTGTGGGGCAGCGAATTGGTTGAAGGTATAGTCAGGAGTAAAATACCATGGGACAAGGTAATAGTAAGGAATGGTTTGTGCACGTGCTTAAAAATATGCTTAAAGCAAGAGGAACTAGAGAAAGGATGTGAGCAGCTTGAGCGCCTTTTAGTTTTTGTAATAGATGTCCTTTGTTTCCTGAAGAAGGAACTGTGAATCTTGAGACTTGTGCTAAGGTTGGGTAGAAACTGCAGGACTATCCTGATCATGGTCCGAGGAAGGTACCTGTAAATATTTTTTCTTTATGGAATCTTGTTGGGGACTGCCTTGGCCCTCCTTGTATGGAGAGAAAAGGGGAAGAAAGGCTGAGAGAGAAAAGTCCTTCTTGTCCTAGTTCAGGGAAATTATCTTTGAGGGATAAAAATCCATCTTGTCCCAGTTTAGAGAAACTAGCTCCCCCGGAGGATAAGCCTCTGCCAACGCCAACGGAGCCTTTGGCACCACAAAACATAAGAAAGAAGGAAAAGAAATATTGCTAGCACACAAGGAGTATCATCTTTATGATGAGCCCTGGGACCCCCCCCTCCTCCTGAGAATGAGAATTTAGAGGAGGCAGCTGCACATTACCATGATAGAAGAACCTGCAGGGAAATGCAAATCTTAGCAAAGTTAAGTGTTAGTTATTGCTTTAAAAAAAAATTTTAAGATCTGTCTTTATACAAAAAGAAATTGACAGCCAGTAAGTTAAAATAAGGAGGATTAATTCTGTAATCCAGTTTTAAATTTAATTGATATTCTTTTTTAAGATAATTTAAGTATATAGTCTTTAAATCATATATATATAAATATGTGTATTTGATCTTTCCAAGTATATTTCAAGACACTGTGAGAGTAACTTTTGGACATTTCAAGGGCCCCGAAATGTTTTCAAAAGTCTGTTCTCTCTTAAAAGAAATATTTTTTAATTATACTTGAGATTCCATGGAAAGTTTTATCAAATAAAATTAACCAATATATATTTTACTTATATACATGTATTCAGAGTTGTAGAAGTTTTGCCTCTGGAAGGGACAAAGTAAAGTAACAATATATGTCTTAATTATAGCCAAATTTTTCAACAACAGTAGAATTTTAAGAAAAATAAAAAGTCCCAAGCCGCCTACACCTTGCTTTTTAAAATAAAGATACCTACTTAAGTTACTTTATAAATTAGCCTTTTAAAAAAATATAAAATTAAGATCTCATATAAATTGAGTTACATTGAGAAGCCAATGTTTTTATAAGTAATTGAATTTAAGTAAAATCTAAAAAATAGATTAGAAATCACCATTTACTGCCTGAATTTGGTAGCCTCCTACATTGTTAAGCTAAAGGCAGGGCAATATTTACAGCTTGTAAATCAGATGTCTACATTTACTAAATTCGCTTTCCTTTTTAAATAAAGATGCTTACTTTAATTACTTAAATAAGTTATCTTTTTAAAATTAAAATTAAGGTTTTAAGCTAAATAAAAATGTCTTTATGAACAATTTGATTAAGTATTCTAAGTTTCTAAGACCTCCAGAGTCTCTCTAGGTACAAATAAGCCTAAGGGGATACTCTTTAAAAATAATATTCTAGCTTAATAAAAAGGAGAAATTTTAAAAATCACTTGTAGAGCAGCAGGACACATGGCAAAGCAGTGTCCCTCCAATAAAAGGATTAATAAAGAAATAGCAGAGGTCTTAAACAATCTGGACTGTGCCCTAAATGTAAAAAAGGAAAACATTGGGCCAATGAATGCAGATCTAAGGGAGATAATCAAGGAAATGTGCTGCCTCCCCAGCAGGGAAGCAGGAGGAGGGGGCAGCCACAGGCTCCTCAACAATGCTTTGGGGCACTGCAGAACAGACCCAACCAGCAACGGAAATCCCTTCAGGACTTATACAGCAACTAGCACTCAGAGGGGAATGTGGTTTTTGGATCCTCTGACCTATACTGGGTTCAAGATATTAAGGCTCAACGCCGGGAGCTAACACAGTAAATGGAAGAAAATTAACAGGGGTGCTGGATACTGGAGCAGATGTATCAGTTATTACCCAAGAGCAATGGCCTTCATCCTGGCCAAAGCAGCCTGCTCTAACACAGCTCCAAGGCATTGGTCAAACTAGTAGTCCAGAACAAAGTAGTAATCAGTTGCATTGGCAGGAAAATGAAGGGCATAAAGGAATATTTCAACCATACATTATTCCTAAACTTCCTGTAAACTTATGGGGTAGGGATATCATGCAGGAGATGGGAGTTTACATTTATAGTCCCAGTGCTCCAGTAACAAGGCAAATGTTTAATCAAGGGCTCCTGCCAAGTCAGGGGTTAGGAAGAGAGGGCAAGGAAGAATGGAACCAATCATACCAGAGCCCAGACCTCCTAGAGCAGGGTTGGGGTATTTCTAGGAGGGGCCTTTGATTATCCTGCAACCCATGCAGATCCGATTCAGTGGAAGTCAGATGATCCAGTGTGGGTTGATCAATGGCCCCTAACACCTGAAAAAATACAGGCCGCCGAACAGCTGGTGCAGGAACAGCTAGACAAAGGCCATATAACACCCTCTAACTCCCCCTGGAATTCTCCTATATTTGTTGTCAAGAAAAAGTCAGGAAAGTGGAGGTTACTACAAGATTTAAGAAAGGTTAATGAGACAATGGAACTTATGGGAGCCTTGCAACTGGGACTTTCCTCTCCTTCTGACATTCCAGCAGGCACGTATAAAATAATTCTTGATCTTAAGGACTGTTTTTATACTATTCCCCTGGCACCTCAAGATTGTAAAAGGTTTCTTTTAGTATACCATCCACTAATTTTCAGGAACCTATGAAGAGATATCATTGGTTGGATCTCCCCCAAGGGATGGCTAATAGTCCCATGTTATGTCAAAAGTTTGTTGCACAAGCTCTTGTTAGTACTAGGAAAAATTTTCCTCAGGTCTACATTATACATTATATGGATGATATTCTGTTAGCATTTCAGAATGAAGGGATATTGCTAGCTGCATATGTTCAGCTGCAAAAAAGGGCTTGAAGAAAAGGGGTTAATTATTGCCCCCGAGAAAGTACAGAGACAGTCTCCTTTCTCTTATTTGGGATATACCTTACATCAGAATTGTATTACCCCTCAGAAAATACAATTGAGAAAGGATGGGTTAAAAACGATTAATGATTTCCAGGAACTGCTAGGAGACATTAACTGGTTAAGACCTTATCTTAAAATCACCACAGGACAGCTCAAGCCTCTGTTTGAGGAACTCAAAGGAGATTCTAAACCTAACTCTCCCAGAGAGCTGTCAGAGGAAGCAAGACAGGCTTTACAGGTAGTGGAAACAGCTATTGGTCAACAGCAGGTGTCATATTTAGACTACTCTCAGCCATGGGGAGCTTGTATTCTTGCTACTCAGCATACTCCCACAGCAGTATTATGGCAGGAAGGTCCTCTATTATGGATTCACCTGCCCCTATCACCTGCAAAGGTGCTTACACCTAATTATAATCAAGTAGCTGCTCTGATTCACATAGTGAGGACTGAAGCTTGCAAATTAAATGGACGTGAGCCGCCTTATATCTGTCTTCCTTATTCCAAACAGCAAGTAGATTGGCTGTTGCAACATAGCAATGACTGGGGAGCAGCTATGGCTAATTACCCTGGTCAAACAGATAATCATTATCCTCACAATAAACTTCTGCAGTTTGCAAGCCAGCATGCTTTTGTAGTTCCTAAAATAGTACAAAAAGAACCTATTAAAGAGGCTTTGTTAATTTTTCCTGATGATTCATCTAATGGTAATGCAGCCTATAGTATTCAAGGTGAGGTGACAACTTTTCAAACTACTTATACATCTGCACAGGTAGTAGAACTGTGTGCCATCTTAAGCAGTGCTACAATGTGTTCCAGATCAAGCATTTAACCTGTACTCAGACAGTCAGTATGTGGTAAGAGCAATGGAAGTAATTGAAACCGTTCCCTTTATTGGGACAACTAATTCCATGGTGCAAAGTATGTTTAGAGACATACAGCCCGCCTTACAGCAGCGCACCCAGCCATGTTTCTTTGGTCATCTCAGAGCTCATACTGGATTGCCTGGACCGTTATCAGAAGGGAATGAACAGGTAGACACTGCAACTAGAAAAATATTATATACCCAGGAGCAATTGGCTGAGCAATCTCACGTGCTCCATCATCAAAATAGTAATAGTCTCCGGCGGCAATTTAAAATTTCCAGAGAAGCTGCCAGACAAATAGTAAAGCAATGTACAAGTTGTCCTACTACTCAATCAGCACCCCATTATGGAGTTAACCCAAGGGGACTAAAGGCTAATCATTTGTGGCAAATGGATGTGACTCATATCCCCAGTTTTGGGCAAGTAAAGTATGTACATGTCACTGTGGATACTTTTTCTGGCTTTATTATGGCTATAGCTCAGACAGGTGAAGCAAGTAAGCACTGTATAGCCCACTGTTTAAAGTGCTTTGCAGTTATGGGACAGCCAAGATGCATTAAACTGACAATGGCACAGGCTATACTGGAAGAAGTTTTCAACAGTTTTGCCAGAAGGTTGGTATCACTCATAAAACAGGAATTCCATACAATCCCCAAGGACAGGGGATAATAGAGAGAGCTCATAGCACCCTTAAGCTACAATTACAAAAAATAAAGAGGGGGGAATTGTATCCCCTGACACTACAGAACTTATTACATCCTCTATTTATTCTTAATTTTTTAATTTTGGATGTGCATGGGTGATCAGCTGCCCAGCAGTTCTGGAATGCAGGAACTGCATCCACCTATGCTCAGGTCAGGTGGAAGGACCCTTTGACTGGACAATGGCATGGACCAGACCCCGTGCCCATTCGGGGACGAGGGCACGTTTGTGTTTTTCCCCAGAATGCCGAAAGTGCAAGGTGGATTCCGGAGAGGCTTGTGCGCTTTGCAGGAGATGGGTGACCTGGTCAAGGGAGTTTGACGACTGACTCTCCAGGAGCAGCCCTACAGCCTGGTTCAAGCGACCAGGACAGCGGCGGTGCCCACCTGGGGACAGATGAAGAAGTTGGCGATTGAAGTAGAACAGGTGCTGATGCAGACTTCTACCCCAAAGACAGGAGTCTCCATGTTCCTGGCTATGATGGCTATCTCAAGCTGCCAAGTGCCGTGTCCGAGGAGATACCCACTGGGCCTACGTTCCTTACCCTCCACTACTCCATCCAGCTGAATGGGACGGACCTTCAGTTCCAGTGTATGTGAATGACGCTCACACTTTGAGAATGCCTTCTAATGGACACATACGGCCAGAACTACATGTTGGTTTTAACTATTTTGGACAAGGAGATGGAATACCTATTTGTTTGTCAAAAGAGAGCGATGTATCGGGATGTGTACTAATGTATCCTTATACTTATTAGCTTTGCATAAAGAGATTCAAGGTTTGCAAGATGCAGTACCCCTACACTTTGATGCTAGTCAGACTGCAAAAAATTTTCTTGATCAATTTCTTAAGACTGTTCCCTCTGTAGGAGATTTTCAACATTTAGCTTTTGGCATTATAGGCTTAGGAAGTTTTGTACTGATACTGTTTTGCTTATTTCCCATTTTAATACATAGGATAGGTGAGAGCATTCTTGCAGTACGTGCTGGGTTACATGAACTAAGATTAATCCAATCTGCTTAATTAGTAAAAGAAGGGGGAATATGTGGAGAGCGCCCTTGGGGAACAAAGCTTTTTTGAGAGGGCGGGGTCACTTGGCCTGTCTGCTCACCAGAGAATGGTTACCTTCAATTGTAGTTTAGCAAACAATACTGCCCTCCAGCACACAACTTTGTAAATAGCCAAACTGTCTGTGGGAAAATGGGAAAAGATTTAGGTGGCATCTTGGGTGAAGGTATAGCCTAAGGAAGTTAGTTAAGATAAGGGGTTTAGTGAGGAAACATGTTTACAATAGAATGTAGCTTTGTTGTTTGGGGAACAAGGAATTGTGTAATATGTAACCAGAACTGTTTAAAAGAGTGGAGTGGAATAAACTTAGGGCCGCAGTCCTAAAGAGGGCTTTGTGGACCTCTTGATCCCATATCTTTTATTTCTTCTTTATTTCTATCCATCTTTCTATCTCTGTCTTTCTGTAAGCCTCACCCCCCTTTCAGGGACTGCTCAACTGATGCCAGCTGGCTCTGGCACTTTATGCAGATATAAGGAGTCTAGTAGAGCTGGAATTTTATATGCAGCTTTCTCAAGTAGTCCAGCATTCCCTGCTGGGAGCCCATCAGGACAGGCAGATGTTTTTAATCCCTATTTACAGATGAAGATGGTAGAGTATAATTGAGTGACTTCCATCTTTTCATTTCTGGATCCACCTGCCTCCCTTCACAGTACTGTCTCAAATGTCCCTATCCTGTCTTCTCTTTACCATTTCTCCACAGAAACCAAAGTTGTGTTGGTGCATTGAAAAACAGATCCCACCCTAGCCAGACTGGCTCAGTGGATAAAGTGTTGGCCTGCCTTCCAAAGGTTTCAGTATTTGATTCTGGCCAAGGGCATGTATCTTAGTTATAGGCTCTCCGTGGCCCAGACCCTGATCAGGGCTCATGCAGAAGGCAACCAATCCATGTGTTTCTCTCAGATAGATGTTTCTCTCTCTTCCCCTCTCTCTCCTTGGGTGAGGATTTAAAAAAGGGGGGGATTGATGAAAGAGAGGGAATTGAGGAGGAAAAAATATTTCAATCTTAGTATTCAGCATGATTCCAAGCAAAATTATTTCTAATACTTCTAAGTTAGTCTCCAACTTTGTGATTGCTTGAAAAGCAGATGAATTGTAGTTGTTTAATGTAAGGACCCTTTTTAAACAATTGTTTGCATAGAAGCAATTTTGTAACACTTTATTACAGTTGGAAAAATAGTAAATCAATTTGCCAGATACCCTACAATGAATGCTCAGCTGACATCAATTTATAGGTTCCTGAATCTCCACCCTCCCCTTTACTAGCAAACTTTTCACCATTTTTGTTCAGAAACTCTTTTCTTTTTAATGCCCTTATCCTTGTAGCATGGTGATGACCTAGACATATATTAAGTCCCATAGTAATTTCATTGGCAGAAGACCATAATGCCACAGGACTATCTTTAATTAAGCTCTATTTCAGGATGCCTCTTCACTCTCCTTTGGTGTCTGGAAACTACTGTTGGAAAACTTATGTGGCTTTTTCCAAACCCTTGAAAAACAGGGGGCTCATATTAAGAGAGCTATAGACCCACCACCCAACCTGTGGAATACAGCAGAGATATCTTTCAAGAATTCCATAGTCTGAATTGGGAGAAGATGTAAGACTGAGCCCAGCTGGCATGGCTCAGTAGTTGAATGTTGACCTATGAATCAGGAGGTCATAGTTGATTCCCAGTCAAGACACATGCCTGAGGTTGCAGGCTTGATCCCCAGTGAAGGTGTGCTGGAGGTAGCCAATCAATGATTCTCATCATTGATATTTCTTTCTCTCCCTCACCCTTCCACTCAATGAAAAAAATATATATATATATATATATATATTTTAAAAGATATAAGACTGAGGGAGAAACCAAGATGGCAGCATAGGTAAACACCTAAACTGCTGCCTCACACAACAATTTCAAAATTACAACTAAAAGACAAAATTTACATCATCCAGAACCACAGAAGGCTGGCTGAGTGGAAATTCTAAGGAAAGAGGAAAGCACACTGAGACTCAGAGGAGCTGTGGAAGTAAAGGCAGAGGTATGGAGGTGTGCGTGCACAGAGAGGCCTGGCAACTGAGTACACGGCTGGCTTTCTCAATGGGAAGGGAGACAAAAGCCCCTGACTGCTCTGAACTCCAGTTCTGGGTGAGACTCTGGAGACCCAGACTCATTTGGGGAGAAACTGGACTGTATGGCAGTGGGCAAAACTGGAGGGCAGCTTTCTCTCAGAGGTGCTTAAGTGATTACCATGAGACAATTAGACACAGGGACCTCTTAGGGCAGGGCTGATGGGAAGCCATCAATGTTTACTCCACCCCAAGACTCCGCCCCATCCCAGCTGAACACAGAGCCTTTTGTAAGTCTTGTCTCATAAAGGTGTCTCCAGCACAAAAGTTCTCCCAGTGTAAATACAGCTGATCCTCACAGCCAAATGGCCTGGAGGTCAATTCTTCCCAGTAATAGCAACAATTAAGGCTTAAATACAACAAGACTGTGCACACAGCACAAAAGGGTACCAAGAGTGTCCACCTCAGGTAACTGGGAAGGCTGAGCCATTGGGCCATATAGGACACCTTCCACACAAAGCTACTCGACCAACTCAGGGAAACAGCGAAAATGTGAAGACTAAGAAACAGTTCACAAATGAAAGAAATGGAGGAAAGCAAATGACTGGATATAGAGTTCAAAAACCACGGTTAGAAGGTTTTTCAAGAATTTTCTAGAAAAAGCTAATAAATTTAGGAAGACCCTCAAGGATATGAAAAAAGACCAACTAGAAATTAAACATACACTCACTGAAATAAAAAATAATAATATACAGAGATCCAACAGCAGACTAGAGGATTGCAAGAATCAAATAAAAAATTTGAAATACAAATAAGCAAAAAACACCCAACTGGAAAAGAAAAAAGAATCCAAAAATGTTAAGATAGTGTAAGAAGCCTCTGGGACAACCTCAAGCATACCAACATCCGAATTATGGGGGTGCCCAAAGAAGAGAAAGAGCAAGATACTGAAAACCTATTTGAAGAAATAAAGACAGAAAACTTCCCCTACCTGGTGAAAGAAACTGGACTGTCTGGCAGTGGACAAAACAAGTCCAGGAAGTGCACAGGACACCAAACAAAAGGAATTCAAAGAGGGCCACACCAAGACACATCATAATTAAAATGCCAAGAGCAAAAGACAAAGAGAGAATATTAAAAGCAGCAAGAGAAAACCAGTTAGTTACCTACAAGGGATCACCCATATGATTGTCAGCTGATTTCTCAACAGAAGCTATGCAGGCCAGACGGAAGTGGCAAAAAATATTCAAAGTGATGAATAGCAAGAACCTACAACCAAGATTACTCTATCCAGAAACCTACCATTCAGAATTGAAGGGCAGATAAAGAGGTTCACAGATAAGAAAAAGCTAAAGGAGTTTATCACTGCCAAACCAGTATTATATGAAATGCTGAAAGGTGTTCTTTGAGAAAAAGAAAAATGGTAAAGATAAAAATTAAGAACAACAAATACATATCTATCAACAACTGAATCTAAAAATCAAGTGAATTAAAAATCTGATGAACAGAATGTACTGATGAATATAATAGAATCGGGCATAGAAAGCGAGTAGCCTGACAATTCTTGAGGGAATGGGGTGTGGGGGATGCAGAAAGAGACTAGACAAAAATAGTACAACCTATGGATGAGGACATTGAGGGAGGGGGGATAAGAGCAGAGGGTGGGATAAAAACAGGGTTGAGAGGATCTATGGGGTGAAAAAAGAAGAAAAATTGTAATCATCTGAATAATAAAGACTTATTTTAAAAATAAATAAAATTCTGAGGCAAAAAAAAAAAGAAAATATATAAGACTGAGTTGACTGGACAGTTCCCATTGATGCTTGTCTGTGTTACTAGAGATCTGCAAGATTCACCTTTGGAGAGTATCTGCCACTGGGCACCAAGATGGATTCAATCACTCATACTTTCAGCAAATACAGCATTTTCAAAGGAAACTGCCAAATTTGATTAATCATAATCCTTGATTTATCATACACTGTCATCATTAGGCCTGTGGTGGATATTTTACATCATTTTAAATAATATATTGAATACATTAATCCATCATAGAACACAAAATTTCCAGGTATAACAACTTAATTTTGTTCAAAATTTCCAGGTATACTTAATTTTGTTCAAAAATTAACAAATTTTTATTTGTTAATTATGTTGTTCATAATTTTTATCTTTAATGGTCAAGTTCCAAGGGTGGGGAAGGACTTTCCTTACCTACCAAAGATAAAAAAATAAAAAAATAATAAGAAAAGAAATAGCCTGAATAGTCTTAAAATTATTAAGAAAATGGAGCAGTCATGTAAAGTCTCCCCATAAGAAATACAACAGGCCTGAAAGAACCAAGATGGCAGCATAGGTAAACACCTATTGTTCTGCCCCACACAACGATTCAAAATCTACAACATAACAACAAAACAAACATTGCCCAGAATCGCCAGAAACCTGGCTGATTGAAAACTCCACAAATAAGAGTAAAGGTGGGACACTGAGACTCAGAGGAGCGGCGGGAGCACAGCCTTGAAGACGGAAACAGGTTAGGAGCCGTCCTGGTCGCGCGGGCGGGCTGTGGTTGGAGCAGCAACCGTGGCTGGATTTCACCAACAGGGAGGGCGGAGACGTCCCACTACATGGATTCCCTAGCACCAGGCAAGGTCCGAGGTCCGCGGGACGCACCCTGGAAGTGGGGCGCGGCAGAGGTCTCCTAGTCTGGGGAGAAACCAGGTAGCTGGGAAAAGAAGTTTGCGTGCAAGTGTCGCGCAAACCCGCGACTTGCTCCCTGGAAACTTGTCTCCTGGTCCTGGAAACCATTTATTTTACAACCCTGGGATAGACTTTGGGTGTGCAGACTCATTTGGGGAGAGTCAGAGTTGTCTGGCAAGGGGAAGAGACTAGCGGCTTTCTTTTGGAGATGCCTGCAGCCATTCCCATCCAACAGAGACCCTTGTGCGCGAGCGCCGCATAGGACATAGCTGACACTGAGGCTGCCTGCGCAGCTCAGAGACTCCGCCCATCCAACCTGAACACAGTCTCCCTTCACAGCCAATTGGCCTGGAGGTCAAACCCTCCTAGGGCTAACAACAACAAGCTGGGTTTAAATTCAAAAATACTGTACAACCCATAAAGGATTGCAGTAAGAGTACCCATCTCAAATAACTGGGAGGCTGTGCCACTGACCCTTAGAGGATATCTACCACATAAAGCAGCCACCATGCAGAGATATGGAAAGAAATCAGGTGTGAAAGAAATGGAGGAGAAAAGACGACAAGACATAGAGTTCAAAACCATGGTTATAAGGCTTTTCAAGAGGCTCCTAGAAAAGGCCGATGAACTTAATGAGAATTACGAGGAAATAAACAAGACCAACCAGGAAATGAATGAGACTTACAAGGAAATGAATGAGACCCTCAAGGAAATGAACAAGACCTCTGAGGATATGAACGAGACCCTCACGGATATGAAAAAGGACCAACTAGAAATCAAGCATACACAGACTGAAATAAAAAATATTACACAAAGTCCTAAAAGCAGTCCAGAGGGCCACAAGAACCAAGTCAAAGATTTGAAATACAAAGAAGCAAAATCCACTCGGCTAGAAAAGCAAGAAACAAAAAGAATTCAGATAATTGAAGATAGTGTAAGGGGCCTCTGGGCCAACCTCAAGCAAGCCAACATCCGAATTATTGGGGTGCCAGAAAAAGAGAGAGAGCAAGTTAATGAAAACGTACTTGAAGAAATAGTGACTGAAAACTTCCCCCACCTGGTGAAAGAAACTGACTTAAAAGCCCAAGAAGTACACAGAACCTCAAAATATAGGAATCTAAAGAGGACCACACCAAGACATATCATAATTAAAATGCCAAGAGCAAAAGATAAAGAGAGAATATTAAAAGCAGCAAGAGAAAAACAGTTGGTTACCTACAGGGGAGCACCCATATGATTGTCAGTGGATTTCTCAACAGAAACGATGCAGGCCAGATGGGAGTGGCAAGAAATATTTATAATAATGAATAGCAAGAATCTACAACCAAGATTACTCTATCCAGCAAAGCTGTCATTCAGAATTGAAGGTCAGATAAAGTGCTTCACAGATAAGAAAAAGCTAAAGGAGTTCATCACCACCACACCAGTATTATATGAAATGCTGAAAGATATTCTTTAAGAAGAGGAATAAGAAAAAGGTAAAAATATAAATGAACAACAAATACACATCTATCAACAAATGAACATAAAAATCAAGTGAACTGATAGGCTTATGAACAGGATAAACTGGTGAATATAACAGAAACATGGACATAGAGAGGGAATGGACTGACAATTCTTGGGGAGAAAAGGGTTGTGGGAAGTGCAGCAAGAGACTGGACAAAAATCTTGCAACAATGGGAGAGGACAGTGGGGAGGGGGAGGTGAAGGTGGAGGGTGGGATAGGTACAGGGTGGAGGGGAGCTATAGGGGGATAAAAAAGGGGAAACAATGTAATTAATAAACTGAACAATAAAGATAAAAAAAAGAAAATTTAAAAAAGAAATTTAAAAAAAGAGAAATACAACAGGCCCAAAGGGCTTTATAGAGAGTTCTGCCAGCCTCAGGGTTAAATAATTGCTATCTTATATAAACTCTTCCAGAGAATAGAAAACAATGAGTGCTTTCCCAACTCATAATAAGTAACACATAATAACCAGAGTGGGATTTCAGAGTAGGAAATAGGTCCTTTTCACTGATTAATATATACATAAAACTCCTAAATAAAATATCACCAAAACAAATCTATTGAGTGTGGGAATAAAAACACTATAACTAAGTTGAGTTTATTCTAGGAGTAAAGGATAACTTAATAATGATGAATATTTATTGAGGAAGGTGCCAGCCCCTGATTTAACTCTTCAGGATGCAGAAGTGAAACAGACAAGCCTGATCCCTACTGTCATGGAATCTACACTCTAATGTAGGAGACATTCAGTAAACACATACATTTAAACAGGTAAGATTATTTTAGAGAACAGTAAGTTCTATGGAGGAAATACTATGAATCAAATCACAGAAAGTAACTGGAAGTGTCTCTAAATTGGGGGCATTACCCTTGTATAGAATAAGGAGGCAGCCTGGTGAGAACAGGGAGGAGTCTGCCCTGCAGATGCTACAGCAAGTGCAGAAGCCCTAATCTGGGGATGAAGTTGCCATCCTATATAATAAAGAGCTAATATGCCAATCGTCATCATGCCTTCATGCCTTAACTCCATAAGGGCTCAGACACTCAATACTGGGGAGATAGGAATGGGGACCAATCAGGCACAAATGAACTCCTGAGGGAGGAATGGGGGCCAGCCAGGCTGCAGCTTGTGAAAGGGACAAGCCGCCAAGCCTGTGGTCCCAGGCACCAGCGGCTGTGCCTGCACCTGCAGCCTTGGAGAGGGACAATCCACATGCCCCATGGTGCCGGGCACCAGTGGCTGCTCCTGCAGCCTGGGAGAGAAACAAGCCACCCGCCCCATGGTTCCAGGCAAAGCCACACCCACAGTCCCCTGTGGCTGCAGCGGGCCTGGGTGAAGCCAGCCTGGGCCCTGAGTGCCTGTGGCTGGGGAGAGGGAGGGAAGCCCGGGTCCCAGGTGCCTGCAACTGGCCAGAGAAGGGAATCCTGGGTCCTGGGTCCTGGGTGCGGGTTGAGGCAGAGGTGGTTAGGGGTGATCAAGCAGGCAGAGGTGGTTATGAGCAACTCAAAGTTTGAATCTTCTGGTGATAGTCAGAATGGGGAAACAACACAGTACCCAGAAGAAAGAAAATGATGAGCTGCAAAAAAAAAAGGAAATTAGTGAAACTGAATCTTGCAGCATGTCCAAAAAGGAATTCAGAGTAATGGTCGTGGAATTTATACATCGGATGGATGAGAAAATCAATAACCTATGCAAGAATCAGGAAGAAATGAAAAATGATATAGCTATAATAAAAAACACCATGGAAAGTTTCAACAGTAGACTAGAAAAAGCAGAGGACCAAATTAGTGGATCCAGTATAGAAACAAGCTCAAACTGAACAGCAATTGGAGAAAAAAATTAAAAAGCAGGAGGAATGCCTAAGGGAGCTTTTGCGACAACATTAAATGAAGTAATATACGTATAATAAGGTTGCCAGAAGGACAAGAAGAGCAGCAAGGATTAGAAAATCTATTTGAAGAAATAATGACAACTTCCTGGATATTGGGAAGAAAAAAATTACACAAGTACAGGGAGTCCCAAGCAGGATCAACCCCAAAAGACCCACACCAAGACATGTCATAATTTCAATGGCAAATATCAACAACAAAGAGAGAATCTTAAAGGCGGCAAGAGAGAGACAGAGAGTTACCTACAAAGGAACCCCCATCAGATTATCAAATGATTTATCAACAGAAACACATCAAGCTAGAATGGCAAGGAAGGAGTTATATAAAGTGTTGCAAAACAAGGGACTGAACCCAAGAATACTCTATCCAGCAAGACTATCAATCAAAATTGAAAGGGGGAAAAAAAATGAAAAAAAAATTGAAGGGGAAATCAGGAGCTTCACAGACAAAAAGGGTCTAAGAGAGTTTATCACCATCAAACCAGTAATGCAAGAAATGCTAAAGGGCCGAGACCGGTTTGGCTCAGTGGATGGAGCATCGGACTGCGGACTGAGGGGTCCCGGGTTCGATTCCGGCAGGGGCATATGCTTTGGCTGCGGGCACATCCCCAGTGGGGGGCATGCAGGAGGCAGCTGATCGATGTCTCTCTCTCATCGATGTTTCTGACTTTCTATCCCTCTCCCTTCCGCACTGTAAAAAAATCAATAAAATATATTTTTAAAAAAAGAAATGCTAAAGGGAATACTGTAAAAAGAAGAAATAAACAGGTAAGAAGGTATGCAGACACAAAAATAGACATGACTACAAACAAATACCTTTCAGTAATAACTTTAAATGTAAACGGACCAAATGCCCCAGTCAAAAGACACCAAGTGGCTGAATGGATAAAAAACACAGCTCATATATATGTTGTCTACAAGAGACCCACCTCAGAACAAGAGACTCACACAGATTGAAAGTGAAGGGATGGAAAAATATCTTTCAGGCAAATGGAAATGAAAAAAAAAACTGGGATAGCAATACTTATATCTGACAAAATAGACCTTAAAGTACATACAATAACAAGAGATAAAGAAAACCACATTATAATACTAAAGAGATCGATACAACAAGAGGATATAACCCTGATAAACATACATAAACCCAACGCAGGAGCACCCAAATACATAACAAAACTCTTAGAAGATATCAAGGGAGATATTGACAACAATAAAATCATCATAGGGGAATTTAATACACCACTGACATCACTGGATAAATCCTCTAGACAAAAAATCAGCAAAAAAACAGCAATCCTAAATGATTCACTAGAACAGATGGACTTAACTGACATCTTCAGAACATTTCACCCAAAAGCCCAAGGAATATACATTCTTCTCAAGTGCACATGGGTCATATTCAAAAATAGACCATATATTGGGTCACAAGCAAAGTCTCCGAAAATTCAAGAAGATTGAAATCATACCAAGCATCGTCTCAGACCAAAATGACATAAAATTAGAAATAAACTACAATAAAAACAATTAAAAAATCTCAAACACTTAGAAACTGAATAGCATGCTATTAAACAATGATTTGGTTATCAATGAGATCAAAGAAGAAATTAAAAACATCATGGAAACTAATGACAACAAAATACAACAATCCAAAATCTATGGGACATAATGAAAGCAATCTTTATTTTTTATTTTATTTTTAATGTTTATTGTTCAGTTTATTAATTACATTGTCCTCCCTTTTTTCCCCCTATAGCTCCCCTCCACCCAGTACCCATCCCACCCTCCGCCCTCACCTCCCCCCGACTGTCCTCACCCATAGTTGCATGATTTTTGTCCAGTCTCTTGCTGTACTTCCCACACCCCTTTTCTCCCCAAGAATTGTCAGTCCATTCCCTCTCTATGTCCATGATTCTGTTATATTCATCAGTTTATCCTGTTCATCAGATTATTAATTCACTTGATTTTTAGATTCATTTGTTGACAGATGTGTATTTGTTGTTCATATTTGCCCTTTCCGCTCGTGCACAGCTCTGAACCTCTGACTCTGGGCGTATCTTCAAGGCTGCGCTCCACCGCTCCTCTGATTCACAGTGTCCTATCTTTACTTTTTTTGTGAAATTTTCACTCAGCCAGCTTTCTGGTGATTCTGGATGATGTTTGTTCTGTCGTTAAGTTGTAGGTTTGGAATTGTTGTGTGGGGCAGCAAGATAGGTGTTTACGTATGCCGCCATCCTGGTTCCTCTGATCTGGTCAATTCAATCTTACTTCTCAGATCAAAACTTTACAACCATGCCCGACAATGGTTAGCACCTAAGTACATAACAGGAAGTCCATAATTGGCAAACAGAACAGAAGACTGGGATTCTAAGCCAACTATCATGGGGCATTAAAACTTGGCTAAAGCAAAAACCACTTCATTTTTTATCTTTTATTTATTTCTTGCACTTTTTTCTTCTACTCTTCTCTTTTTCCATCCATTTTTTTCCTTCTCAATTCTCCTTTTTAGTTCTTCTCTTTCCTTTCATTTTTCCCACTTATTAAAAAATTGATTTTCATCATTTATTTGCTTTATTGATTTGTTATAATTCTAGTCTCTGTTGATTTATTCTTATATGTAATTTCCTCTTCCTTGATTCTACTCAATTACCTATTCTCTTTTCTTTTTCTTCACTACTCAATTTTTTTTCACTTTTATCCTGCTGTTTTCTTTTTCTAATTTTTTAATTTGATTCATTTGGTAAGTTTAGGCCTATCTGCTCTCTCCCCTATTCTTTTTGGAAAAAAAAAATATTGTCTTCTGATTTCTTTTCTCTCTCCTCTCTTCTAAATTGTGGACCTTCCTATTCCTCCAGTTCCTTAACCTTATTTTATTTATTTAAGCTCTGCATTAACATATTCTGTCTCCACCCCTTTTCTGGGTGTTTTTTATTTGTGCTTTTAGGTTTATTTGTTGTTGTTGTTTTTGTTATGTTTTCTTCCCATATTTTTTTCTTTCTTTCCTATAATTCATACTCTTGTTTCTCTTTCCTAATTCTCTTTTCTCTGGTGGTCACTTTTGTTGTGGTTGTAGGGGTCTTGTGTACATTTGTGTTCTGTTCTTTCTGTGTCATGTCTTTTATTTTGTGCTGTTTTGCCAGTACCTCCAAAATAGCTGGCACGACATGGTAGAGAGCAAGCAACATGATCAGAAACCCTAAGAGGAGACTCTATCCACAAATGGCACAGTAATATTCAAGACCCAACTACATCAGGAGAATTCAAATATCTCAAGTAGGGGGCCTCTCTAGAACATCCAGCCCAGGAGACCTGAGAGACTGCACTACTGGTCCCACAAAACATATATACCAATAAAAGGGTAATATACTAATTAGATCAGAGAGAACAGACATCTTCTGGATGTCCTTTCTGACAAAGTTGGTAGTGTGGCTGGCCTGAAAACCGCCTGCAACTCCTAGCCCAGGCCAACCCTGCCCTCTAGAGGGAACCCAAAAAAAGTGCAAGAAATAAATAAAAGATAAAAATGAAGTGATTGGAGGCATGGCCAGCCTGCAAATACCCAGCCCCTTGCCGAGGCTGGCCCCACCCCCCTGTATGGACCCTCACCCTGATCAGGGGCATGGCCAGCCTGCAACCCCCCAGTGGCCCCTCACTCAGGCCAGCCCCACCACTCCAGTGAGTACCACCACCCAGGTAGGGTGTGGCCACCCTGAAACCCCCCAGTGGTTCCTGCTCAGGCTGGCCATGCCCCCAACAGGGACCCCCACCTTGATTGGGAGCATGGCCAGCCTGAAAATTGCCAGCATTCCCTCACCCCGGCCAGCCTCACCACCAGCAAGGACCCCCACCCAGATCAGGGTGGGGCCAGCCTGAAAACCCCCACAGCCCCTTGTCCCTACTTGCCCTACCCTCAAGTGGGGATCTCTACCCCAATTCTGGGCCCCCTTTAGGGCAGGACAGCTGCCCCCCCACCCATGCACCAGGCCTATATCATCATATATAATAAAAGGGTAATATCCAAATTGACCCTAACAGTAGAACAACCACTGGATCAGTCACTATGAGGCACACTGACCACCTTTTGGTCCCTTTCCTTGGCCAGCAAGCTCCAATCACCTTATGGCCACCTGTAACAGGGGTGGGACCAGTGAGCAAGCAAGAACAGCCAACCTCTCAGTCCTTTCCTCTGCCCATCAGGCACTGATCACCCAATGGCAAATGGGAAACCAGGGGTGGGTGGCGGCAGGGGGCAGGGCCAACTGCAGGCAGTTGGGGAAGATGGCCTTGATTGGAGGCCAGGCCTAGGGACCATACCCACACATGAATTTCATGTGCCCGGCCTCTAGTCCATTACATAAGATCAACCCCAAAAATCTGGGTGGCATAGTAGTTTGATCTGATCACACAGAAATAAAATGCAAAGGAACAGCAAAAATGGTGAGACAAAGAAATAACCCCAAATGAAAGAACAGGAGGAGTCACCAGAAAAGTAACTAAATGAAATAGAGGAAAGTAATTTGTCAGCAAAAGAATTCAGAGTAATGGATATAAGGATGCTCAAATGTCTGGAAGACAAATACATGCAATGTAATGAGATTTCTAAAGAGCTAAATAAAAAATACACCATTAGTAAGAATAAAAAGGAAATGAAGAATAACATAAATGCAATAAAGAACACAAAGTAAGGTTTCAACAGCACATTAGAAGAAGCTGAGGACCTAATCAGTGAGTTAGAAAATAATGTAGAAAAAAACACGGAAGCAGAAAAGCAACTGGAAAAAGTTTTTAAAAATAGGAGAACAGTCTAAGGGAATATTGGGACAACATGGAATGAAACATGATCCCATAATAGGGGTGTTAGAAAGGGAGGGAGCTGAGCAAGGAATAAAAAACCTGTTTGAAGAAATAATGACAGAAAACTTCCCTAACTTGAGGAAGAAAAAAGTCACACAAGCCCAAGAAGCAGAGAGTCCCAATCATGATGAACCCTAAAAGACCTACACCAACACACATCATAATTAAATAGGCAAATGTAAAAGACAAAGAAAGAATCTTAAAGGATGCAAGAGAGCGACAGAAAGTTACCTACAAGTGATCTCTCATTAGATAATCAACTGATTTGTCAACAGAAACATGTCAGGCCAGAAGGGAATGGAATGAAAGATACAAAATGATGTAAAGCAAGGGACTGAATTAAAGAATACTCTATCTAGCAAGGCTACCATTCAAAATTGAAGATGAAAGGGCACAGACAACGGGGGGATGTGTGCATAAATGCGAGATAGGGGATAATGGGAGCAAAAGGACACATATGTAATACCTTAATCAATAAATAAATTTTAAAAAATTGAAGGTGAAATCAGGAGCTTTGCAGACAAAAAAAAAAGGGATAAGGGAATTTATTTCCACCAAACTGACAATGCAAGAACTACTAAAGAGGTCAGTTGTAAGAAAAAGAAATAGAAAATGAAGAAGGAACACAGACATAAAGAATAAAAATGGCAACAAACAAGTACCTATCGATAACCTTAAACATAAATGGATTAAATGCTCCTATCAAAAGACATATGGTAGCTGAATGGATAAGAAAATATGACCCATATATATGCTGTCTACAAGAGAACCACCTCAGAACAAAGAACTCATACAGACCAAAAGTGAAGGGATGGAAAGTAAAATGTTGAAGCAAATGGCAATGTAAAAAACAACAACAACAACAACAACAAACTGGGGAGCAATACTTAAATCCGACAAAATAGACCATAAAAAGTGATGAGGAAGGCCACTTCATAATACTAAAGGGATCAATAAAACAAGAAGGTATAACTCTGATAACATATATGCACTCAATGCAATAGCACCAAAATAGATTTTAAAACACACACACACACACTTCTGGAATATACCAAGGGAGAGACAAAAAGCAATACAATCATAGTAGTGGAATTTAATAGCCCACTAACATCACTGGATAAATCTTCTAGACAAAAAAAATCAACAAGGAAACAGAAATCCTAAATGAAACTCTAGAATAGATGGAACTACTTGTCATCTTCAGAACATTCTACCCTAAAGCCACAGAATATACGTTTTACTCAGTGCACATGAGACATTTTCAAAGATAGACCATATGTTAGAACATGTAGGGCACGGCTATAGTGTTCAGCCTCAAAGTGACCTGTTGACAAGTCCCAGTTTAGAGGGCACAGCCTTCTTAGCATAATTAAGCTTGACCTATGACACTTCTAGATCTTATCTGGGTAGCTAATGGACTGTGGGAGGTGCAGCAAGTGCCGCCAAAACAAGTGAAACTCACAAGAACATTGTAACTATAGTGACCACTACATTGTTTATCTCTGGCTATAAAATGAAGGTTCAGCTAGACATCTGGATCTTTTCTCTCTGGCCTTAGCCAGGCACAGGAGATCCAACTAGACCCAGCTTATTCTCTTTGTCTTTTCTTCAATCCTTCGCTGCCCCTGTGCCTCCCCCCACCATGCTTGCTGAACCCTTGGCTATGCTAGCACAGCACAAGGACAGAAGCTAAGTTTCTATAAATTCAAGAAGATTGAAATCATATCAAGAATCTTCTCAGAACACAATGGCATGAAATTAGAAATCAGCTACAATAAAAATGTTCAAAAATAATTAAATATATGGAGGTTAAATAGAATACTATTAAACAATGAATAGGTTATCTAAGAGATAAAATAAGAAATAAAAAAAAACATCCTGGAAACAAATGAAAATGAACACACAATAATCCAAAAATCTATGGGACACAGTGAAAGCAGTCCTGAGAGGGACATTCATAGCACTACAGGCCTACCTCAAAACAAAATACACACAGACACACACACACACACACACACACACACACACACACACACAACAACAACAACAACAACAAAAACAACAACAACAATAACAAGAAAAATTGGTAATAACTTATCCAAAAACTACAAATTAAATAATTAGAAAGAGAACAACAAGAAAATCCCAGAACAAGTGGAAGGAAGGAAATAATAAAGGTAAATAATAGAAGAAATAATAGAGGGAAAATATGACATAGACACCTCCCCCAAAATAAAAAAGATTAATTAAACCAAGAGCTGGTTCTTCAAAACTATAAATAAGATTGATGAACCTTTAACCAGACTCATCAGGAAACAAAGAGAGAGGACCCAAATAAACAACATTAGAAACAAAAGAAGTAAAGTAACAACTGACACCACAGGAAAACAAAGGATCATAAAAAATACTATGAATGACTTCACTCCAACAAAATGGACAATCTGGACAAAATGGACTATTCCTAAACTAATACAATCTTCCAAACTTCATTCAAGGAGAATCAGAAAACTTGAGTAGGCAAATAACAACTGATAAAATAGAAGTTGTATTTAAAAAAAAGAAAAAAAAATCCAGGCAAACAAAAGCCCTGGTCCAGATGAATTCACAGGGGAGTTTTACTAAATATTCAAAAAAGAACTAATAGATATTCTGTAGGGGGGTTCTCTCTTTTCCACATCCAGCGTGGAAAAAGAGTGGGTCCAGTTTCTGAGTAGAGGAGCTGGGGATAGATAAATGAAAGAAAGAATAGATGACACAGACAGAGAAATAAAAAGCTGGGGCCAGGTGGAATCTCTGTTCTCTCTGATGGAGAGACAGGAATCTAAACCCAACAGCAGTGTGTTTATTCATACCAAAATAAAAAGGGGTTTCACCTGAGAAAACTTAAGATCAAAGGACCTTAAGTGGGCTTAGGCCCTACTCATTCCCTCATTCCAGGAGCTAGGCTGAATCTATATTTCAAGGCCTTCTCCCCAACACCTGGAGCAAGTTAAGAGTCAGTACCGATAATGCATCCAGCCTTCTTGGTGGATGGGTTTCCAAGACGCAGCTCTGCCTGGTGCCTTGGATTCAGCTGACAATGATTTAAAGAATGCTAAGGTGTCTTCCCTGAGGGCTCTTTACAATATTCTTCTCAAAGTATTCCAAAAAGTTAAAGAGAAAGGAAAACTTCCAGACTCTTTCTATGAGGCCAGCATTACCCTAATTCCAAAACCAGCTAAAGACACAACAAAGAAAGAGAACTACAAGCCAGTGTCCCTGATGAATATACACACTAAAATCTTCAACAAAATTTTAGCAAATCAGATTCAATAATACATTAAAAATAACATACATCATGACCAAGTAGGATTTATTCCAGGGATGCAAGGTTGGTACAATATTTACAAATTAATAACTGTGATACAGCACAAAAACAGATTGCAAGACAAAAAAAACATTATATTAATTGATGCAGAAAAAGCATTTGACAAAATCCACATCCTTTTTTGATAAAAACTCTCAGCAAAGTGGGAATAGAGGGATCATACCTCATCATAATAAATGCCATAGATGACAAACCTATAGCCAACATCATACTCAATGGCCAAAAATTAAAATCATTTCCCCTAAGAACAAGAACAAGAACAAAATAGGGATTCCCTCCTTCACCACTCTTGTTCAACAAAGTGCTGGAATTCCTGGCCATCACTATCAGAGAAGATGAAATAAAAGGCATCTAAATTGGACAGGAGAAAGTAAAACACTCATTATTCACAGATGACATGATACTGTACATAGAAAACCCTAAAGATTCCATAAAAAAGCTACTAGATTTAATAAATAAATTTGGAAATGTAGTAGAATACAAAATTAACAACCATAGTATTTTATATACGAACTAGAAGCCTGGTGCAAGAAATTCGTGCACAGAGGTGGGGTGTTCCTCAGCCTGGCCAGCACCCTCTCCAATCTGGGACCCCTTGAGGTATGTCTGACTGCCCATTTAGGTCCAAGGGATCCGGCCAGTAGGATCGGGCCTAAACGGGCAGTCAGACATCCTTCTCACAATCCAGGACTGCTGGCTCCCAACTGCTCACCTGCCTGCCTCCCTGATTGCCCCTAACTACTTCTGCCTGCCAGCCTGATCACCCCCTAATCACTACCCTGCCAGCCTAATTGATGTCTAACTACTCCCCTGCAGCCTGCTTGCCCCCAACTTCCCTCCTCTACTGGCCTGGTCACCCCTAACTGCCCTCCCCTGCAGGCTTGATCGCCCCCAACTATCCTCCCTTGCAGGCCTGGTCCCTCCCAACTGCCCTGTCCTGCTGGCCTGATCTCTCACAACTGCCCTCCCTTGCAGGCTTGGAACCTCCCAACAGTCCTCCCCTGCTGGCCATCTTATGGTGGCCATCTTGTGTCCACATGGGGGCAGGATCTTTGATCACATGGGGGCAGCCCTCTTGTGTGTTGGAATGATGGTCAATCTTCAAATTACTCTTTTATTAGATAGGATAGAGGCCTGGTGCATGGGTGGGGGCCAGCTGGTTTGTCCTGAAGAGTGTCTCAGATCCCGGGGGGGTGTTCCCTTGGGGCATGGGGGCGGCCTGGGCAAGGGGCCTGCAGTGGTTTGCAGGCTGGCCATGCCTCCCAGAGACACAAGTGGAGGCCCTGGGATCTGGGATTAATTTATGTTCTACAATTGAAACTTTGTAGCATGGAACGGAGCCAAGATTTCTGTTCTCTCTGTGGTGACAGACATTTCTGTTTGCATTTATTTCAACTCTATAATTGAAACTTTGTAGCCTAGAGTGGAGGCCTAGATGCTACAGCTGCAGAAGCTTGGCTTCCTCCATCGATCAGGCAACCCTAACCTCTGCTCTCTCCAGCTCTGTGGCTGCCGCCATTTCTGTTGGGATATATCTTCTATAATTGAAACTTTGTAGCATTGAGTGGAAGCCTAGGCTGGCAAGGGCAGGTGGAAAGCTTGGCTTCCTCCATTGCCAGGGAAAACCAAGCCTCCCTCCTGCTTTAGTAGCCACAGTCATCTTGGTTGGTGTTTATTTGCTCCCGATTGGCTGGTGGGCTTGTGGGTGTGGCTTGATCAGAGGTATGGTCAATTTGCATATTACTCTTTTATTAGATAGGATGGTGAAAAAATCTAACTTACCATTGCAACAAAAAAAGTTAAGATACCAAGGAACAATCTTTACCAATGAGGTAAAAGACTTATACTCTGAAAACTATAGGATGTTGGAAAAAAAGATAGAGGAAGAGATAAACAAGTGGAAGAATATATCATGTTCATGGATTGGTAGAATCAACACCACTAAACTGTCATTATTATCCAAACCAACCTACCGATTAAATGCAATCTGTATTAAAATGCCAATGGCATAGAAAAAAAAAAACAAAGAAGGAGGAGGAACCAAGATGGCGGCATAGGTAAACACCTATGTTGCTTCCCCACACAACAATTCCAACACTACAACTTAACGACAGGACAAACAATATCCAGAATCACCAGAAAGCTGGCTGAGTGAAAATTCTACAAATAAAAGTAAAGATAGGAGACCATGACTCAGAGGAGCAGTGGAGGGCAGCATTGAAGATACGCACAGAGTCAGAGTTTTGGAGCCATGCATACACGCCAGTGGAGAGGGCAGGTGGCTGCAAACCCGGCTGGTTTTCTCCAACGGAGAGACAAAGGCATCCCACTGCACTGATTCCCCAGTTCCAGGCCAAGTCTGGGGAACCCACACTAATACTGGTGAAACTGGACAGTAGGAAAGCACACTCAAACCCGGGCATGGCAGAGGTCTGCAAGCTTGTGGAGAGGGCAAGCTTGTGGAGAGTGCGCATAAACTTGGAAACAGCAGAAGTGTGCGACCGTGCAGAGAGGATTCGTGAATTGCTCCCTCGGTTGGGAGACCACTGGACTGCATTGTTTTACAACCCTGGGTGAGACGTTGGGTGTGCAGACTCATTTGGGGAGAGGCTGAGTTGTCTGGCAGCGGGTGGAGATCAGCAGCGGCTTTTTCTCGAAGGTGAGTGCAGCCATTACCACCAGGCAAGGAGACGCAGGTGCCACAAAGGGCAGAGCTGACACTGCCTGCTCAGCCCGAAGACTCCGCCCATCAAAGCTGAACACAGCTTACCCTCAGAGCCAATAGGCCTGGAGGTCAAACCCTCCTAGTGCTAACAACAATAATCTGGGCTTAACTTCAACAATACTGTACAACCCATAAAGAGATGCAGTAAGAGTATCCACTTCAGGTAACTGGGGAGGCTGAGCCACTGTCCCTTAGAGGACACAAAGCTAATGGACCAACTCAGGAAAGCAGCCACAATGCAGAGACATGGAAAGAAATCAGGTGTGAAAGAAATGGAGAAAAAAAAAGACGACGGACATAGAGTTAAAAACCACAGTTATAAGGCTTTTCAAGAGGCTCCTAGAAAAGGCCGATGAACTTAATAAGACCTACAAGGAAATGAACAAGATCTATGAGGATATGAAAAAAGACCAACTAGAAATTAAGTATACACTGATTGAAATAAAAAATATTACACAAAGACCTAAAAGCAGTCTAGAGGACCGCAAGAACCAAGTCAAAGATTTGAAATACAAAGAAGCAAAATCCACTCAGCTGGAAAAGCAAGAATCCAAAAGAATCCAAAAAATTGAAGATAGTGTAAGGAGCCTCTGGGACAACCTCAAGCATACCAACATCTGAATTATAGGCATGCCAGAAAAAGAGAGAGAGCAAGATAATGAAAACCTATTTGAAGAAATAGTGACAAAAACTTCCCCCACCTGGTGAAAGAAACTGACTTAAAAGCCCAAGAAGTACACAGAACCCCAAAATATAGGAATCCAAAGAGGACACATCATAATTAAAATTTCAAGAACAAAAGATAAAGAGAGAATATTAAAAGCAGCAAGAGAAAAAGAGTTAGTTACCGATAAGGGATCACCCATATGATTGTCAGCTGATTTCTCAACAGAAACGATGTAGGCCAGATGGGAGTGGCAAGAAATATTCAAAGTGATGAATAGCAAGAATCTACAACCAAGATTACTCTATCCAGCAAAGCTATCATTCAGAATTGAAGGTCCGATAAAGTGCTTCGCAGATAAGAAAAAGCTAAAGGAGTACATCACCACCAAACCAATATTATATGAAATGCTGAAAGATATTCTTTAAGAAGAAGAAGAAGAAAAAGGTAAAAATATAAATTATGAACAACACATATACATCTATCAACAAATGAATCTAAAAATCAAGTGAATTAAAAATCTGATAAACAAGATAAACTGGTGAATATAACAGAAACATGGACATAGAGAGTGAATGGACTGACAATTCTTGGGGAGAAAAGGGGTGTGGGATGTGCAGCAAGTGTCTGGACAAAAATCATGCACCTATGGGAGATGACAGTGAGAGGGGAGGTGAGGGCGAAGGGTGGGCTGGGTACTAGGTGGAGGGGAGCTATAGGGGGGGAAAGGGGAACAATGTAATTAATAAACTGAACAATAAACATTAAAAAATAAAATAAATAAAATTTAAAAATGCCAATGGCATATTTCACAGACCCAGAAAAAACACTTCAAAAACTTATATGGAACCAAAGAAGACTCTGAATGGTGGCAACAATCTTGAGAATGTTGAACAAAGTTAGATGAATCACAGTACGAGATTTCAAGTTATACCAAAGCCACTCTGCTCAAACAGCCTGATACCAACACAAGAACAGGCATATAGAGAAACCAAGATGGCAGCATAGATAAACACTGGAACTTCCTGCCGTACACAAACACTTCAAAACTACAACTAAAAGACAAAACGGACATCATCCAGAACCACAGGAAGGCTGTCTGAGTGGAAATTCTACTACTAGAAGGGAAGAGAAAAGCACAATGAGACTCAGAGGAGCTGTAGAAGTAAAGTCCAGAAGTACGGAGGTGCACACAGAGAGGGCTGGCAACTGAGTGCATGGCTGGCTTTTTTGATCTGCAAGGAGACACAAGCTCCCAACTGCTCTGAACTCCAGTTTGGGCAAGACTCTGGAGACCCAGGCTCATACAGGGAGAAACTGGACTGTCAGGAAGCAGGCAGACCTCGAGGACAACTTTCTCTCAGAGGTGCTTGCAGCTATTACTGTGGGAAACTGAGACCCAGGGGCTTCTTAGGGCAGGGTTGATGGGAAGCCATTACTGTTTTCTTCACCCTGAGACTCTGCCTCATCCAATCTGTGCTTAGAGGCTTTTGCATATGAATGGCCTGGTCCTTTGAAAACTAAACTTACCTAACAAACTGCAGGTGAGTCAGAAAGACCCAGAACATGCAAAAGAAGGCCCAAAGCCCCACAGCAGCTTGCATCACTTCACAGCTGGGCCTCACCTACCAAAACCCAAACAAAGAAGAAGAATCTGAGATCTCTCCATAGCTCCTGTTGGGTGGCTTTAGGCAGAGGTTAAATTAGCACCTCCTTGGAGATACGAGAGCCAGTGCATCTGGGGGTCAGAGTATGAACATCCAGATTACAACTCCTCAGATCCATAAGGGATACAGTCAGGGGCAGACTCAGTGAGCACAAAGCCCCACTGAAGCAAGTTTTGCCCCCTAAGGGTGTCTCCAGCACAGAAGTTCTCTCAGTGTAGACACAGCTGATCCTTATAGCCAATGGGCCTGGAGGTCAATTCCTCCCAGTGATACCAACAACAATCAAGGCTTAACTACAACAAGACTGTGCACACAGCCCACAAAGGGGAGCACCAAGAGTGTCCACCTCAGGTAACTGGGAAGGCTGAGCCACTGGGCCCTATAGGACAGCTAGCACACAAAGCTACTCTATCAACTCAGGGAAGCAGCCAAAATACGGAGACAAAGAAAAATATCACAAATGAAAGAAATGGAGGAAAGCAAACTACTGAATATAGAGTTCAAAACCACGATTATAAAGTTTTTCAAGAATTTTCTAGAAAAGGCCAATAAATTTAGCAATACCTTTGAGGATATGAAAAAGGACCAACTAGAAATTAAACATACAATAACTGAAATAAAAAATATTATACAGAGATCTAACAGCAGACTAGAGGATTGCAAGAATCAAGTCAAAGATTTTAAATACAAAGAAGCAAAAAACACCCAAGCGGAAAAGAAAAAAAGAATTCAAAAATATGAAGATAGTGTAAGGAGCCTCTGGGACAACTTCCTTTTTCCAAACCCCTCAAAGCACAGACACCACTTTGCAGAGACAACCCCTCATTGTTATTGACTTAATTGTTGATTATTAACTATCCTTGTTAACATAAAAAGAAAACATGGAAACCTGTAAAGAATTTTTGTGAATTTATTTGAGCCAAACTGTCGACAGGCGTCAGAAAGCATAACCTCAACAAATTGAGATAATGCTCCAGAAAATGCTGGGTTACATCTGTATTTATACATTGCAAGCAAAGGAAGGGACACAGGTGGGTTACATGAAATCCATTGGTGATAGATTAGAGAGGCAGGAGAAAGCAAAGCAGGGAAACCCCTGGGATTGGATAAAAAGCAAAATGATAGACACATACTTAGATGGGTGCAGGAACAAGTAACATAACAATGAAGGAATTTGTGGTATCTGTTCTGATGCCCAGCACATTAAGTTGTGCCTCAAGGGGTCCAGTAAAAGGGAAGTTACAAATTACCCAAACATTTCAAGGGTATGTTATTGTAGATGCAAAAAGAACAGATAGGCTCAGTTAAGGTTAAGATTGACTTTGTCAGTGAAGATACGGGCCTAGGATGTAACTACCCACCATAACTGCTTTAAGTTAAAGTTTAATTTCAGACCATCCTTTGTGCTTACTTTAGGTCTCTGAGTTTGCAAGGCTGCCACACAGGCCTTCCCTGAGTTTGTCAGGTTAGCATGTGGGCCCCTTGCACCACATTCTGTACCCACCTATGTAAAAGATGTATCTATCATATCCAATCCCCAGTTTGCTTTACCCCACATCCCTAATCTATCACAGTGGATCTCATTAACCCACTTTCATCTACTCTTTTGATTACCCTATCTAATAAACAGGGAATATGCAAATTGACTGTCATGCCATAACAAGATGGCTGCACCCACAGCAGAGGCAGGGATCCTGTAATATAAGATGGCTGTGCACACAGTGAAAGCCGAGTTCCTGTAACAACCTTAATGAGCAATCAGCAGGGACCTGAGGCTGCATTCCCTGCCTGGTAGGGCTTGATGGGGAACCTCAGGCTGGGCTCCCCACCCTGGTGCCAGACTGGAGGACCTGAGGCCATGCCCCCTGTCCAGCAGGGCTTGATGGGGACCTCAAGGCATACCCCCTGCCCTGGCCCAGGGGACCTCAGGCCGTACACCCTGTCCTAATACTGGACTGAGGGACCTGATGCAGAAGGCAAAGCAGGAAAACCCCTGGGATTGGATAAAAAGTAAAATGATAGCCCTGGCGGGGCTTGACAGGGGACGCTGTGTTGCACAAAAGAGGTAGGTTATATAAGAGTGCACCTAAGCAGTGCACATACTGATACTGCCGAGTCAGCGCATGTGTATGGCAAATGGGCCTTTAACATTCAATGTACTCTGGCAGGCTCCCACACTCGACCCCTTACACCAATTGTTTTTCCAGAGTACACCTGTGCAGTAAGTGCATATACTGATATTGCTGAGTCGTTGCCTTTACACGTGCTATGGCAAATTGGCCTTTAACCTCTGGCGTAGTCTTGCCAGGGCACCCCACTATCATGCACATCTTTAAAACTGCTTTAGAACTTAGCACAAGTGTTTGCATATGGATTGCACTGAACACATATTTGTTGAGTGAATGGATGAGGGAATGTACAAATATCCTAGATGTGAAATTGATTTCGCAACATTCCTCAGTTTGACTACTTCATTAACCTTTATTGGTTCAGTTCAGTATCTTCTGAGTACAGTACAAATTCTACCCTATGTCCTCCTTCCCCTGTGTGGTGCATTCCAATTGCAGGATTCCAGTAGCGAGTACCTGATTTGCCTATGATATGATTGCGGTCAGAATGCTGATTCACTGAGGCTGAAGTGGAATTTGCTTTCCATCTTTTGTGCCATATCACTACTTTCATTTATGCCAGGTCATGAGCCACTGGTCACTGTGTACATTCAGATTTGATTTAGGACTGTATGCGTAGTAGTAACCTCCAGCTTCCCTGCTTCTGAGCATTTGGGTGTTTATGTGTGCAGCCTAAAGTAGTTTCTCTCAACCTGACCTCTGGCTCTGGCTCCAGCTCAATGAACAATTCTTCATGTTATTTTCTTACTAATTTAAAGGTAAGTATTTCTACTCCTTGTTCATGAGCATTGCAAAAGTTGTTAGCAAACATCAGGCACCTAAAATCTAATAATTTCTTTTTAAAAATAAGAGCTTTTTTTTTTTTTAAACAAAAATCAGACAGTGGTAACTGCTACCAGCCAGTAGTGTCTGGGTTCTTTAAAAAAAAAAAAATATATATATATATATATATATATATATATATATATATTTTTTTTTTTTTTTAATTGATTTCAGAGAGGAAGGGAAAGGGAGAGATAGATAGAAACATCAATGATAAGAATCATTTGCCATAACCAGTTTGGCTCAGTGAATAGAGCATCAGCCTGCGGACTCAAGGGTCCCAGGTTTGATTCCAGTCAAGGGAATGTATCTTGGTTGTGAGCACATCCCTAGTAGCGGGTGTGCAGGAGGCAGTTGATTAATGTTTCTCTTTTGTCGATGTTTCTGGCTCTCTCCCTCTACCTTCCTCTCTATAAAAAAATCAATAAAATATATATTTTTTAAAAGAATCATTGATCGGTGGCTTCCTGCATGCCCCAGATTGGGAATTGAGCCTGAAATCCAGGCACGTGTCCTTGACTAGAATCGAACCCAGTACATTTCAGTCCACAGGCCAACACTCTATCCACTGAGCCAAACCAGCTAGGGCATGTGTGTGGGTTGTTAACTTCATGCAAGAAAGATTTCACAATACAAGTCCAGGTGTTTTTGATGGTATGTTTATTAAAGGTGGGACAGTGAAACAAGGAAGGGCTTAGCATATTAGAAGCTAGAGGAGAGTCTAGGCTGGTCTGCTGTACCTCTCTGGGAAGTGAGAAAAATGGGGGTCTTGGAGACAGGTTCAAAGGGTTAGCATGGAACAAGCTGCTGCTGCCCATTGCTCCCAGTGTTGCAAGTCTCATGGGATTCCTTAAGAATTTAGGAGATGCAGGCCATTTTAACTGAGCAACCCTAATGACAGGAGCTGAAGGAGCAGCACAGGTTCTCCCCATTTCCCCTCCCCCTACCCTTCTCCCTTTGACTTCCCGGGCCCCTTACACTCCACATCCCAGTCCCGCCATGTCTCAGAAACAAGAAGAGGAGAACCCTGCAGAGGAGATCAGCGAGGAGAAGCAGGACACGCAGGAGAAAGAAGGTATTCTCCCTGAGAGAGCTGAGGAGGCAAAGCTAAAGGCCAAATACCCAAGCCTAGGACAAAAGCCTGGAGGCTCCAACTTCCTCATGAAGAGACTCCAGAAAGGGCAAAAGTACTTTGACTCAAGAGACGACAACATGGCCAAAGCCAAGATGAAGAACAAGTAGCTGCCAAGTGCAGGACCAGACAAGAACCTGGTGACCGGTGACCACATCCCCACCCCACAGGACCTGCCCCAGAGAAAGTCCTCGCTCGTCACCAGCAAGCTTGCGAGGTAACCTAGGCCCCTCTTTTCCCCTTCCTCACCCACTGGACTTTGATATATCATAGGCAGGACTGGAATGGGCACCTAGTTAGAGAACTTCCCAGCTCGCTAGCCAGCAATGACTGTGATTCAGCTGGGGGCTGCTGAGGAGGCAATGTGTGTGTGCAAGAGGGGCTCTGAGCTGATTTCTTTTTTTTAAATCTTTATTGTTCAGTTTATTAATTACATTGTTCCCTTTTCCCCTATAGCTCCCCTCCACCTGGTACCCATCCCACCCTCCGCCCTAACCCCCACCACTGTCCTCTACCATAGGTGCATGATTTTTGTCCAGTCTCTTGCTGCACTTGCCACACCCCCTTTCTCCCCAAGAGTTGTCAGTCCATTCCCTCTCTATGTCCGTGATTCTGTTACATTCACCAGTTTATCCTGTTCATCAGCTTTTAATTCACTTGATTTTTAGATTCATTTGTTGATAGATGTGTATTTATTGTTCATAATTTACACTTTTATCTTTTTCTTCTTCCTTTTCTTAAAGAATATCTTTCAGCATTTCATATAATATTGGTTTGGTGGTGATGAACTCCTTTAGCTTTTTCTTAGCTGTGAAGCACTTTATCTGACCTTCAATTCTGAATGATAGCTTTGCTGGATATAGTAATCTTGGTTGTAGATTCTTGCTATTCATCACTTTGAATATTTCTTGCCACTCCCATCTGGCCTGCATCATTTCTGTTGAGAAATCCGCTGACAATCGTATGGGTGCTCCCTTATAGGTAACTAACTGTTTTTCTCTTGCTGCTTTTAATAT
This sequence comes from Antrozous pallidus, assembly GCA_027563665.1. Lineage (NCBI taxonomy): Eukaryota > Metazoa > Chordata > Mammalia > Chiroptera > Vespertilionidae > Antrozous > Antrozous pallidus. The sequence continues at coordinate 102,950,799 of CM050508.1, forward strand.
TCTCTCTTTGTCTTTTGCTCTTGGCATTTTAATTATGATGTGTGTTGGTGTGGTCCTCTTAGGATTCCTATATATTGGGGTTCGGTGTGCTTCTTGGACTCCTAAGTCAATTTCTTTCACCAGGTGTGGGAAGTTTTCGGTCACTAGTTCTTCAAATAGGTTTTCATTAACTTGCTCTCTCTCTTTTTCTGGCACCCCTATAATTTGGATGTCGGTATGCTTGAGGTTGTCCCAGAGGCCCCTTACACTATCTTCAATTTTTTGGATTCTTTTGGTTTCTTGCTTTTTCAGCTGAGTGGATTTTACCTCTTTGTATTTCAAATCTTTAACTTGGTTCTTGGGGTGCTCTAGAGTACTTTTAGGTCTTTGTATAATATTTTTTATTTCAGTCAGTGTATGCTTAATTTCTGGTTGGTCCTTTTTCATCCTTGAGAGTCTCATTCATATCCTTGTAGGTCTTGTTCATTTCCTTGTAAGACTCATTCAGTTCCACATTGGTCTTGATCATTTCCTTGCAGGTCTCATTCATATCCTTGAGGGTCTCATTCATTTCCTTGCAGGTCTTGCTTATTTCCTTATAGGTATCGACCTTTTCTAGGAGCCTCTTGAAAAGCCCTATAACCATGGTTTTAAATTCCATGTCCAGTCGGTTTTTTTCCTCCGTTTCTTTCACATCTGATTTCTTTCCATGTCTCTGCATGATAGCTGCTTCCCTGAGTTGGTCAATTAGCTTTGTGTGGTAGACGTCCTACAAGGGACAGTGGCTCAGCCTCCCCAATTACCTGAAGTGGATATGGGTTGCACAGTCTCGTTGAAGTTAAGCTCAGGTTAATCGTTATTAGCACTTGGAGGGGTTGACCTCCAGGCCAATTGTCTGTGAAGTTCAGCTGTGCTCAGGTTGGATGGGCGGAGTCTCCAGGCCAAGCAGACAGCATCAGCTCTGCCCTATGTGGCCCCAGGGTCTCTGAGAGAGAGCCACTGCCGTGCTCCACCAGCTGCCCGAGAATTCAGCCTCTCCCCAAATGAGTCTGCACACCCAATGTCTCACCCAAGGTCGCAAAACAATACAGTCTGACGGTTTCCCGAATGAGAGAGCAAGTCACAAGTGCTCTCTGCGCGGTCATGCAGCTGTGCTGTTCCCAAGCTCACGTGCACTTTGCACAAGCTCGCCTTCCCCACAAGCCCGCAGACCCCTGCAGCACCCGAGCTTCGGTGTGCCCTCCCACTGTCCAGTTTTTACCCTGTATGATAGTGGGTTCCCTGGACTTTGCCCAGAGCTGGAGAATCAGTCCAGTAGGACATCTTTGTCTCCCCAGTTCAAGAAAACTGGCCAGTTTTCAGCCGCCTGCCCTATCTGCTGGCGCCTGCACTCCTCCAAACCTCTGACTCCACACGTATCTTCAACGCTGTCCGCTGCCACTCCTCTGAGTCACAGTGTCTTATCTCCATTTTTGTTTGTGGAATTTTCACTTAGCCAGCTTTCTGGTGATTCTGGATGGTGTTTGTTCTTTCGTTAAGTTGTAGTTTTGAAATTGCTGTGTATGGTGGCAAGATAGGTGTTTTACCTATGCCACATCTTGGTTCTCCCCCCTCTGAGCTGATTTCTTTGGTTAAATTGATATTTCCACACCCTCCCTATAGCCCAGAAGTAGGAGACTAGGATTGAGTAATACTGCAAACTTTTCTTCTTCTGTAAAAGAAACTGGGAAGACATGATTTCTTTTTTGGAAGAGAATATCTCAAATTGATTAGGCTGAGCCTTGGGAATAATGTGGCAGGTTTTGACATCCAAGGCTAACCTGACATTGTTCGGAAAGGTAGATTGAATGAGATCGTTTTTCTGTGCTTCTAAGTGTTTTGTCTTAGGCTGCTATTGCTTCATGTTTCCATTATGGCAGGTTTAAAGAATCCTAAAAAAAAAGAAAAACTGATTTGCTTACCTAAAACTACAGTGCCCACTTAACCTGCCCTTAGTTAGTGTCTCTTACAGTTTGCCCTGGCTCTTAATGTAAAGATTGGAAAACGTTGTATAAAATGGGCACTCTCTCTAGCTCGCTCACTCGCTCTCTTTCTCTTTCTCCCAGCATGTTGCTTTTGAAAGCATTGTGGGATAGCGGAAGGAGCACTGGTTTAGGAGTCAAGATATCTATCTGGGTTTGGGCCCATCTAGTTTCACGTAGAAGTGATATGTAACTTTGGTCAAGTCATTGAGCCTCTCAGAATTTACTTTGTCATCTGTAAAATAGAGTTGAATATGGGTAAAATTGATTCTGATTTTAGAATTCTGTAACTGCCAGTTGAGAAACTCTGCTATTCTTTGTAACACTAATGAGGCAGGCCCCTCAGTGATCTGCCTACACAGGGGAACCATTTGAAGACTACATGGGGAGAGAGGAAGTAGAGATTGGGGTATGGGGCGAGGGAGGGAGGGATGAATTCAGGCAAGAGGGCCTCATAAATATCATGGTGATAAAGTTAAGAAAACAATTCTAAGAAGCTAGCCATGGAAGCTCCTGCCTCTGTTCAACCCACTTTCCTAGCCTGCAGTCTGCAACTCTGCTGCTAAAAGGGCTGCTCTGGCAGCTGAGCTTTGGGCCTGAGGAAACATGCTCAGTCCTGCACATATGGAGGCCCACATTTCTGATGTAATCGGATGCCAGGTGCATTGTTTAGGGAGACAGGAAGAAAAGGGATGCACTGAGCTAACCTCTAGGGATTAGTACTACAGCAGGGCTGGAGTAGCAGGTTCTTCGGAGGTAATTCAAGTTGGAGAATGCTGAGGAAGGCGGTTAAGGAGAGAAAAGGAACACAGAAATCTCTGCCTTCCTAGAGCTCAGTAACCTGGCACCTGTTTGATGAGAAGAAGCAGTGCTGATTCGTGAATGTGTGGAGGAAAGGGGTTGCAGTTGGTCAGCATCTTCAGCCTAGTTATCATTAGCTTGGCCTGAATCTTACTGAATGCAACCTGCTAGTTATGATAGAGAGGGTCAGGGTGATGACTAACTGTTCAAGAGAGCAAGGTTTTGTAAGCCTCTCCTGCCCTCTCACAAATTCTGATAGGCCAAAATTTGGCCCAATGAGAATGTCTGATGACTTGATGGGATGCATGAGTGGGGTTCGGATGTGTATATACTTCTCTCCTGACCAGCCATTGACTTTTCAGGCTGTCGTTTAGGTTGGGTAGGAAAAAGTTGGTGAGGAAGGAATGGAGAGAGCAGGATCCCTGAATTCCTTGGCCCCCAGACTCCTTGACTGTCACATGTAATTGTATATAATTTTCGTGTTTCTTGCTCCATTTCCTCATGCTGTCTTCCTTAGTCTGAAATCCGTGTGGGAAGGAGAAAATGCCGAACATCCTTGTATAGTTTCCTCAACTGTCCCAGCCATGTTGTACATAGATATATCATGTTATTATATATATATATATATATATATATATATATATATATATATATATAATTTTGTAAAAAAAAAAAAAAGGAATTCAGGAGATGCATGTCTGTGGAGGAAAAGTGGGAGAATAAGAGAAAGAAATTAATGGCATGGATTGCTTTCAAAGGGAGAGGACACACCGGGTCCTGTCTGGAGGGTTTTATTTCTCTTGCAGGCAGGAATTTTAGGGGAGGTCTCAGGGAAGAGTTTCAGCAGAATATTCATCAGTTTCCCAGGTGTGCTCTTCCAGGGTCATGATCTCCACTGATTGGTCACTGTCAGTCAGGGTCAGGGGTCATTAGTCATTGCAGCTGGTCCTGCTTTTGCTGTTTTTCTGGACCTGAAGCTGAAACACATCTGAGGCCTAGATGTTATCTCTAGGAAGGTGACATTCTACATCTGCTATAAATCGCTTGGTCAGCTTGTTCAGCTCTCTGTCTCAGTTTCCCCATTATGCTTATCCTGGTTTCCTGACCTATCTCATTTACCTCCATTGGAGGAAAAAGCAGATGTTTATTAAGAAGGCATATGGAGTGGGAATGCAGACTGGTGCAGCCACTGTGGAGAACAGTATGGAGTTTCCTCAAAAAACTAAAAATGGAACTTCCATTTGACCCAGTGATCCTACTTCTAAGAATATATCCAAAGAAACTAAAAGCACCAATCAGAAAAAATATATGCACCCCTATGTTCATAGCAGCACAATCTGCCATAGCTAAGATTTGGAAACAGCCTAAGTACCCATCAGCAGATGAGTGGATTAAAAAACTGTGGTACATCTACACAATGGAATACTACGCTGCAGTAAAAAAAGAAGGAATTCTTTTTTTTAATTAATTAAGGTATTACATATATGTCCTTATCCCCCCCTATTGCCCTCCTCACCCCCACCCCACCCCCAATCATGCCCTCACCCTGTTGTGTGCATCCATTGGGTAGGTATACATGCATATAAGTCCTTTGGTTGATTTCTCCCACTTAGCCCCACCCTCCCCTACCTTCCCTCTGAGGTTTGATGGTCTGATCAATGCTTCTCTGTCTCTAGATCTGTTTTTGTTCATCAGTTTATATTCATTATATTCCACAAATGAGTGAGATCATGTGATATGTACCTTTCTCTGACTGGCTTATTTCATTTAGCATAATGCTCTCCAACTCCATCCATGCTGTTGCAGATAGTAAGAATTCCTTCCTTCTTTTTTACCATAGCATATTAGTCTATTTTGTTCCATTTTTAGTTTTTTGAGGAAAGTCCATACTGTTCTCCAAAGTGGTTACACCAGTCTGCATTCCCACCAGCAATGAAGGAGGCTTCCTTTTTCTCTGCATCCTTGCCAGCACTTGTCATTTGTTAATTTGTCGATGATAGCCATTCTGACAGGTGTGAGATGATGGTACCTCATTGTCATTTTGATTTGCATCTCTCTGATGATTAGTAACTTTGAGCATGTTTTCATATGTCTCTTGGTCTTCCTTCTGTCTTCTTTTTGAAAAATATCTATTTAGGTCCCTTGCCCATTTTTTTGATTGGGTTGTTTATCTTCCTTTTGTTAAATTGTATGAATTCCTGTAAATGTTGGAGATTAAACCCTTATCAGAGATGAAATTGGCAAATATGTTCTCCCAGGCAGTGGGCTTTCTTGTTGTTTAGTTGATGGTTTCCTTTGCTTTTTATTTTGATGTAGTCCCATTTGTTTATTTTCTCTTTAGTTTCTATTGCCCTAGCAGCTGTATTGGTAAAGAAATTGTTTCAGCATGTATCTGAGATTTTGCTGCCTATGGTTTCTCATCTTACATTTAAGACCTTCATCCATTTGGATTTTATTTTTTATGTAAGGTATAATTGGTGGTCTAGTTTAATTTTTTTCAAGTATATGACCAAATTTCCCAGCACCATTTATTGAAGAGACTGTCTTGACTCCATTCTATGTTCATGCCTACTTTGTCAAATATTAATTGAGCATAGTGTTTTGGGTCAATTTCTAGGTTCTCTATTCTATTCCATTTGTCTATATATCTATTCTTGTGTCAGTACCAGGCAGTTTTGAGAACAGTGGCTTTGTAATACAGCTTGATATCTGCTTTGAGATCTCTCCTACTTTGTTCTTCTTTCTAAGAATTGCTATAGCTATTCGGGGTCTTTTTTTAAAATTATTATTCCAGATGAATTATTGGAGAGTTCATTCTAGGTTTGTGAAATATGCTGTTGGTATTTTAATGGGGAGTGCATTGAATTTATAGATTGCTTTCGGTAGTATAGACATTTTAATGATGTTGTTTCTGCCAATCCATGAATACGGTAAATTCTTCCAGCTGTTTATGTCTTCCTCCATCTCTTTTTCCAAAGTCCTATAGTTTTCTGTGAATAGGTCTTTTACCTCCTTAGTTAAGTTTATTCTTAGGTATCTTAATTTTTTTGTGCAATGGTAAATGGGATTGTTTTTTTAATCTTTCTGTAAATCCACTATTAGTATATAAAAATACCATAGATTTCATGGCATTAATTTTGTATCCTGCTACATTGACGAATTCATTTATTAAGTCTAATAAGTTTTTGGTGGAGTCTTTAGGGGTTTCTATGTACAGTGTCATGTCATCTGAAAATAATGACAATTTTACTTCTCCATTTCCAATTTCAATGCTATTTATTTCTTCTTCTTGTCTGATCACTGTGTCTAGCACTTCCAGTACTATGTTAAACAGGAGTGGTGAAAGTGGGCATCCCTGTCTTGTTCATGCTCTTAAGGGAAATGGTTTTAGTTTTTGCCCATTGAGTATGATGTTGGCTGTATGTTTGTCATATAAGGCTTTTATTTTTATTAATTAATTAATTAATTAATTAATTTTTATTGACTTTAATTTCCTCTTTCCCCCTAATATCCTCCCCCCAGCCTCCCTTACCCCCCAGCACATGTCCCCACCTGCCCCCCTCCCCGCCCCAGTGTCTTTCATTCATTGGTTAAGCTCATATGCATGCATACAAGTCCTTTGGTTGATCTCCCCCAGCATCTGCCTCCCATCCACCCCAGGCTTCTCTCTGTAGCTTGACAGCCTGTTCAAGGCCACCCTGCCTCTATATCAATCACTCTCCCCTGTTTCTTTTCTTCAAATATAAGGCTTTTATTATGTTGAGGTATGATCCTTCTATCCCCACCTTGCTGAGAGTTTTTTTTTTTTTTATCAGAAAAGGATATTGGACTTTGTCAAATGCCTTTTCTGCATCAATTGTTAAGATTATGTGATTTTTGTCTCTCAATTTGTTTATGTTATGTATCATATTTATTGATTTGCAGATGTTGTATGAGCCTTGCATCCCTGGAACAAGCTCCACTTGGTCATAGGATATGATCTTGCTCATGTCATGTTAGATCTGGTTTGCTAGAATAATGTTGAGGATTTTAGCATCTAAGTTCATCAGGAATATTGGCCTGTAATTCTCTTTCTTTGTGGTATCTTTATTAAGTTTTGGGATTAGGGTAATGCTGGCTTCATAGAGTTTGGAAGTGTGCCTTCCTCTTGAATTGTTTTTGGAATAGTCTTAGAATCATTGCTTTTATTTCTTCCTTGAATATTCGGTAAAACTCCCCTGTGAAGCTATTTGTTCCAGGGCTTTTGTTTGCTGAAAGCTTTTTGATTACTGTTTTAATTTTCTCAGTAGTTATCAGAATATTCAGGGGTTTTTATTCTTCCTGATTGAGTTTTGGAAGCTTGTATTTTTCTAGGAATATCTCATTTTGTCGAGGTTGTCCAGTTTGATGAAGTATAGCTGTTCATAGTATTTATTTTTACAATGCATTGTATATCTGTTGGGTCAGTTGTTACTTCACCTCTTTCACTTCTATTTTGTTTGTTTGGGTCCTCTCTCTTTGTTTCCTAGTGAGTCTGACTAGAAGTTCATCAATCTTGTTTATCCTTTCAAAGAACCAGCTCCTGGCTTCATTGATTTTTTGTATTGTGGGGTTTTTGTTGTTGTTGTTGTTGTTGTGTTTTTTTTTTTTTTTTTGTCTCTATGTCCTTTATTTCTGCTCTGATATTTATTATCTGCTTCCTTCTGGGTATTGTGGGATATTCTTGTTATTCTTTTTCTAATTCTTTAAGTTTTAAGGTTAGATAATTTCTTACCATTTTTTCTTGTTTTCTGAGGTAGGCCTATAGAGCTGTGAACTTCCCTCTCAGGTCTGCTTTCACTGTGTCCCATAGATTTGGGGTTGTTGTGTTTTCATTGTCATTTTTTTCAAGGGTGCTTTTAATTTCTTCTTTGATCTCTTTGGAAACCCAGTCATTGTTTAATAGCATGCCATTCAGCCTCCAAGTGTTTGATTTTTTTTATTGTTTTTATTATAGTTCATTTCTAGTTTTATGCCATTGTGATATGAGAAGATGCTGTTATGATTTCTATTTTCTTGAAACTGAAGAGACTTTGTCTGTGACCCAATATGTGATCTATCTTTGAAAATGTCCCATGTGTACTGAAAAAGAATGTATATTCTGTAGCTTTAAGGTGAAATGTTCTGAAGATGTCAATTAAGTCCATCTGATCTAGTGAGTCATTTAGGATTGCTGTTTCTTTGCTGATTTTTTGTCCAGAGGATTTATCCATGGTGTGAGTAGGATATTATAATCCCCTACTATTATTATATTGCTATCAATCTCTCCCTTGATATCTTCTTTTCCTATATTGGGTGCATATATATTTACCAAAGTTAGATCTTCTTATTGAAATACTCCCTTTAGTATTATATAGTGTCCTTCCTTATCTCTTTACTTTGAGGTCTATCTTGTCAGATAAAAGTATTGCAACCCCAGTTATTTTCTCATTTCCATTTGCCTGAATTTTTTCCCCACCCCTTCACTACCAGTCTGTATGAATTCTTTGTTCTGAGGTGGGTCTCCTGCAAGACAAAAAATGTTTTATTACCCATTCAGCTACCCTAGTTTGATAACATTAAATGTCATCATTTTTATTCTTAATGTTTGTGTTTCTTCTTGCCTTTCTGTTTCTTCTTTTCACAGCATTCTCTTTAGCATTTCTTGAATTACTGGCTTGGTGATAATAAACTCTCTTAGTCCTTTTTTTTGTCTGTGAGGTTCCCACCTTCAATTTTGAATGATAACCTTACTGGGTATAGTATTCTTGGATTCTATCCCTTGTTTTGCATCACTTTGTATATTTCATTCCATTCTCTTCTGGCCTTGTGTATTTCTGTTGAAAAATCAGTTGATATTCTAATGGGAGATCCCTTGTAGGTAACTTTCTGTCTCTCTCTGGTAGCCTTTAAGATTCTTACTTTGTCGTTGATGTTTGCCAATTTAATCATGATGTGTCTTGGTGTTGTTCTTCTTGGGTTCATCTTATTTGGGACTCTGTGCTTCTTGAACTTGCATAGTTTTTTTCTTGCCAATATCAGGGAAGTTTTCTGTCATTATTTCTTCAAACAGGTTTTCTATTCATTGCTTCTCTTCCTCTCCTTCTGGTACTCCTATTATGTAGATGTTGTTTCGTTTTCTGTTGTCCCAGAGCTCCTTAGGCTCTCCTCTTGCTTTTTAAGTTGTCTTTCCAGTTGCTGCTGTGTTTGTGTATTTTTCCTACCTTGTCTTCTAATTTGTTGATGCGGTCCTCAGCCTCTTCTAGTCTACTTTTTAAGTGTTCTTTATTGCAGCTATGTCATTCTTCATTTTCTCTTGGTTCCTTTTCATGTTGGTGACATTCTCATTCAGCTCCTTATAATTTTCATTTAGTTGTGTGTATTTGTCATCCAGTTATTTGAGCATCCTTATAACCATTACTCTGAATTCTTTCTCTGACAATGTTACTTGCCTCAATTTCATTTAACTCCCTTTCTGGTGAGTCCTCTTTTTCTTTCCTTTGGGGATTGCTTTTTTTTATCTCCCCATGTTTTGCTGTAATACTTTAATTATTTCTATGTTCAAGATCCAACTGCTTTGCTACCCAGGTTCTTTTGGGGGTGGTGCTACTATTGTGATTTCTCAGGTCCCCTGGGCTTGGTAATCTAGCAGAGCTCCCTATTGAACTATTTGGGTTCTATTGATGTAATTGGGTCTTTAATGTTAGTTTCTTATTCATGGATGAAGTCTCTTCTCTGGTTAGCAATGTGACTCACCCCCAGCTTCACTGTGATTGTGGTTCTGGCTCTTGTGGAAAAGATTGTCTGAAGTCTCACTGGTATGTGCTCACTGTGAGTTCCCAGAGTCCATGGCCTAGGAGGAAGGAGTCTCCAGATCTGAAGCCAGTGTGGTATGACTCTTACTGGATTAGCATCACTCTGCAACTCACTATGAGAGGCCTGGAGCTTGTGATAGTGGGGGGCAGGGTCATGTGTCTGTGGTTGAGGCAGTGGAACTCTGGCCAAGGTTATTTCCCTTTCTAAATCACAAATGGGTCCAAAATCCAGCCACAGGTTGTCCAGAGGTAGGTAGCCAGGAGGGGGATGTCATGGATCCTACTGAAGGAGCCATGACCCTTTATTTGGAGAGGCACATATTCAGTGGCAGCACACAGAATGGCCCAGAAGATGTCTGCAAGGGGTGTGTGCTTATGGGGTCCACACAGTGGATCAGCGTGATTTTGTTGTGCCATTGGCCCCATGGAGGGAGAAGTCCCAGTTTTTGCTTTGGAGGATGTGCACCCTTCATTGGATATGGATATCCAATGGCTGCTTACAGAGGTGCCCAAGAGCCATATACAGTGATGCTACTGTGAGGACTGGATGCCAGTGGTCAGGGTTGTGCCTTGCAGTGGCTCAGAGAAGCACCCAGGGGCTGCCTGCCAGGGCAGCAGGCTCAGGTGGCTTGCATACTGTCTTGGTGCAACTGCAATAACCAGATGTGAAAAGCTGAGGAGGATGAAGTCTGAGTTTCTTTTGCCAGGGCATTGAGCCCTTGATTGGATATGAGTGTGCCTTGTGGCAGCTCACAGAGCCACCTAGGAGTCACCTGCTGGGGCAGTGGCCTCGGGGGGCCTGTGCTGAAGCCACATAACCACAGTGTCTGTGGGTAAGCAGCTGGGAATGGAGAAGTCCAAATTTTTACTGGTGGGGCTGTGTACCCTTGTTTGGATATAAGAACACTCAGCTGGGGCTCAGGAGCCACCTATAGGACAGCAAGCTCAATAGGCCAGCATGCCTATTTTAAAATATACCACACAGTAGAAAAGCACATAAAATGTATATTGTAATTAATACTAGTAAGGTAAACACTCATGTACCACCACCTAAGTTAAGAAATATAATGTCATGAGTTCCCTCAAAGCAGCCCCATATGCCTTCTTTTATTTTCTTTATTGATTAAGGTATTACATATGGGTCCTTATCCCCTCATTGCCCCCCGTCCCCCACTCATGCCATCACCCCATGTTGTCTGCGTCCATTGGTTAGGCCCACATGCATGCATACAAGTCCTTTGGTTGATTTCTCCCCCTTAACCCCACCCTTCCTGTACCTTCCCTCTGAGGTTTGATGGCCTGATCAATGCTTCTCTGCCTCTGGATCTGTTTTTGTTCTTCAGTTTATGTTGTTCATTATATTCCACAAATGAGTAAGATCATGTGATATTTACCTTTCTCTGACTGGCTTATTTCATTTAGCATAATGCTTTCCAGTTCCATCCATGCGGTTGCAGATGGTAAGAATTCCTTCTTTTGAGGAGCTAGAAGATGGCAGCTGGCAGGACAGAGGTGAGGGAGAGGATGTGAGTGAGGGGGTAAAAGGAGAGTGTGCGGATGTGTGTGGGGTGTGTGTGAGTGAGGGTCAGTTAAATCCTGCAGGAGTAACAGGGGCTGGCAGATCTGGCTCTTCTGGTCAAGGAGCACCTACCACTGCTGTGTACACTCCCCAGGCTGGGAGACTCGGGCACTGAGTTATCTTGAAGAGGAGAGCAGCTTCTTCTAGGAACTAATCAACACCACCACCCAGACAGACCTTGGACATTACCTGTGATGTGGCAGCCACTCTAGCCAAAATCCTGCTGCCCCACCACAGACTTGTAGACCCTAGGACCTCCACCTCCAAAGGTGCACCGTTACCACAGCAGTAAGTGCGACTTCCCCCCTCTCCAGTGGCAGACCTCCAGCCACTACAGTTGTGCATTTACAGTACATAGGCCTCCTGAGCCCACGGCTCCACAGGCCATTCTTGGATGCTGCTGTGAGCCAATGCTGGGCATGCTCTTATACAAACAAGGGCACACTGCCCCAGCAGTAGGAATTCTGAATTCCCTCTTCCTGGATACCAGCCCACAGACACCTTAGTTGTGTGGCTTCTGTGCCAAGGCCTCTGAAAGTGTATCAGTGCTCTGAGCTGGCAAACGCATCGCCACAGTTACGTTTGTCCAGAGAGCAGTCCTCCTGAGCCCATCACTCCATAGGCCGCTCTTGGGTGCTGCTGCAAGCCGCTGCTGGGTGTGCTCTTATGCAAACAGGGGCACACTGCTGGGCAGTAGAAATTCTGAATTCCCTCTTTCTGGATATTTTCCCACAGATACATCAGTCATGTGGCTTCAGTGCCAGGGCCCCTCAGAGTGTGTCAGTGTGCTGCGCTGGCAAATGCATCATGGGTGTCCCTGTGAGCTGCCACTGGGTGCATGTGTATCTAACCATGGAAGCAGCAGCAAAATCAGTCTTCCCAACCCACAGCTGCAGAACTCTGGATACTACAGTCACGCCTTCCAGAGTGCAGGCCACCTGAGCCCCACCACTCTGACAGACAGCTCCTAGGTGCCTCTGTGAGCCCCCACTGGGCTCATGCAATTTCAACCAAGGGCACAAGATAGCAAAGATTGGGACATCTCCCTCCCGGGTGCTTGTCTTTCTTTTGCCTTTCTGCTTCTAAGATAACATATCTGCAAAAATGTCTGGTAAATTGTAACTTCATTTTTTACCCAGAACCCCTGAGGGCACAACAAATGGCACCTGGACATTTCCTCTTATTATTGTTATCAAATTAATTGTCAACTGTTAATTAAGGCATCTGTATCCATCTCTGTAAGAAAAAAAAAGCAGCACATGTCCATCATTTAACTTTCACCCTATCCCAGAAGTTTCCTCGCCTTGCTTTATCCCACCTCCTTAATCTATCACCAATGAATTTCATGTAACTCACCTACGTCCCTTTCCTTTGATTGCAAATGCATAAATATAGATGTAACCCTCCATTCTCTGGAGCATTATCTCAATTCATTGAGGTTCTGCTTCCCAGCATATATCGACAGTTTTGGCTCAAATAAACTCACAAAATTCTTTACAGGTTTTTCTTCATTAACAATAGAATTTTAGAGCTAGAAAGAACCACAAGCAAAGGAGATAGAGATGTAAAAGAGTAAAATGACAAAATAAGTTAATGATCAATTTCTGGAGAAAGACATTTAGGCTCACCAACACCTAGCCCTTCTCACCCCATCTCATTTATTAACTTGTCCAAACCAGAATTTTATAAATACTTTTGTCACAGCACACAGTAGAAAATCACACACACACACACACACACACACACACACACACACACACACACACACGAGTTCTCTTTGAGCCAGTGCCTTCACTCTGTGAAGCATCCAGCTGCACACTTCCAAATGCCTCAAAGGCCATCTGCCCTACTCCAGGTGACATTGGTTTTGGAAAGCTATGGGCACATAATCTTTTGTTTCTTTTTCTTTTTTATAAGAACCAAGGATGTTTTTTGGTTAATTTTTATGTTTGAATCTCTGGAGAAAGTAACATCGATATGTGATACTGCAAGTATAACCACTCTATTGGCCTTTTTGCCAGCAGTCCTTAGTAAAAAGCTGGGACTGTCTCTAGTACCATGCTTTTCTGAGGCATTGCTGTGGCCAGAAAAAGGTCTCTCTTCCAGTCTTCACATGGGTCTCATTTGATTCTAGAAATCAGGAAATAACTGTTGAGCCATGGAAAATCTACTCAATCACTGACTGATGGGAAATCAAGCCCTTTCACTGGCATCTTGTGCTGTTGGCTCCCCATCCAGCTTGGTGGTCCAGTCCACTCAGTCTACAAAACACAGGAATCACCACACACAGGAGGCCGAGCAACAGCTCAGGCTTCTGTTTCTTGGTTTTTATCATTTTAACTTAGTACTTTAATGCAATTTTAATATGTAGTGATTTTATTTTGTATCTAATAAAATCAACAGAGAATGAAAATAAACACTGGGATTTGGAAGTAAATGAGTCTGTTAAGTGCTGCCAGAATGGTTGAAGGAGGTACAGGTAGGAAGAATAGCCATCTTCAGAAGAGGCATTCTTAGCTTCATTAGAGTGGTCAGCAAATGAGCAAATTTGTAGAAGAGCTAACTGAGAGTTTTTGGGCTGTGCATCTCCCACCTGTAAGATGCAGAGCATATTTGCCACCTTAGAAATGCAGCACACAGATCAACTTGATAGATTTTCTGTGGGACTGTTTCATGCAAATGGGTTTTTTAAAGCAGAATTTTGGACAACACAAGATAAAACTTTCCCAACTGTTGGTTTCTGATGGTGGACCAAGGACACCTATTTATCTCATCTTTTCCCCCAGGCACCAGGAAAGGTAGCATCAAAGACAGAAGTTTTGAGCACTCTCTGAGGAAACAAGAGTGAAGAAGGAGGCAGTGGATAAGGGGCCTGAGTGCAGGTTACAGGTCTGCCTGAAGAAACCCTAGGCATGGTTTTTATATATAGAGGACCATCCTAGGGCAGATCATTGGGATGCAAAGATGGCACTGAGGTGAGCTGGGCTCAGTAACACCTATTCGAACAGCCCAAGCTAGCCTCGCTGAAGCACTGCACCACAGAATGGAAATTTCAGGTGCTGGCTGCATGGTCTCTAGGCCCACCAACTTAATAGGAAAACCAGGTTCCTGCTTCAGGAAAAGGACTCATGTCAGCTGCTGACTGCTGTGGAAATGGTCAATCAGAAAAAAAGAGGAAAGCTTAGTTAAAAAGATGATCCCCACCATAAAAGAATAGAAGGAATAGTGGAAAAGATTGAAGAGCAAATTGTTTTTAAAGGCAGAGTCACTATCTCTGAGAATTAGAGCAAAAAGACAAAGAAATAGAAAATGTGACAGAAAAGTAGAGAAAGAGAATATCTCAGGTAGCTTGACATATATCTCATAGTGATCCGGTAGGCACGTACAGTCATACCTACAGAAAAGAAATAACTAAAATAGTAATAAAGCTGCCTCTTAACTGAAAAAAAAAAAAAAGATAGAAATTATCAGCCCAGCTAGTATTGCTCAGTGGTTGAGCATTGACCCAAGAGCCAGGAAGTCACAGTTTGATTCCTGGTCAGCACACATGCCCAGATTGCAGGCTCAATCCCCAGTGTGGGGTATGCAGCAATCAATGATTCCCTCTCATCATTGATGTTCTACCTCTCTCTTCCTCTCCCTTCCCCTTTGGAAGCAATAAAAATATATTAAGTTCCAAACAAGATTAGAGAAAAGGCCTCATTGATACACATCCTACTAACATTTCCTGACTACAAGGTAAAGAGAAAGTCCCAAAGGCTTTGGAAAAAATATCAGATTACCAAAAAGGAACACACTTCAGGCTTTTCTTAAGCAATACTGGATTCTAGACTATCATGCAATATCTATACTAAAAAAAGGATAATATGCAAATTGGTCACAATGCCCTCACAGTAACTACTGAACAGCAGCCTGCATGGGACAACCAGGCCAGCAGGGGATTAGCGAGAGATGACCAAACAACTGACCAGCAGGCTGCATAGGGTGACCAAGCCAGCAGAAAGGGTTAGCAAGGGACGACCAAACAACTGAGCAGTAGGCTGCGTGGGGTGACCAGGCAAGTAGGGGGGCAGTCGGGAGTGACTAGGCTGGTGGGGAGGAGCAGTTGAGGGCAACCAGGAAGGCAGGAGAGGTAGTTAGGGATGACCATGCCAGCAAGAGGAGCAGTAAGGGGCAACCAGGCTGGTAGGGGAGCATTGAGGGTGACCAGGCTAGTGGGGTGGGGCAATTAGGGTGACCAGGCTGGTAGGCAGAGGAGGTAGGGGTGATCAGGCTGGCAGGCAGGTAAACAGTTAGGAGCTAGCAGTCTCGAATTGTGAGAGGGACATCCTCCAAGGGTCCTGAATTGGAGAGGGTCCAGGCTGGGCTGAGGGGACTCCCATGCATGAATTTTGTGCACCAAGCCTCTAGTATTTAATAGTCTAATACAAAATTATTTTCTACCAAGAATTTTATACTCTGGCAAATTGGGTCAAATATTAGCGTAAAATAATACCTTCAGTTCAACAAGTACTAAAACAGTTATCACCTATGTGCCTATACAAACTAAACAAGCAAAATTAAACAAAATAGGAGAGAAACCAAGATGGCAGCATAGGTAAACACCTAAACTGCTGCCTTGCACAGCAATTTCAAAACTACAACTAAAAGACAAAATAGACATCATCCAGAACCATAGGAAAGCTGGTTGACTGGAAATTCTGCAACTAGAAGAAAAAAGAAAAGCACACGGAGAAGCAGAGGAGCTGCAAAGCCTGAGGTACAAAGACACACGTGCGCAGAGAAGACAGGACTGGAGAGGACAGGGCGGCTGAGTGCCTGGCTGGTGTGTTCTAGCAGGAAGGAGACAAAAGCTCCAGACTGTGCTGAACCCCAGTTCTGACTGCACTGAACCCCAGTTCCAGGCAAGACTCTGAGGACCCAAGCTCATACTGGGGAATCTAGACTGTAAGGTGAAATCTCAGGGGAGCGATGAAAGGCAGAGGTTCGGAGGCACATGTGTGAGTGCACGCAGAGAGGACTGACAAATTTCCAAGTTGCACTGAACCCCAGTTCCAACTGGACTAAACCCAGTTCCAAGCAAGACCCTGGGGACCCAAGCCCATACACAGGGGAATCTGGACTGTAAGGAGGAAACTCAGGGGAATGGCAAAAGGCAGAGGTCCAGAGGCATGCGCGCAAATGTGCGCAGAGAAGACGGACTGTTGACTGTGCTGCTGGCTTGATCTAGCGGGAAGGAGACAAAAGCTCTGGATGGCGCCGAACCCCAGTTCTGACTGCACTGAACCCCATTACAGGGTGAGAATCTGGGAGTCTAGATTCATTGGGGAGAGACTGGACTGCCCCCCTTGCTGGTGCCTTCTCCCAGAGGTGGCTGCAGCAATTGCCTGTGGACACTGAGACCCAGGAACCTTGTGGGGTAGGGCTAACTGGAAGCCAAGGCTGTCTGCTCCACCCTGAAACTTTGCCCCATCCAAGCTGAGCACAGAGGCTTTTGCAATTTTGCAAGTCTTGTCACATAAGGCTGTCTCCCAGCATAGACACAGCTGATCCTCAGAGCCAATTGGCCTGGAGGTCGATTCCTCCAAGTGATACCAACAACAATCAAGACTTAACTACAACAAGGCTGTACACACAGTCCACAAAGGGTGCGCCAAGAGTGTCCACCTCAGGTAACAGAGGAGGCCGAGACACCTAGCACACAAAGCTACCCTACCAACTCAGGGAAGCAGTGAAAATGCAAAGACAAAGAAACAGATCACAAATGAAAGAAATGGAGAAAAACAAACAACTGGATATACAGTTCAAAACCACAGTTATAAGGTTTTTCAAAAGGTTCCTACAAAAGGCTGATAAATTCAGCAAGACCCTTGAGGATATGAAAAAGGACCAGCCAGAAATTAAATATACACTGACAGAAATAAAAAATATTATACAAAGACCTAAAAGTAGACTAGCAGGGCTGCAAGAATCAAGTCAAAGATTTGAAATACCAAGAGGCAAAAACACTCAACCAGAAAAGCAAAAAGAAAGAAGAATCCAAAAATTTGAGGATAGTGTAAGAAGCCTCTGGGACAACTTCAAGCATACCAACATCAGAATTATGGGGGTGCCAGAAGAAGAAAGAGAGCAAGATACTGAAAACCTATTTGAAGAACTAATGACTGAAAAGTTCTTCCACCTGGTGAAAGAAATAGACTTACAAGTCCAGGAAGCACACAGAACCCCAAACAAAAGAAATCCAAAGAGGATCACACCAAGACACATCATAATTAAAATGCCAAGAGCAAAAGACAAAGAGAGAATATTAAAAGCAGCAAAAGAAAAACAGTTAGTTACCTACAAGGGAGCACCCATACAACTGTCAACTGATTTCTCAACAGAAACTATACAGGCCGGACAGGAGTGGCAAGAAATATTCAAAGTGATGAATAGCAAGAACCTACAACCAAGATCACTCTACCCAGCAAAGTTATTCAGAATTGAAGGGCAGATAAAGAGCTTCACAGATAAGAAAAGGCTAAAGGAGTTCATCAACAGCAAACCAGTATTATATGAAATGCTTAAAGGTATTCTTTAAGAAGATGAAGAAGAAGAAAAAGGTAAAGATAAAAATTATGAACAACAAATACATATCTATCAACAAGTGAATCTAAAAATCAAGTGAATCAAAAATCTGATGAACAGAATAAACTGGTGAATATACTAGAATCAGGGGCATAAAAAGGGAGTGAACTGTAAATTCTTAGGGGAAAAGGGGTGTTGGGGTGAGGGAAGAGTCTGGACAAATATCATACACCTATGGATGAGGACAGTGTAGGGGAGGTAAAGGCTGAGGGTGGGGTGAGAACCAGGTGGAGGGTAGCAAAAAGAGGAACAATTGTAATAATTTGAACAATAAAGATTTATTAAATTTAAAAATTAAAAAAGAAAGTCTTGGGCCTATTCTATAGCATTAGTGAAGAGATGGGGCTCAGGCCAAGAAGCCATTCAAAATCAAGTGGGGCACCTCCCCTTGAAATAGCCTTTCCCTCTACATGAGTATAGAAGTACCAGAAGCATCCCTATAGTGTGAGAAATGCCTATCCAAATTTCAAATGATGGACTGGTAAATAAAAACATAGCAAAATGAGACTTTTAAGAACACTTCTGAGAGTGGGTGACCATTTTACAGAATCACAATAAAGGCGAGAGACGTAAGTGACCTAGTAATTAATGGGCTAACGTAACAGCTGTGTCTGACTGTAATCCTGAATTCTCTGAAAAACTAAAACTTCTACAGGGGTTGTGGCAGAAGCAGCTAAGGGCTATGCTTAAATCCTGTTATGCCTGATGCGAAGATCTAGGACCATGCTCGTATGGCAGGAGTAGAAAACAGTAAGCTGGCCCTTCCTTTCTTAACTCTTGCCTGGAAGTTTTTCCTTAGGATTCTTATTAGAAAGGCCTACATAAATGAAAACTGGGGAGTTAAACTTGGTGGGACCTGGACCATGGAGGCAGCAGTCTTATTGGCTAGACCTGACTGAGATAGAAAGCAGATGAAAACGCAGATGATTCTCTGATTAAAACCTGCTTGGGATCTGGGCCAGGGAAGTGGACATATGTAGTGGGTCAGAAATGTGCTGTTTTTGCAACCATGTCTCAGTTTCTCTCCCAGCTGTCTAAGACAACTGTGAGGACCTGGAGTGCTTGCTGGGTGACCAACTCTTATATGCATCCCCTGGATGGGTCAGAATTAAATTACATGTGTTGTTAAAACTCTATGAGGTGGTCTACATGCCATGGAGAGATCCTCTCCCAGAACCCCTGCTGTGGTTCTTACTCAGGTAAGAACATCCGAGAGTTCCAGGCCGCTTTGGGGGTGCGAGGGAGGTGGGGGGGAAATTGCCTCTTTGATCTTCAGAGCTGGACAGGGACCCAAGCACTCATTTTGACTTGTGACTGGTGGAAGCCTAATGCTCTAACCCAGTGGTCAGCAAACTTATTAGTCAACAGAGGCAAATATCAAAAGTTCAACAATTGAAATTTCTTTTGAGAGCCAAATTTTTAAAACTTAAACTTCTTCTAACACCACTACTTCAAAATAGAATCACTCAGGCCATGGTATTTTGTGGGAGAGCCACACACAAGGGGCCAAAGAGCCGCATATGGCTCCTGAGCCGCAGTTTGCCGACCATGACTCTAACCCAAACCGGCACCCGTTTATCTTTCCATGAGAGACTTTTTTTTTTCTAGCAGCAGTTGTCCTACTGGCCTTTACTTGACTGACCCATGCCCACTTTCATTTTTGGTCCTGGAGAATACATCCAGAAAAGAGCAGTAAAAGAGAGAGAGAGATGCCCTCTTTTTTAGATGGCAGTCAAGTTTAAATGCTGGTGGGCATCCATCAGCCTCCAAAATCATCCAAGAGACACAAAAGGGACAGACTCCATGGTTACTCACCATTCTATGAGAAGAGGGTTGACTGATTTATGGAGAAATTCCCAGGGCAACACACCATCTTGATACGGAATTTTTGGAATGGAACCCAGATTCTTTCTCCACCATGTAAGGCAGCAGAATTGGAAGTAGTGGCCGGTAAAGTGCACCCTGTAAGGCAAGTAGATTAGCAGCAAAGATTACGGAAACATTAACCAGTAAATTACATCCTGCCCCCTCTTGCAGAGTGGGAGCGCCCAGGGGTAATGATAGGAGAACAGGATGCTTGACCAAGAATGTGAAACTGAGATTGTGAAACTGAGATTAATGTAAATGTCACGGTTTGGGGAAAAACAAACTGTAAAACTGTAACAAGTCCCCCTGACGACATCTGTATGACTCTGTTAATTGTTTCAGGGTATTTAAGCCCTGGCTCTGCACTGTCTCGGGGCTCTCAGCCTCTACTCTGACTTCAGGGTAGGTTGTGAGCCCCAGCATGCTTGGTGAATAAACCCTTTGCTGTTTGCATGAGAACATCTCTTGGTGCCTTTGTGAGAGCGGCGGGCGTCCCGGGCTTAACATTTGGAGGTTCCACCGAGATCGCTGCAGCCGCCTTCAGGCTCCAACAGACGCTTCTTGGGGTGAGTAACGGCGCCTTCGGTTGTGATCGCTTAGGAACCAGTCCGAGCTGGCAAATCTGTTTGGTCTGGTGGCTGTCAGGGTGGAGCGTGAGCTTCCCCCGACTGCGACGACAGACGTGTCTTCGGGTCGCAGGCCACATCCCCGGGGGACGCCCTGGTGGAGTCTGGGGAGGTCCAGGGACGCCTGGATTCCTCCCGTCTGGTGAATTCCCGTTTGGGGAATTCACGTCTGGTGAATTTCTGATTCTGATTCTGGTTCTGATTCTGAGATTCTGTTGCCAGCTAGGGGAGTTGTCATCTCTAGGCCATTTTGGTTCCTGTCTGAACGTGTCGCGACTGTCTTTGTCTTTTGTTCATTGTTCGTTGTCATCTGTGTGTACCTTGTCATGGGTCAATCTGCCTCCACTCCTTTGTCTTTGACACTGGATCATTGGCCAGAAGTGAAAAACCGAGCTCAAAATCTGTCGCTGTTTTATTCCTGTGCAGTAACAGTCAGAATGGGCCAGAGTCCGTTTGGACCCTCCACCCCATTACAGTGTTTCCTTAAGAATTCTCAGGAATTTCGGAAGTGCGCGCGGATGACTATGGAGCTTGGGTTGATGATCTTGCTTCACAGAAATTTTATGAATTGGAGTGGCCCACATTCAGGGTTGGGTGGCCCTCCACCGGGACGTTGGACCTGAATGTTGCTTGTGAGGTCCGCCGTGTTGTTCATGGCAATCCGGGCCGCCCGGACCAAATTCCTTAAATTGATGTCTGGATTGACATTGTCACTGACAAGCCTCGGTGGTTAAAAGGTTGCCTGCCCTCGAAGGGAAAATTGGGAAAGAGACAGACAATCCTGTTGGCCCCAGGCGCTCAGGACAGTCACCCTTTCAGGACCACCCCCTGACCAGGACCCTCTCCTCAGCTCAACTGAAGATCTCTCCAGACCTCTGTCCCCAAATAACTCTCTCAGTCCACCCCACACCAGGACAGAGAATGGGGACCGATCCCAGGAAGCTAGTTCCGGGAATCTTAAACTTTTTTTTCCTCTGGCCTGGCCTGAATGGGATTTCAACACGGCAGAAGGTAAGAGGAGGCTCTGGGCCTACTGCTAGGCTGTGATGGGGGATCTTTAGATGGCTGCTAGAAAGCTGACTAATTTGGCTAAAGGAAAGCTAGGAAATTTGATTTCTGGATAAAGGCTTGGGGTGTGGGCAGCAGGGGAAAGGGAGCCGGGGCCAGAGAAGCGGCTAGGCGCGGGTGCAGTCTCCCAAGTCCCATCTGCCGCCGGCCCCGCCCTGCCACCACCGCCCGCGGGGCTCCTCGGAGCGGCCGCCAGGACCCGGCCCAGGATCTAGACGGTGTGGGGGAAGAGGAGTCTTTGGCCACGTGTTCCTAATTAGAAAAGAAACTCCCTTGGTTGTAGGATAGGGCATTTATCTGTTTGTTGTGCCTATTGACTTTTTTCCTTTGTCCAACATGAATGCATTTCTGTTTTGCTGAAACAAGGGCTGAGAGTCCTGTCTGGGATGTGGGAAAGGGAGGCCCCCACACCTGTTCCTGTTGGGCCCCCCATCAGGGGACTTGGGCAGTGTTCCTGTTATCTGCTCAGATCCCAAGGCTGTAAGAGTACTTGTTCACTGAAAGGGTGTAAATACAGATGTTTGTTTGATATTTTGTCTGCCTAGGTATAATTATTTCTTCATATAAATATAGAAGTCTGTAAGAAAAAAAAAAGAATTTATCCAAAGTAAATGCCTTAAAATAATTGGAATTGGATTTAAAACTCAGAAATTGTTGAAATATAGATGAATAATGTATTGATTGTAACGATCTAATGGCCCAGGTAACTGGCTACCCCCTTTGTTAATAGAGGAAGAAGCTAGTCCAGGCTGGCTACTGAATGCCCCCCGGCAGAGAAAAAAAGGCCTTTTTGAAAAGTCAAGAGGCAGCCTGGGCTGTTAGCCAAATGATAAAAACTTGTTTAATAATCTGAGTATTGCTTCCTCATGAGAAAAACCTAGAGGACAGAACTGAAGCTATTAACTTATAATGTCTTGTGTTTTTCTTGGAAACTAGAGTATTATTAATCTAAGGATAACTAAATGTTTGACTTTTCAACTTTAAAAGTTCAAAATACAAATTAAACTCAGAGAAATTATATGAATGTGGTAATTAAATGTCTAAAGTATAACTTTAAAAAAAATGTTATGTTTTCACTGATAATTGGACTTGTGTTGGTTTGAATATAGCCAAATTTTAAACAGCAGAGTCTTGGATAGGAACCAATAAGTAAGATACCTAATCTGTACTGAATGAATTTCTTTTTTTGAATTGAAGATACCTACTTAAGTTACTTTATGAATTAGCTTGTTAAATTATAGTCAAGGTTTTCAGCTAAATGAAAATGTCAATGCTGATTGTGGAAAATGCCTGAGAAAAGATAGATCCATTGCAGAGATAATTCAAGCTTGTCAGAATGTGGGATCAGGACATTTCCTAAAGCAAGTTTTGTAAACCTGTGCCACAGGGAATTTTAGGATTAATCTTAAGGAGGAGTGGAGACACCCTTAAGTGAACTAACTGTTTTGCCTGGATGCATTGATTCAGATTATAAAGGAGAAATTAAAGCTAAACTAGAATGTAATCTTGTTATGTAAATTACTCCAGGACAAAGGTTTACTCAGACACTACTTGTACCTTATGTTCAGCAAGGTGAGGCTAAAATGAGGAAAAGAGGAGTGCAAGGATTTGGAAGCTCAGGCATCTATTGGATACATGGAATTAGCAGAACCCACTCCTTGGACACTTTTCACCGTGTTCTGTTAGGACTCTTGAAGGCAACAGCTAGAGATTCCCCATTTCAGGCTTATTTAAAGCTGAAATCTTTATCTCTAGGAAAAATGTGACAATTTGAAATGCAAGTGGCAGAGAATTCCCTCAGCCCTCTGCCTTTTCTAAATAATAGGAGGTTTGAGGCATGGTTATGCATTTTTGAAGGACATAGAAAGAAGATTTGAAGGCTAATTTAAAATTGTGAAGGTTAGTGTATGTGATGAGAAAGGGGACAGAGTATGGAAAGAAAGGGTAGAAAGCAGTTAGGAAAGAATCAGTGTATTTACTGAACAAAAGCAGGGGCATTAGAAGAGAGAACGTCCTGGGAAGTTAGCTAGGGAAGCAAAAGGAGAGGTGCAGAAACATGTAATTAGACCTTGTCTATACAAAAAAAAATTTTTTTGACAGCCAGTTTGAAACTGAATTGCCATGGTTTAAAGCAAAGAATATAAACTAAATCTTTGAATGATTGGCAGCAATTTAAAAGGGACATGAAAATATTTAATCCCTTCCACTGCATGAAAGGCCTCCTTGGATAGGCAATGAGCATTCTATTTTGGCCCTTTTGCCAAGGAGGGATCCTCCTTTCACAATCCAATTAGCTGGTGCCTGAGTTTTCTGTACATGCTGAGGTTGAAGCCTCGTGATGGCTGGTACCATAGATCTGTCTGTGGCCCAATGGTGTGAGGTGGGCCCTCCCTGGAGAGGAAACCTGAGTTCCTCAAAATATATGATCATGTGCCGGGGACCCGCCAGCAGGCAAGGGGATCCTAAGGCAGGTACTGGGCATGGAGGCCATGTGGGCATAGGCTACCAAGGAGATGGAACTGAACCTCACATCACCCTGCTTGGCCCCTGAGGATGGCTGGTTAGTCAGAGACGGGTAAGATTCCTCATGGGAGGGACAACCTAAGACAGGCACAGTCGCAGAGGGGCCATCAGGAGAGAACATGGGGGCCAACAGAGGTGGGGCATAGAACCTCACCCCCCCAGCATTGCAGGGGCTTGAACACTCGCCCCTTCTGAGGGAGGTCTCCTGCCCCATGGCTACTTCACTTCCCACGCCCAGCTCAGATCGGGACCCAGGTAACAGACAAAGACTTGGACCAGCCCAGATAAGAACCAAGGCAACAAACAGAAACTTGGCTAACAGCAGCTAGCACCAAGGATGCTCAGGGCCTACTCAAGAATACAAAACAATCCTTGCCATTAATAATTATAGGGTAAACTAAGATTGTTGTTAGAATATTAAATTTGACAGTAAAATAGCAGTCAAGTTTTCAGGTTAAATTAATTGAGCTAAAATAGAAAATGCACAGCAGGAGAAGGACACCTTTTCTAGATGGGTAGAGACATGCCCAACCAAGCATAAAACAGCTCAGGCGGTGGCCAAGAAGCTGCTAGAAGACATCCTACCCAGGTATGGATTTCTTGCTATGTTAGGGTCAGACAACGGGCCAGCTTTTATTTCACAAGTTAACACAGGCAGTAGCCAAGGCTACAGGAGCAGATTAGAAATCACATTGTGCTTATAGGCCCCAAAGTTCAGGTCAGGTAGAGAGGATGAATAGAACCGTTAAGGAGACCTTAACTAAATTGACCAGCAATTTGTCTGGAAGCCGCTAGCCTCCGCCTACCAGCCGGGGGAGCTCAAGGTTCCTCATCCCTTCCAAGTCGGGGACTCATGAGAAGACATCAGACTCACAGAACCTCAGTGGAAGGGACCCTACCTGGTACTGCTAACCACCCCGACCGCGGTGAAGGTAGATGGCATCGCTTCCTGGATCCACGCCTCCCATCTCAAGCCCGCACCACCGCCTGGACCCGAATGGACAGTGGAAAAGACTGACAGCCCCCTTAAGCTGCGTGTTCGCCGCGTGGGTAGGACTCTGCCTCCTTCCCCTGGTGGCTAGCAATCCCCATGCCCCTCTTGCCTTGACCTGGGAAGTGGTGAACCCAACGGGGCAAGTAGTCTGGTCAGTCAAAGGGACCCATACACCAGGTGCCTGGTGGCCTACCTTGCACCCGGATGTGTGTACAGTACTAAACGAGCCGGATGGTCTCTAGGATTAGAGACCGGACAAAGAAAAGGGGGGAATGTAAGGCAGCAGAATTGGAAGTAGTGGCCGGTAAAGTGCACCCTGTAAGGCAAGTAGATTAGCAGCAAAGATTACAGAAACATTAACCAGTAAATTACATCCTGCCCCCTCTTGCAGAGTGGGAGCGCCCAGGGGTAATGATAGGAGAACAGGATGCTTGACCAAGAATGTGAAACTGAGATTGTGAAACTGAGATTAATGTAAATGTCACGGTTTGGGGAAAAACAAACTGTAAAACTGTAACAAGTCCCCCTGACGACATCTGTATGACTCTGTTAATTGTTTCAGGGTATTTAAGCCCTGGCTCTGCACTGTCTCGGGGCTCTCAGCCTCTACTCTGACTTCAGGGTAGGTTGTGAGCCCCAGCATGCTTGGTGAATAAACCCTTTGCTGTTTGCATGAGAACGTCTCTTGGTGCCTTTGTGAGAGCGGCGGGCGTCCCGGGCTTAACAACCAGAGTTGAAGAATGAATCCATGGACAGAAGGTGGTATAGGTGTTAGGTCAAGGCAGGGGGAAGCCCAGAGCTGATACATACATCTGCAAGATAGATGATGACAGAAATAACTGGCATCTTCCTAGCCCCAGGGCCCAAGGCGGAAATTCCACACCTCTCCTGCCCTCTGCCCTCCCCCACTAAACAGTTGTATAAAAGAAGTACCGACGCCCCCTTTTTGGTGTAAACTTCCCTGCAAATTTTGCCTGGGAGTGCAAGATTAAAACCTCCCCCCTTTTAATCTGCTGGACTCTGTCTGTGTTTTGTCTCCTGCATCGAAAATCTCTCATCTGGTGCCATAAAACCTGGGAGGGTGAGCATCCCATTTGACTGTTCTTGGTCCGGGGTGCCCCCCTGTTGTGTCCTCATGGCTGAAACCCTCAGACTTCTCCCCCAGCTCTGCAGTGTCAGCGGTAAGTCCCAGTCCCTATTGATTCCTGGAGGTCATTCTTCCGGAGTCTTTGTCCATAAACCTCAGCCCACCTCAGAGATTTCCTTCCGGGCACAGCCCTCTGGCCTCTCCCGGAGGGGCTTCAAACCTGGGGAGGCAGCAAAGATGTTCCTGTTCCCCTTGGTTCTCTGGCCTTTTGGCCTCACTCCGGACCCCGTGGGGTAGGGAAGATATCCCCTGCTGTCCTTCAGGTTCCCGTCTATAGCCTTGGCTTGATGATTGGGACACCAGCCCTTGGCCTCCGCTACTACTGACCCCAGTTTTCAGTATAGGCAATCAAAAATCAAAATCGGACCCTAAGACACCTACAGGGTGTCTCTCACCAAAATGGCTAAGCTAGGTCTGTCCCAGGATCTGCGTCCTAAATGCCTCATTTACTTTTGTAACGTGGTGTGGCCTCCATATGAATTGGACCATGGATCAAAATGGCCCAACAGCTGGACTTTTGACTTCAACATCCCCACTGACCTCAGTGATTTCTGCCAATAAGTCTGGAAGTGGCCCAAGGTCCCGTATGTCCAGGCCTTTTGCTATCTGTGCTCTCATCCCTCCCTCTGCTCCTTCTGTTCCACAACCCAGGTTCTCCTAGCTCGTGAGAAACCCACTCTGTCTACCAACATCGCTCCACTTTCCGCCTTATCTGAAGCCCCTGAGAATCTTTCCTCTCATCCAACTCGACTGCCTCCCTAGGGGAGGGCTCCTTCTATCCTGCCATCCATTCCCTCCCTTCCCGCATTCTCACTCCCCGACCTCCCTCTGCTGCCCCCTCCCCCAGCGCCTTCTCCCTTACCTGCTGACCTTCCCCTTCCCCCACCCCAGCCGCCTGCTTCCCCAGTCAGCAGGCACACCCGCTCCCGGGCTCCTCCTCTCCTCTGCCCCCTCCAGGAAGTTGCAGGGGCTGAAGAAGTGGTCAGGGTTCATGCTCCCTTCTCTCTATTGGATCTCTCCCAGATTGAGAAGTGGATTGGGTCCTTTTCTGCCAACCCCACTGTGTTCGTCAAGGAATTCCGATACCTTTCTCAGGCCTCTGACCTCACCTGGCATGACATCCATGTCATTCTCTCTTCCACCTTAACATCAGATGAAAGGGAGAGAGCGATGATGGATCACGCAGATCAGATCCACCTTACAGATGCCTCTACACCAGTGAGGGCTCAGGCTGTTCCTCATCAGGAACCAGGCTGGGAGTACCAACTAGATACCCCTAAAGGGCGAGACAGGTGCCATCGTTGAGACCAGATGATCCAATGCCTGATAGCCAGCCTACAGGCCGAATGCCACAAGGTAGTTAAATTTGACAAGCTGAGGGAAGTTACTCAGGGGCCAGATGAGAATCCCTCGGTCTTCCTTAACAGCTGAGTGAGGCTCTGACCTTATATACTCATCTGGACCCTGGGTCCCCGGCCGGAGCAACAGTTTTAGCCACCCACTTCATTTCGCAGTCGGCCCCAGATATTCGAAAAAAGTTAAAAAGGCAGAGGATGGCCCTTAGACCCTGGTCCGGGATCTAGTGGTCTTCAATGCTCGTGAGGAGCAGGCAGAATCAGATCAGGAGGCCCACCTTCAACAAAAGGTGAACCTGCAAACTCAGGCCTTGGTAGCAGCTCTGAGGCCAACGGCAGCCATGCATGGTCCAAAGGGGACTGTGCGTGGTGGGGGTGCAATGACAGAACGAGTGCCACCTGGAGGATGCTTCAAGTGCAGGAATGAAGGCCACAGGGCAAAGCAGTGTCCCCTGCCCCGGGCTCCCACCAAACCCTGCCCAGCGTGCAATCAAAACGGCCACTGGAAAAGTGACTGCCCCTGCAAAAGTGACAAACCTTCTGCGTCTCAGCACAGAGGAACCGTCCTTCCAGGTCCTGACCAGCCGCTGGCCATGCTGGGACTGGCGGAAGACTGAAGATGCCCGCACTCGATAACCCCATTACCCTCACCAAGCCCAGAATAATGCTCAAGGCAGCGGGTAAGCAGATCTCCTTCCTGATCGATATGGGGGATACCTTCTCTTCCTGCCTTCCTTTGCTGGGCCACTTTTCCCTTCCATGATCTCGGTCATGGGTATTGATGGTAAATCCACCTGCCTGCTGGCCATCGGGCCCCTTCCCTGTCTCCTCAACGATAGCCCTATAATTCACTCGTTCCTAGTCATGCCTTAATGCCCCATACCCCTTTTAGGACGGGACATCCTAACCAAACTAGGGGCCACTCTGCAGCTCACTTGGAGTCCTTCAGCCTCCCTGCTGCTTCCGCTCCTGGCCTCCTCCCTTCAATGGAATGCTGATCCCCCACTGCATGCGTCCCTTGTCGACCCAAAAGTATGGGATACCTCTACCCTGGTGGTTACTAGACACCATACCCTGGTCGGGATCAGACTTCAGAACCCCACCTCGTTTCCCTCCCGTCCCCAGTTTCCTATCTCCCTAACTCATCGTCGAGGCCTCAAACCCCTCACTACTTGGCTTCTGGGGCAGGGTCTCCTCATACCTATCGACTTTCCCTGCAATACCCCCATCCTTCCTGTTAGGAAGGCAGACAGGACCTACCGGCTGGTACAGGACCTCTGACTAATCAGTGAAGTGGTGGTCCCCATCCACCCAGTGGTCCCCAATCCTTAACACTCTCCTTTCCCGCATCCCATCTGATACCACCCATTTTTCCATCCTTGACCTCAAGGATGACTTCTTTACCATCCCGCTGGATCCAGACTCTTACCATCTGTTTGCATTTACTTGGGAGGACCCAGACGAGCAGGTATCCTGCCAACTCACCTGGATGGTTCTGCCCCAGGGGATCAGAGACAGCCCTCATCTGTTTGGTCAGGCCTTATCCAGATACCTCCAACAATGCTTGTTAGAACCCGGCACTCTTCTCCAGTATGTAGATGATCTCCTTCTCTGAAGCCCCTCTTTAGACATTTCTTGGAGGCAGACAGCTAGCCTCCTCAACTTCCTAGGAGACAAAGTGTGTCCCCTGCCAAGGTGCACCTTTCGTCCCCCACCAGAACTTACTTGGGGATCTATCCATCTGATGCCCAATTCCCGAGGACTGACAGTTGACCCAGCACAGGCAATACAAGACCTTCAGCCTCTCACTTCTGCAGAACAGATCGTGTCCTTTATAGAGCAGGTAGGTCCCAAATTTTGCTCTCCTAGCTAAGCCCCTATTCCAGGCCACTAAAGAAATGCCAGCAGACCCCCTCTCCTCACCCTCCCTCATTCACCAGACTTTTTCCAAGCTCTGTGATGCCCTTCTGGCATCTCCTCCTCTCTCTCCCCCAGACATCTCTAAGCCTTTTGCAACTATTTACTGATGAGAAACAAGGAATAGCTATGGGAGTCCTCATTCAGCCCCTAGGGCCATCCTTCACCCACGTAGCCTGCCTGTCCAGACAGCTTGATCCCAGTTCGGGAATGGCAGCCTTGCCTTCGGGCTCTGGCTGCAGCCGCTGCTCTCACCAAGGAGGCCCAGAAGATCTGCTTCCAGCAACCCTTACAGGTTTTCTCCACCCACAGGCTACAGGACCTCCTGTCCCATCAATCCTTAGCTCTCCTTGCCCCCTCTTGCATGAAGGAACTCCATCTCCTGTTCCTGGAGAGTCCTGACATCTGCCTAACTCAGTCCCCAGCCCTGAACCCAGCCACTCTCCTTCCCACTGCCTCCACTCAACCTATGGCAATGCACTCCTGCTCCAAGGTTGTTGAGGCCCTCACTCAACCTTGGGCAGGACTCTCAGATCTTCCTCTCTGTAATCCTGATTTAACTGTTTGTGGATGGAAGTTTGTGCCTAGAACCCCAGGGACATCGGAAAGCCTTCTATGCAGTAGTAACATTCAAGTGGACCTTGGAGGTGGCCTGGCTCCCGGAGGGTACCACCTCTCAAAAGGCCAAGCTTATTACACTGACCAGAGCCCTGCATCTGGTCAAAGGGAAGATGGTAAACATATATACAGATTCCAAATATCCTTTCTTTTTTAAAAATATATTTTATTGATTTTTTACAGAGAGGAAGGGAGAGGGATAGAGAGTTAGAAACATCGATGAGAGAGAAACATCGATCCTCTGCTTCCTGCACACCCCCGACTGGGGATGTGCTCACAACCAAGGTACATGCCCTTGACTGGAATTGAACCTGGCACCCTTCAGTCCATAGGCCGATGCTCTATCCACCGAGCCAAACTGGTTAGGGCCCAAATATTCCTTTTTGATAGCCCATTGGCACGTGGTTATTTGGAGGAAGAGGGGCTTTCTCTCCACTAAAGGCTCACCTATTATCAACGCTAGACTCATAACCCGCTTACTTGATGCCTTACAGCTTCCCTCCCAGGTAGCCATCATGCACTGCCGAGGCCATCAGACTGACTCCTCACTGGTTATGTGGGGAAATGCCCGAGCAGACTCGGTGGCTAGAGGTTTAACTCAGGATGAAGTGTCCCCAACACCCAGTCCTGTTCCTTTCCCTTCCCTCCATTACCCCTCAGTATACAGAAGAAGAGAGAAATAAACTCCTACAATGGGGAGGCTCTTCTGGTCCTGAGGGATGGATCTTCATAAATAACAAGATCGCCCTCCCCAAGGCTCAGGTAGGGGCCATTGCCTAACAGGTCCACCGGTCATTGCACATTGGACCACTGGCATTCATGGGTGCCTGCTCCTCCTGCTCCACATGTGCTGCTGTCTCACCCCAGGGAGGAATGCGCCCCAACTTTCTACCCATCAAATGGGGGGACACCTCCCAGGGTAGGACTGGCAGGTAGACTTCACCCATATGCCTCCCTACAAGAGGACCTTATTATTCCTAGATTTCATGATCCCCAAAGACCACCAGGGAGCCGAGTCCAATGCAAAACAAAAAAGCCTTTATTACAAGCTAGCTTGGCTCTCTGCCTCCACCGACACACAATGGCAGGATGCAAAAAAAAGAGCGAGTTTTGAAAGCACAATGATTTTATAGGGAGGTGGGGCCAGACTCGAACCTCTGAGTTGGCCAATTCCGATTGGTTGGGTGAGGGCTAGGGCTAGTGATGCAAAGGCACTGTGTGGCTAGGGTCTGGTTACACAAAGACAGGATGTGATCAGCATACTTTTGGCCTCAGGTTAGTTCCCCTTGTATTCCCATTTGGCTGAATTAAGGGCGGGCTGAGTAACTGACACACCCTGTGGTTTTTCTCGGAAGAGGGGACACAGCCACACAAGATGGAATCAGTCTTGCTCTATCTTTTCAACCTAATATCTGCTTATCATGGTAGACACCCTGACAGGGTGGGTAGAGGCCTTCCCTACCCGCAAGGAAACTGCTAAGCTTGTGGCTGACACCCTAATAACACACATAGTCCCAAGGTTCGGCCTCCCAACCTCCATACAATCAGACAATGGCCTAACTTTTATATCAAGGATCGTTCAGCAGGTTAGCACCTCTCTTGGCATCTCCTGCAAACTGCACATACCCTACCACCCACAATCATCAGGTAAGGTTGAGAGGGTCAACAACTTCCTTAAAGACCATCTAACTAAACTCTCTCTAGAAATTCGCAGCTCCTGACCAGACCTCCTGCCCATGGCCCTGACCAGAATCCAGGCTACACTAAGGAGCCCCATCTTCTTAAGCCCTTTTGAACTCTTATATGGGAGACCCTTCTTGCTCAACCATCATCTCCCTACAACCCTCCTCTCCTGGCTACTTATCTTCCATACCTGTCTTTACTCAGGTAGCTGCTCCGGGAGCACGCTGACAGGTTTCTGCCCAGCCAGAACCAGCCGACCAAAGCTCCCAAGGACCAGCCCTCCAGCCGGGGAACTCAGTCCTCCTTAAGAATCTGCATCCCAAGGCCTTGGAGCCCAGGTGGACGGGACCTCACACAGTAATCCTCACAACCCCTCCTCAACCAAACTATTTGGCGATCCATCATGACACCACCTCTCCAGACTCAAGAGGACCTGGAGCAGCATGACTTCTATAAATGTGAGGTGTTGGGCCCCACTAAGGTCCCCTTAGCCGCTCTCCCCCTCCTCCTTCTCCTCCTGGCCCTGGGCAACCTATACCCACCCCCACCTTCTTATGTGTGGAAGTTCATGTTCTGTGAAACCTACGAACAGGGCAGCACACAAGTCACCCGGCAGATAGGATCTCAGGACTGCCCTCTGGTCAGATGCCTGAGTAAAGACAGGTATGAAGATAAGTAGCCAGGAGAAGAGGGTCAGTAGGGAGATGATCACTGTTGACCTCCAGTCAGTGTCCAACAGTGGCCGACCATATGCCTGTTTTGCTTACAACCAGCGGAACCCAGACAGGTGTAATCAAGACATCAACACCTATGGGGGTTGCCACTGGTCAGTTTATGTCATCCATGATGCCTACAATGAGGTCAGGTCTGGCCCCTTTTCCTGGAAGGATGGGACCAGCGATGGGTTGCAGGTGTTATGGGAAACCTATATGGGAGTGGTTGGAGCTCAACCTCTTCAGGGTCCATCTACATCTCCCGGGAATATGTCATGGCCCAGGAGGCCCAAATGCAGGTGTCCAACAGCATCCTACAGGCTGGGCATTCTCTTAGAGGGAAGCTGCCTGATTCCCCCTGGGTAGTCCTGTCTTCTTTGCTCCAACTTATCCAACACACTACTCTTCCTTAATGAGACCTGCACCCTGCCCAATGTCTCACACTGCTTTCCATGTGTCTCTCTCCAAAGACCTTTGCTGGCTGCTGTATCACTCAGGACTCCTCCAGGAACCCAAGGACACAGTGAATGTCAGCCTCCCCTGGCTGGCATTCCCCTCTGGGAACCCAAAACTCCAGAACCCACCTTGGCCCCACGGATATGCTACCAGACCAGCAACCCGGTAACTGGGGGATGGGTCACTTGGAACTGTACCCAAAACCACACTGCAGCCAGTCCCACCAAGGCCAGCCCGAGTACCTTCTTTTAGTGCAAAGGCACCTTAAGCAACTGCATAAACTCCTCTGACCCCAGACCTTGCTTGGTGGTCACAGTAGTTCCCCAACTAACCTTATATGGAGAGTCAGAGCTCTCCTGGTTGCTCCCTTCATCCCACTCCTATGCCCACCAGGCTGCATTCCTCAGCATGTACAGAAAACTCAGGCAACAGCTGTGGGCAATTGGATTGTGAGAAGAGGATCCCTTCTTGTCAAAAGGGCCAACATAGAATGCTCAGTTGCCTATCCAAGAGGGCCTTCCAGGTAGTGGAAGGGATTAAATCTTTTCATGTCCCTTTTAAATTGCTGCCAATCATTCAAAGATTTAGTTTATAAGTATGTTAGAAATAATTGTACAATATACTGTTGTAATGATATTCTTTGCTTTAAGCTGTGGCAATTCAATTTCAAATTGGCTGTAAATTTCTTTTTATATAGACAAGGTCTAATTACATGTTTCTGTACCTCTCCTAGGAGCAAGTAGTGGTAGTAGACGTGTTTTAACTTTTGCCTACCCTCCTTTGGTGTCCATGCAGCCAGAAGCCCTTTTTTAAAAAAAATTTGCACACAAAGGAGTAGTGGTTTGAATTTGTGTCAATACAAAAGGGAAGCTGGGTGGTGACACCTATGTAATTATACTTTCTTGCCCCACCCCTGTTGCTTCTGGATGAACCAAGGTGCTTGGTATAAGGTGATTAACCCACATAAGGATTCTTACCTATGAAGGGTCAGGAATATAAATCCAAAATACTTCCCTATTTGCCCCAGGTAATA
The DNA here is from genome assembly GCA_027563665.1 of Antrozous pallidus. Taxonomy (NCBI): domain Eukaryota; kingdom Metazoa; phylum Chordata; class Mammalia; order Chiroptera; family Vespertilionidae; genus Antrozous; species Antrozous pallidus. The sequence goes on from CM050508.1 coordinate 102,984,617, forward strand.
TCACCTAATATCACTATACAGCTGATTATAACTAGCCTGGCAAGAAAGACGTTCTTAGGCATTCTTGGGGTTCTGGTTTCCTTACAAATTCACTCAGCCTTCTGTACCAGTCTTCTTTACCATGCCCCAGGGACTGTTTGCAATAGGGTTCATTTGTCCCAATAAAGGTAATTCAGGCCATACTCATGCTACTTGAGCTGAGGAAACTGCCTGCTAAATTCTTGGCAACTCATCCCTAGCTTCACCTGTTAATGTTCGGGGAGAGGAAAGATCAGAGTCACCTCTAAGTGAATTAAATAAAGTTATCATTTCTCCACCAGATCTTCAGATAAGGTCTCAGCCAGTTAATGTCCCCTAATAATTTCTGAAAGTCATTTAAAGTTTTAAGATAATTTTATCTCCACTTTCTGAGGCCTAATGCATTGGTTTGCAATTATGGTTCCCAGATATTGGAAAGGCAATTCTTTCTGTATTTTTTTCTGGAGCAATTCTTAAGCCCCATCAAGTTGACTGAAATTCCAGAGGAATTTGGAAGGCTGAAACCATCCCGTCAGTCCTTCCTCATCTTGCCACCTTAACAAGGTGGTACTACCATTGTGTGTCATCAGGAACTCCTACCCTCCTAACTGAGCCCATAGCGTCTGCTGTGGACTAACTTGGAGGCCAGAATTCTTTGCTGATAACACTAACATCCGCTCCAGTGTCCATCAGACCCCTAAATTGTTTTCCCTCTATTTTTAAATCAATCAGAGCATGGGTTTTGCTAATTTCATGTATCCAATAGATGCCCGAGCTTCCAAATCCTTGTATTCCTCTTTTCCTCATTATGGTCTCACCTTGCTGAACATAAGGTACAATAGTATCTGAGCAAACTTTTGTCCTGGAGTAATTTACATAACAAGATTACATTCTAGCTTAACTTTAATTTCTCCTTCATAATCTGAATTAATGCCTCCAGGCAAAACAATTAGTCCACTTAAGGGTGTCTCCACTCCTCCCTAAGATTAATCCTAATGTTCCCCATGGCACAGGTCCACAAAACTTGCTTTAGGAAATGTCCTTTTTTTTTTTTTCACACTTAAACTTGCTGGAAAAGTGCCTGATCCCACATTCTGACAAGCTCGAATCATCTCTGTAATGGATCTATCTTTTCTCAGGCATTTCCCACAATCAGCATTGGCATTTTCATTTAGCTGAAAACCTTGACTAATTTAACAAGCTAATTTATAAAGTAACTTAAGTAGGTATCTTTAATTAAAAAAAAAAACCAAACTTATTCAGTAAAGTTTAGGTGTCTTACTTATTGGTTCTTATTTAAGATTCTGCTGTTCAAAATTTGGCTATATTTAAGAAATATAGACCAACAAGTCTAATTATCAGAGAAAACATATTTAAAAAAAACAAGTTATACTTTGGGCATTTAATTACCATATTTATATAATTTCTCCCAATTTAATTTGCATTTGAACTTTTAAAGCTGAAAAGACAAACATTTAGCTATTCTTAGGTTAATACTTTACATTTCTAAGAAAAATATAAGACATTATCAATTAATAGCTTCAATTCTGTCCTCTAGGTTCTTCTCATGAGGAAGCAATGCTCAGATTATTAAACAAGTTTTTATCATTTGGTTAACAAGCCCAGGCTGCCGCTTGACCTTTAAAAAGGCCACTTTTTATCTCTCTGCCTGGAGGCATTCAGTAGCAAGCCTGGACTACCTTTCTTCCTCCATTAACAAAGGGTATAGTCAGTTACCAGGGCTATTAGATCGTTATAATTAATATATTACTTATATATATATTTTAACAATCTCTGAGTTTTAAATCCAATTCCAATTATTTTAAGGCATTTACTTTGGATAAATTCTTTTATAACACAATTTATTTATTTTCTTGAAGGCCTAAAAGTTAACCTTTTAACACCGTTTATTAACATTTTAAAAAACACTCTTTATTATGGAAATGACAGTCTTCCCCTGGTCCCCACCAGTTTTAAGTCGGCTACTAGGCGCCATGCAGAACCATGGCCCTGGGGGGTCCCGGCAGGGGAAGACCGGCATGCCCGGCCAGAGAAGGGCAGCACACAGATGGGGAAAGAGGGTTAACGTCTCCCCCCCTCTGCCCCATGACGCAACTGCCGACCCCAGGCACCAACCAGCTGCCAGCCAGGCTCCCGGGGGGCAGCTGCAATGCCTGCCACAGCTGGGGCGATCCATGGGAAGGGTCTGGCTCATGTCCAGAGCCGCTGCCACCCCTGGACCCCCGAGTGTCCAGCCCCCGTGGGCCCACAGAGCCCCGGAGGAGACCTCCTCCTGGACCCTACGCCGCCGGGGACCTGCACGCACCAAATGGAGGTAGGCCTCACCCTCCTGCCACCCCGGCCTTCCCCCTTACCTTCTGGTGGGGGGGGGGGGGGAGGGGGAGAAAGGTTTAAGATTCCCGTCCGCACCCGGAACCAGCCTCCGGGAAGGATCCTCCCCTCCACCTCGCTGCGAACAGGATCCGACATAAGCTGCTGCCCTCTCTGAGCAGGGTGGGCTTAACTCCTCCTGTAAAGCAAGAATAGGTCTACCGGCCCTTCTGGATCTTCCACACTGAGTTGGTTGGGTCTTCCCTAATCTCTTTGAAATGATCAATCATAATACTTAAAGGAGTAGTCCACAGAATAAAACAGAAAAACACAGAAACCAAACAAAGACACTCAGGAACAGCCTTCCAAACCCGTGGAAGCAAAACTGAAAACTGGACGATGGCCATGCACCAACCCACGGGAGTGACCCGCTTTGTCCCAGAGGTTTCAGGGGAACCCATTCCCCTCGCAAGGGGTTTTTACACCCCTACAGACGGAGGATCTAAGAGTCCCTTTATTCTTCCTGCCCGAGGTCCACCAGCGGGTCCACTTGGATCATTTCGGGCACTACAGACTTCAGAAGCGAGCTCGCAAGGAACAGAAAACACAGACAGACAAACACCTACCGGGGTCAGTCAGGCTCTCCAGGTCGGGGTCCCTTGTGGGACTTGGGGATCCTGGACAAGCCCCCAAATGTTATGCCCAGATTTCATGATCCCCAAAGACCACCAGGGAGCTGAATCCGATGCAATAGGATAGAACCTTTATTACAAGCCCAGGCTTGGCCCTCTGCCCCTGCTGCGGTGGCGGCAGGAGACAAAAGAGAGAGAATTTCCCGAGCATGATGATTTTATAGGGAGGTGGGACCAGACACGAACCAATGAGTTAGCCGATTCCAATTGGTTGGGTGATGGCTGGGGCTAGTGATGCAAATAATCCCTAACGCATGTGACATCCCCTGTCCTTTGCTCTTGATTGGAGCTCAAGTGCAGTCTTTCGCAATTGGCTAATTCAAAGGGAGGGGTTGGTCTTTGTGATTTCAAGATGGCAGCCCCCAGGTAAGTTTACATATCACGCGGCCAACATGGTGGCTGCCAAGTCACACAGTCCAAAATGGCAGCTGTCTAAATTGTTCTTTACAGTCCCACTCTGCCCTTTCAACTTCATCTATCAATCCGTTTCTTTGGTTGGTTTTGATATTATTAAGTATGTGGAGGGAAAAATTGTGAGTAAAGCCATTGCTATATTTTTCAGGGTGCTAAAAGTGTCTGGTAATTGGTTCCAGGCACTCCAAATTTCCTGTTCGTAGTGGCACTCCTCTTGAATATCCAAGTGGCACCTTTACAGATTCTTAAGCTTTGACCTCAAGTCAACAAACACCTGAGCCCAGATGCTGTCTTGAAATTCTGCAAGTTGCATCTCTAAATCATCAATTTGCATCCAATGGAAACCATTTAATTCCAAACTACTGTAGACTACTCCATCAGGATACTTAATTATTTTTATGGTCTGTTCTAGGCTTCTAAATTGATTAAATCTATCACTGAACTGGTCAAGTAATGAGTCTAAAACATGCTGGTACTTTATATGCAAGGGTTCCATTTCATTTTGTACAGCTGCACTGGCCTTCTCAAACTACTTTGATATGTGGACGAAAGGAGCCACATGCTGACCTGGCCAGCTCAGGGAGGCCTGCATGGCGGTCTTGCAAACTCAAGAGAACTAAAGTAACCACAGAAGATGGTTTGAAAATCAAATAACTACAAATAGGTTATGATGGGTAGTCATGTCCTGGGCCTGTATTTTCCCTGACAGAGTTCAACTTGATCTCTAAGTGAGCCATTTGCCTTTCTGCCTCTAAGATAAAGATATCTATGAGATTTTCTGGGAAACTTGTAGATCCCCTTTTCTGGAGCCCCTGGGGCACAACCAAATGTGCTGTGCACCAGATGGATGCCACAAATTCCTTCATTATCATGTTAATTGTTCGTGCATTTACCTAAGTATGTGTCCATCATTTTACTTTTTATCCAATCACAGGTGGGATTGCTTATCCCTCCTCCTAAATCCATCACCAATAAATTTCATGTAACCCACCTGTTACTCCTTTGATTTTAATGTATAAATACAGTTGTAACCCACCATTGTGCAGGGCATTAACTCAATTCGTTGAGATTCTGCTTCCTGGTATATGTCGACAGTTTGGCTCAAAATAAACTCACTAACATTCTTTACAGGTTTCAATGGATTTTTCTTTATCATTAATTGGAGGTCATGGCCGGATTCCAAACAAAATTCACCTGGGACTATCCCTTGGACTCAGATTCGGTGCTAGGATCCAGCAAAAGGGCTCATTGAGCCCACCAATTCTCCGCCCTTTGGGTGAACATGGTGAATTGTCTCTTGGATTCCGGACCTTTTCCTTGCTCAGTTTATTTTGAGCTGTGTTTGAAATCCTCAAGGTGGAACCAAGGTTAAAAAGAACCCAAGGTTAAGGTGGGACAGGAGGAAAATGAGTGGCTGGTTCTGATTGGGCTTTTCAATTAGAATTGCTGAGAGTCTGAGCAAAAATAACCTTTCCCATATAAATGAACTGAACTCATTCAGCTCCTTCATAAAGGGGCAACATTTCTTTTTTTTAATCTTTATTGTTCAGTTTATTAATTACATTGTTCCCCCTTTTTCCCCCCTATAGCTCCCCTCCACCTGGTACCATTCCACCCTCCGCCCTCACTCCCCTCCACTGTCCTCTCCCATAGTTGCATGTTTTTTGTCCAGTCTCCTGCTGCACTTCCCACACCCCCTTTCTCCCGAAGAGTTGTCAGTCCATCCCCTCTCTATGTCCGTGATTCTGTTACATTCACCAGTTTATCCTGTTCATCAGCTTATTAATTCACTTGATTTTTAGATTCATTTGTTGATAGATGTGTATTTGTTGTTCCTAATTTACACTTTTATCTTTTTCTTCTTCCTCTTCTTGAAGAATATCTTTCAGCATTTCATATAATATTGGTTTGGTGGTGATGAACTCCTTTAGCTTTTTCTTATCTGCAAAGCACTTTATCTGACCTTCAATTCTGAATGATAGCTTTGCTGGATAGAGTAATCTTGGTTGTAGATTCTTGCTATTCATCACTTTGAATATTTCTTGCCACTCCTGTCTGGCCTGCATCGTTTCTGTTGAGAAATCCGCTGACAATCCTATGGGCGCTCCCTTATAGGTAACTGTTTTTCTCTTGCTGCTTTTAATATTCTCTCTTTGTCTTTTGCACTTGGCATTTTAATTATGATGTGCCTTGCAAATTAACCACCAACAAGCCATGCCCATAGGCCATGCCCACCAGCTAATCAGGAGCAAGTATGCAAATTAACCCAACCAAGATGGCTGCAGCCACAGAGAGAGCAGGACAGAGGCTTGGGTTTCCCCAGCAATGGAGGAAGCCAAGATTTCTGCACAGGCTGGGCCAGGCCTCCTCTTAACACTACCAAGTTTCTCTCTCTCTCTCTCTCTTTTTTTTTTTTTTACAAAATTCATTTTATTTATTTATTTATTTATTTATTTTTATCTTTATTGTTCAGTTTATTAATTACATTGTTCCCCCTTTTTTATCCCCCTATAGTTCCCCTCCACCCTGTACCCATTCCGCCCTTCACCCGCACCTCCCCCTCTCCCATTGATGCAAGATTTTTGTCCAGTCTCTTGCTGTACTTCCCACACCCCTTTTCTCCCCACAAATTGTCAGTGCATTCCCTCTCTATGTCCATGATTTTGTTACATTCACCAGTTTATCCTGTTCATCAGCTTATTAATTCACTTGATTTTTAGATTCATTTGTTGATAGATGTGTACTTGTTGTTCATAATTTACACTTTTATCTTTTTCTTCTTCCTCTTCTTGAAGAGTATCTTTCAGCATTTCATATAATATTGGTTTGGTGGTGATGAACTCCTTTAGCTTTTTCTTATCTGTGAAGCACTTTATCTGACCTTCAATTCTGAATGATAGCTTTGCTGGATAGAGTAATCTTGGTTGTAGATTCTTGCTATTCATCACTTTGAATATTTCTTGCCACTCCCATCTGGCCTGCATCATTTCTGTTGAGAAATCCGCTGACAATCGTATGGGTGCTCCCTTATAGGTAACTAACTGTTTTTCTCTTGCTGCTTTTAATATTCTCTCTTTGTCTTTTGCTCTTGGCATTTTAATTATGATGTGCGTTGGTGTGGTCCTCTTAGGATTCCTATATATTGGGGTTCGGTGTGCTTCTTGAACTCCTAAGTCAATTTCTTTCACCAGGTGTGGGAAGTTTTCGGTCACTAGTTCTTCAAATAGGTTTTCATTAACTTGCTCTCTCTCTTTTTCTGGCACCCCTATAATTTGGATGTCGGTATGCTTGAGGTTGTCCCAGAGGCCAATTACACTATCTTCAATTTTTTGGATTCTTTTGGTTTCTTGCTTTTTCAGCTGAGTGGATTTTACCTCTTTGTATTTCAAATCTTTAACTTGGTTCTTGGGGTGCTCTAGAGTACTTTTAGGTCTTTGTATAATATTTTTTATTTCAGTCAGTGTATGCTTAATTTCTGGTTGGTCCTTTTTCATCCTTGAGAGTCTCATTCATATCCTTGTAGGTCTTGTTCACTTCCTTGTAGGACTCATTCATTTCCACGTTGATCTTGATCATTTCCTTGCAGGTCTCATTCATATCCTTGAGGGTCTCATTCATTTCCTTGCAGGTCTTGCTTATTTCCTTATAGGTATCGACCTTTTCTAGGAGCCTCTTGAGAAGCCCTATAACCGTGGTTTTGAATTCCATGTCCAGTCATTTTTTTCCCTCCATTTCTTTCACATATGATTTCTTTCTATGTCTCTGCATGATGGCTGCTTCCTTGAGTTGGTCAATTAGCTTTGTGTGGTAGACGTCCTACAAGGGACAGGGGCTCAGCCTCCCCAGTTACCTGAGGTGGATATGGGTTGCACAGTCTTATTGCAGTTAAGCCCAGGTTAATCGTTATTAGCACTTGGAGGGGTTGACCTCCAGGCCAATTGTCTGTGATGTTCAGCTGTGCTCAGGTTGGATGGGCGGAGTTTCCGGGCCAAGCAGACAGCTTCAGCTCCACCCTATGCAGCCCCAGGGACTCTGATAGAGTGCCGCTGCCTAGCTCCACCAGCTGCCCGAGAATTCAGCCTCTCCCCAAATGAGTCTGCACATCCAATGTCTCACCCAAGGTTGCAAAACAATGCAGTCTGACGGTTTCCCGAATGAGAGAGCAAGTCACGAGTGCTCTCTGTGCGGTCACACAGCTGCACTGTTCCCAAGCTCACACACACTCCACACAAGCTCGCCTTCCCCACAAGCCTCTGATCCCTGCAGCACCCGAGCTTCGGTGTGCCCTCCCACTGTCCAGTTTTTACCCCGTATGATTGTGGGTTCCCTGGACTTCGCCCAGAGCTGGCAAATCAGACCAATGGGACGTCTTTGTCTCCCCTGTTCAAGAAAACTGGCCGGTTTTCAGCCGCCCGTCCTATCCGCTGGCACACACGCTCCTCCAAACCTCTCTCCACATGTATCTTCAATGCTGTCCTTCGCCGCTCCTCCAAGTCACAGTGTCTTATCTTCACTTTTGTTTGTGGAATTTTCACTCAGCCAGCTTTCCAGTGATTCTGGATGGTGTTTGTTCTTTCGTTAAGTTGTAGTTTTGAAATTGCTGTGTATGGCGGCAAGATAGTTGTTTACCTATGCTGTCATCTTGATTCTCCTCAACATTTCTTTTTCTTTTTGAATAGTCTGATTCTGGGGTCTTCTTAGGTGACTAAGAATTTCTGTGGAGGTGTCAGAAATACAGGAGCCCCATCTGAAAGGCTCAACGCAACTGTAATTAATTAAGTGGCTTATCTAAGGGGCCACCATAAGTCTTGGTCTTCCCTGGTCCCGAAACTTTCCTGTGGTTTTAGACAGCTGGGAGAGAAACGGAGGCCACATTTGACCCACTACATAGCATATCTAAAGTTTGTTCAGATTACAGATATCCAAAAATAAAAAAAATAAAAAATTTTTAACATGGGAAATTGTGCCTCCAAGGCTAAAAGCTCTCAAGACCCCAGCCCTCACTTATTCCTCTTGGTAAGGAAGCCTTTACTTGCAAATACTTTACAGAAATGAGAATATTTAACTAGAAAATATTAACTGAGAAATGACCAAAAATGCAGTTTTGCTTGGAGTGCCTATGTTAATATTTTGTATGCAGAAATTAGAAAATACCAGCTCTGAAATTCAACTGAATGAGTATGTGGGAAGCATATCTTGATTTGAACATTAGAAGCTCCTAAGGGAAAAAAAAGAAAAATTCTTCCAGTAAGATGGAAATTAATAAAAATTAGAGACTGTCTCAGAACTATCCTGAAGTTAATAAAAGTCTACACCCTGTTTTTCCCCATAGGAAGTATGCCTCTGATTTAGAGGCAATAAGAAAAGTCCCCAACCCATCATTATTATTATTTTTATTTATTTATTTTTGAATAGTCCATTGGGTATATACTGAAATTCTATAGAGGGGCAGTACCCGAACTAGGGACAAAAGACACTGCTTTGGTAATTTTAATGCTGGACATTCTCTGGTGTAAACTTTTAGTGTGTTCTGTGTGCCTGTATGAGTGTTGATGTTTTTGTGTCTCTTTGTTGTTGTTTAATTTGTTGAAAGAAGAGGCAAGTCCTGCTCTGGGGAAGTCTTGCTGTGTGTGGTGGGGTTGAAAGCGTGAGATTGCAAGAACATCCCAGCAGCTGCCAAGAATTCTTAATCTTGGGGACTCTTCTTGTTCTCCCTCTCGGGGTTTAGCTTCCAGAAACAGTGAGATTTCTGTCTGTTTGTCTGCAATATAATTGTGGCTGTCTATCTTTTAGGGATTTCGGTTTGCTCTTTCCTTGTTTATTGCGAGAATAAACAAATTATCTTTTCGCCGAGACCGGTTTGGCTGTTGATAGAGCATCGGACTGAGGACTGAAGGGTCCCGGGTTCGATTCCAGCAAGGGCATGTACCTTGGCTGCGGGCACATCCCCAGTAGGGGGCGTGCAAGAGGCAGCTGATCCATGTCTCTCTCTCATCGATGTTTCTGACTTTCTATCCCTCTCCCTTCTGCTCTGTAAAAAGTCAATAAAACATATTTTTAAAATTTTATTTAAAAAATAAAAATAAAAAATTTTTAAAAGCAAACAAAAAAATTCTTAAAAAAAATAATCTTTTCTGTCAAAGAATAGTTTAAACAGTCGCCATTTTAGACTGTGACTTGGCTGCATCCTTGTTGGCTGGCCACCTAGCGTGTAAACTCACATGGGGGCCGCCATCTTGAAATCACAAAGGCCAACCCCTCTTTTTGAATTAGCCAATCAGGAAAGGCCCTGTGCCTGTGCTCCAATCAAGAGCAAGGGACAGGTCATATACATTGTTAAGGTACTCTGCTTCAGAAAGGAATTTGCAAAGATTCTCAGGGCCAACTTCAAACAGGAAACTTTCAGCGGGGGTTTGGTAGCACGTGTCCAGTCAGGGACACCAGGCAAACAAAGCATCATGATTCCCTGTGAGGGCGTGTGCCAGTGATACTCTGGGTATATGCTTTTCACATATTGGGGGTTTATGAATTATTTTCAATGCTAAATACACTGTTTGCAATAAGCCATGTGCCTCATTTAAAAATCTTACATATTCTTTATATGTTGAAGTTATAATTGAATCTAAAGGTATACAAATTTTATATTATTCTCTATGTCATTTTACAGGGATTTTACTTACCAAGAAGTTGTTGTCTTGGAATATTGTATTTTATAGAAAAGCAAAGTTTTTATCAAACCTATAACTGAAGTAGGGTAGCAATTGTCTTAGGTAGACACTGCAGTTTTAATTTTAACATAACCTGCTATTTGGCTTCTGTACCCATTTGCTTGCTTGTTAAAATAATAGAAGAGTTATTTTGATTTTCTGGAACTTATGTATGCTATCCAGTACTCCATTGATGATGACTTGAATATCCCAATGATTGTGATCTCATCGACCATAGAAGCACATTCCTCTGGGAACCAGAACAGGACAATTATCCTAAATTGTCTCAGTAGCTACAGAGAACTGAGTTTCAGTTGACTCAGTGGTCCCAGAATCAGAACATACTGTAAATTGCCTCAAGTAGCTACAGATAGTATAGTGCATTCCTGTTGACTCAGTGATCCCAGAATCTGGACAGCACAATTATTCTAAATTGCCCAGGTGGACCCAGATAATGTGTTTCTCTTGATTTAGTGATTCTTAGATACTAACTTGCTCAATTTTTGCTTCTGTAAAAAAAAAAAATGCTTTTTCACAAGGCAGGTTCCTCATTCCAAACTCAAAGATGTAATCAATACTTTTGTGATATTCTGTCAATATAAGCCAGACATGTTCAGCTGCTCGGGGCTGCGAGGTTTGAAGAGCATTAGCCACTTGTATGCCCCCGGCTTTTAATAAGTTACTCCATAATTCGACTTTTTCAGGCATCCTATGTAAAATGGAAGTACATCACAACATAACCATGCCACTTAAATATTTTTTGTCATTTGTGGACAGCTTTATTCTGATGCATTTGTAAGTATATTATATGTCTAGAAAAATCCATGAAAAGGACTCAGACTTATTCTAAATTGCAGGCTTTTAAGCAGGTTGTATTTTTTACCTGGATGAAGATTTATAGAACTTCAAAGATTAATTGAATTCAAAACCACTGGGAAAGAAATTAAATTTTCCTCATGAGAAAAACTTAGAGGACAAAATTGAAGCTATTAATTATGTCTCGTATTATTCTTAGAAATGTAAAGTGTTATTAATCTAAGAACTACTAAATGTTTGACTTGTCAGTTTTAAAGATTCAAAGTATAAATTAAATTGGGAGAAATTATAAATGTGGTAATTAAATGCCTAAAGTATAACTTGTTTTTTTCTTTTTTAAATTTTTTTAATTTTTATTGTTCAGTTTATTAATTACATTGTTTCCCCCTTTTTTATCCCCCTATAGCTCCCCTCTACCCTGTACCTATCCCACCTTTCACCCTCACCTCCCCGTCACCACTGTCCTGTCCCATTGTTGCAAGATTTTTGTCCAGTCTCTTGCTGCACTTCCCACAACCCTTTTCTCCCCAAGAATTGTCAGTCCATTCCCTCTCTACGTCCATGTCTCTGTTATATTCACCAGTCTATCCTGTTCATCAGCCTATCAATTCACTTGATTTTTATGTTCATTTGTTAATAGATGTGTATTTGTTGTTCATTTATATTTTTACCTTTTTCTTCTTCCACTTCTTAAAGAATATCTTTCAGGATATCATATAATATTGGTTTGGTGGTGATGAACTCCTTTAGCTTTTTCTTATCTGCAAAGCATTTTATCTGACCTTCAATTCTGAATGACAGCTTTGCTGGATAGAGTAATCTTGGTTGTAGATTCTTGCTATTCATCACTTTGAATATTTCTTGCCACTCCCATCTGGCCTGCATCATTTCTGTTGAGAAATCCGCTGACAATCATATGGGTGCTCCCCTGTAGGTAACCAACTGTTTTTCTCTTGCTGCTTTTAATATTCTCTCTTTATCTTTTGCTCTTGGCATTTTAATTATGGTATGTCTTGGTGTGGTCCTCTTTAGATTCCTATATTTTGGGGTTCTGTGTACTTCTTGGGCTTTTAAGTCAGTTTCTTTCACCAGGTGGGGGAAGTTTTCAGTCACTATTTCTTCAAGTAGGTTTTCATTAACTTGCTCTCTCTCTTTTTCTGGCACCCCAATAATTCGGATGTTGACATGCTTGAGGTTGTCCCAGAGGCCCCTTACACTATCTTCAATTATCTGAATTCTTTTTGTTTCTTGCTTTTCCAGCCGAGTGGATTTTGCTTCTTTGTATTTCAAATCTTTGACTTGGTTCTTGTGGCCCTCTGGACTGCTTTTAGGACTTTGTGTAATATTTTTTTATTTCAGTCTGTGTATGCTTGATTTCTAGTTGGTCCTTTTTCATATCCGTGAGGGTCTCGTTCATATCCTCAGAGGTCTTGTTCATTTCCTTGAGGGTCTCATTCATTTCCTTGTAAGTCTCATTCATTTCCTGCTTGGTCTTGTTTATTTCCTCGTAGTTTTCATTAAGTTCATCGGCCTTTTCTAGGAGCCTCTTGAAAAGCCTTATAACCATGGTTTTGAACTCTATGTCTAGTCGTCTTTTCTCCTCCATTTCTTTCACACCTGATTTCTTTCCATATCTCTGCATGGTGGCTGCTTTATGTGGTAGATATCCTCTAAGGGTCAGTGGCACAGCCTCCCCAGTTACTTGAGGTGGGTACTCTTACTGCAATCCTTTATGGGTTGTACAGTATTTTTGAATTTAAACCCAGCTTGTTGTTGTTAGCCCTAGGAGGGTTTGACCTCCAGGCCAATTGGCTGTGAAGGGAGACTGTGTTCAGGTTGGATGGGCGGAGTCTCTGAGCTGAGCAGGCAGCCTCAGTGTCAGCTATGTCCTATGTGGCGCTCGCGTGTGCGGGGCTCTGTTGGATGGGGATGGCTACAGGCACCTCCAAGAGAAAGCCGCTAGTCTTTTCCCTTTGCCAGACAACTCTGCCCCTCCCCAAATGAGTCTGCACACCCAAAGTCTCGCCCAGGGTTGTAAAAGAGATGGTTTCCGGGACCAGGAGACAAGTTTCCAGGGAGCAAGTCGCGCGTCTGTGCTGTCGCACAGTTTACTTGCGTGCAAACTTCTTTTCCCAGCTACCGGGTTTCTCTGCAGACTAGGAGACCTCTGATGTGCCCGGCTTCCAGGGTGCATCCCCCGGACCTCGGACCTCGCCTGGCACTAGGGAATCTGTGCAGTGGGATGTCTCCACGTATCCCGGATCTCGGACCTCGCCTGGCGCTGGGGAATCCATGTAGTGGGACGTCTCCGCCCTCCCCGTTGGAGAAATCCAGCCGGGGTTGCTGCACCAGCCACAGCACGCGCGCGCGACCCGGACGGCTTCTAACCTGTTTCCATCTTCAAGGCTGTGCTCCCGCCACTCTTCTGAGTCTCAGTGTCCCACCTTTACTTTTATTTGTGGAGTCTTCACTCAGTCAGCTTTCTGGTGATTCTGGGTGATGTTTGTTTTGTTTTTATGTTGTAGTTTTTGAATTGTTGCGCGGGGCAGAACAATAGGTGTCTACCTATGCTACCATCTTGGTTCTCCCCCAACTTGTTTTTTTTCTTAAAAAAAAACAAACCTTGTGTTTTCTCTAATAATTTGGAATTCAAAATATGTTACTTATTATTGGTCTAATAAAAAGAGAGGATTCATTCTGTGATCCTAACCAAAATTTTTTTATCCAAAAACTAGCTTAAAATCTAATTGATATCTTAAGATAATTATAAAAAGGTATTATAACCCTAAAATTATTTATATATTTGATGGGTTTTTTTTCATGTTGTGATTTCAAGGCTTTAACTGAGAAATGATTCTTGGAAGACTCCTAGGCACCTGGAGTAATACAAAAAAATTATTTTCTCTTCATGAAGAAAATCTTTTAAAATTTAACAGATCTAATATACTTGAAACTGCATGGAAAGCCTTATCAAATAAAAAATATATATTTTAAATGTAATGAAGATTTTGCCTCTAAGAAGGGCAAAAGGAAGTAACTAAATATTTCTTAAAATCCAACAGCAGAACTTAATAAAAAGCAGGTAGCCACCTGCATTCTTAATTAAGCTAAAGGCAGGGTAACAGTTGTGGCTTGTGAAATTTGCTTTACTTTTTAAATGAAGATGCTTACTTTAATTACTTAACTAAATTAGCTTTTAAATTAAAATTAATGTTTTCAGCTAAATGAACTAGAGGTAATTATTTTTATGACTCTGTTTAAAATATTGTTGACTTTTAAATCTTTTGTGTCCCTGAATATAAGGAAAAGCAAAGAGCAGACATTCTGCATTATAGGAATTAACAAACTGGTAGCAGATTCATTTCACAGTGTGCTCCGGGGAGATGAAGTTTTCAAGATCATGGCATACAACCAGGAGATTTGGTGTGTTGGAAAAGACACCAAATAAAAGACTCTCCAGACTCATTGGAGGGGACCTTACCGGGTATTAATAACTGACCCATGTGCAGCTAAACTTAAAGGAGTTAGCTCATGAATTAACATTTCTCATTAAAGAAAAAAAAAGGCACTTGACTGTGAATGGATGTCTACTCCCATCTCTGACTCTGCAGTGAAGATCAAACACTTTTCAAGGATAAGAAGTCGCTGACCACGGAGGCAGACAGCTGTCCCAAGATGACGTCAACAAGGCCTGTGTGCTCACAAACTGATATTGTTTGAACCTTGTTTTATATCATCTGATTGTTATTGATTGAATGTACATAAAATTGTTTTCATATTATTGTTATCCTACTTAAGGTTTTCCAGTGAGAAAAAAATATATATCTGCCTCCCCAGAGCTCCTCCCTTATTAGGTATGAAAAAATTAACTTGGATACCTGTTAATCTTTCCCACCTACTACACAATGATGTTCTGATTATCAGGTATGACAGTGAAATTAATGCTTTGATAGCCACACATTGGTCTTCTCCTACTATCAATATATGCTTTAGTTTTTTTTTTTTTTTTTCCTGGCTATATCTGCTATAAAAGATCCACTTTAAGCAAATACCTTCAAGAATACCCCCCTGATGATTCCACTGGTTAGAATTGTATATGGATCTAATCTGGATAAATATTGTATAGCTATAGAAATGGGTGATGAATAGCTAAGAAAAAATTCTAGATATGATGGCAAAAGGCTTGCTGCGGCCTGTCCTATCTGTCATAGCATATCTTGTCCACAGACTCACCAGCCATGCTCTTATTATGACTGGATGTCTGTGAAACAAGAAAGAAATCAATGGATCCCATTTCAGAAATTATTGTGATCACTTGGTGGGTAGATATATCCTGGACGCTTGTGAAAAGTCCAGGCCAGACACATGGGATTCACATGGTTCCCCAGGAATTTGGAAAATTTTGAATGGGAAATGTGATCTACTACATTGTGTTTAAAAGCCCAGGTGCCAGTTATATCCTAAGCTTAAATTCCCAGCAGTTCAGCTGGCTGGCTTAGGGACCATCCTCAATAATACTAGAATACTTCCAATGGGAAGTAGATGGGCCATATTTAAAAATAATAAAAAATATGAACCCATCTCACTGTCTGATTGTGAAAGTCAGAAAGGTGAATGGTTATGCCCCCAATCCATATGGAATACTGAATTCACCCAGTCCTGGCCTATTGTATCTACCCCCATGAATAACAATATATGGTATTCGTGAAGGGTTAAAAAACTATGTTAAACTAAACAATTTTTACTGTAATGACACCAAGTTTACTTTAAGTAATACTGGAATAGGGTGTAATACTGAAATTATAGGCAGAATAACTTTGCCTGAGGTTCATAAAACCTATGATAATATTGATACTGAAAAACCATTGTATTGGGAAATTGAACTTAATGTCCCCCATAAAGTCATTCCTATGGAAACGAATTGGTCGGAAGAAAAATTAGAGCTTCTAGATAATTAAATAGTAAAGAGCCTAATTCATCTGGCCAAACATATCATAAAGTACAAATGACAGTGGATGAAGGAGGAAAACATATAATTAACTTAATTAAAAAAAACTATGATAATACCTGTAAAGGGTTTTTCGGCTGGCTGGGATGATTGTTCCCCTCAGACTTTTCCTTGTCTAATATTAGACATTTTCTGTTCCTGATCACTGTTACTGGTTTAGTGTTGTTACTTTTGTCCATGATATGTAAATGTTATAATAGATGCAGAAAATCAAAATGTAAAACAAACAGTAAAAAGACTTGGATCATAGTGGCTCAAAAATTAGAAATGATCCAGAATACTTTTTAACAAGGACATATAAGATCTGACTGCCTCCCATTTACCTGCCTTTTTAAAAACATATATAATTACATCTTAAATGCCATCAAAGGTTATGGTCTTGCCCAAATCCCCAGTGGTCCACCTGTCTAGTAAGACATGCTGACCATGAGACATCCTACATCGTACTCCGTTATCCAACCAAAAGGTTGGTCGTCAGTGCATCCTTTGGATGGATTTATGACCAGAAGGGGGATGGGTGCACGAAAGAGCCACATGCTGACCTGACCAGCTCAGGGGAGGCTTGCGTGATAGTCTTGCAAACTCAGAGACCTAAAGTAACCACAGAAGATGGTTTGAAAATCAAATAACTACAAATAAGTTATGATGAGTAGTCATGTCCTGGGCCTGTATTTTCCCTGAGAGTTCAACTTAGATTTCTAAGTCAGTCATTTGCCTTTCTGCCTCTAAGATAAACATATCTATGAGATTGTCTGGGAAACTTGTAGCTTCCCTTTTTCTGGGGGCATAGCCAGGTGTGGTGGGCACCAGGATGGATGTCACAGATTCCTTCATTATCATGTTAATTATTCCTGCATTCACCTAAGTATGTGTCCATCATTTTACTTTTTATCCAATCCCCTGTGGGATTGTTTATCTCTCCTCCAAAATCCATCACCAATGAATTTCATGTAACCCACCTATGTCACGCCTTTGATTTTGATGTATAAATACAGTTGTAACCCACCACTCTGCGGAGCACTAACTCCATTCATTGAGATTCTGGCATATGTCGACAGTTTGGCTCAAAATAAACTCACTAAAATTCTTTACAGGTTTCAATGGTTTTTTCGTTATCAGTTACTCGAGGAAAATACTTATAAGTTTTAGTTTCTACATCTCGCTTGAAAATTCTAAGTTTACTTTCCAAAGCTTTTATGTATTCAAACATAACGTCAATACTTTTGCCAAAACCTTGTAACTTTAAGTTCAGTTCATTAATATGAACAGAGAGATCTGTAAAAAATATCAGGGTGTTGATCCATTTATCATCACTGAGCTGAGAAAAGTTTCCCAGATTCTTATCCTCAAGAAATACCTTAATTTCTTCAAAGCACTCCACAAAGTGCTCAAGAACTTTGCCTCGGCTCAGCCATCTTACATTATTGTACATCAGCAGTCCACTGTGGAATCAACCTCCAGTAAAAGTGCAGAAAATTCTCACTTTTGAAAGGGGCGAGCAGCTTATAATGAACTATTTTATAACTACTGACATTAAGTCATTTAAGTCAGTGAATCCTACCTTGGCACATAAAACCTCCTGATGGATAATACAATGAAAAGGCACAATCAGATGTCCAATAGCTTCCATAAACAATTTGACAAATCCGACTTTTTCCTCCACCATGTTTGGTGCCCCATCTGTCATCACTGACACAATTTTAGAGATATCAATGCTTAGGTCATGGAATGTTTGTACAACAACCTTACATATTTTGCTTCCTGATGTAATTGCTGGCACTGATACTAACTTTATCAACTCTTCTCTCATTGTGAAACCATCAGAATATCAACCAATAATGGCCAACTGGGCATGTGATGTGAGACATCAGTAGTTTCAAGATAGGAAAATATTTACAATTACTTATGTCTCTCTTTAATTGATGTTGTACGTTTGTGTTCAGTCTCATTATTCGGTCTTTTATGATATTTCTACTGAGTGGTAACTCAGATATTCTCTTAATAATTGCATCTTTATTCTGCATATCGTGAAATAGAACTGGTGCATATCTTGGGAGAGTTTCTTTAATAAATTCTTCCTCACCGAGTGATTTTCTATGCTGAGCTATGGAGTGAGCAATGCTCAAACTTGCAAATGTTAAATTTCTAGAGCCTTTTATAAATTTAGGGATGGAATTAGATTGGCTCTTATAAAAATGTAGCTGCCTGGAAATGTATTCCTTCCTTTCATCCTCACTTTTTCTCCATAGCTGGGAATTAGTTTCAAAATGTCTATTTATATTCCACGTTCTGCATACTACCATTTCAGTACATAGAATGCAAAATGATCTGCCATTTTTTTCTATAATGCCATACATCTCGGTCCATGTCTCTTGAAAGGGTCGGCTACTGTTACTACCAGTGCCTTTACTTAACCTTGGTTTTTTATTGTTTGGGTTCTCCATTGGGGGGGGGAGGGGGTGGCAGTGACAGAAGACAGAATTATAGACAGCCTGTTAGCTCTGCAGGCTATTAGGGGTTAACTAGCCTAACTGACCACAATGGCACATGTAACTCTCTTTTAGGAAAGGGCAGGGTTAATAAGCAGAAATAGGGGTTAATAAGGATGCACAACAGTAGTAATAGTGGTGAAATGGTCTGCACTATGCTGCAAAATGACATTCCTTATATAAATTAAGATGGCTGCCACTATTTCTAATCGCGAGAAACAGCACCCATAGTACAGGCCCTCACCTCTCCCAGCCTCCCCCTCACTTCTCAGACACCCCAGAACAGTAGATTGGATGATGGTTGCTGTGGTTATGTGGTTGCTGGTAATGGCAATCACAGGGCCCCCAGAGATGCATCCCCTACGGATTCCGCTGCTCCCTGCTCTGCCAGCTGGAAGTGAGGTCAAAGATCCCCTAATGGCCTAACCAGAAGTCCCAGAACTAGATGCTCTGTGCTGGAGTTCTGCTGTTTTTGCCTACACACCTCTGGCACAGAGTGTCTACACTACAGCAAATGTTTCATGCTTGGCCATGCAGTAGCAGAGGATAAAACGTCTTTCTCGGCATGTGGCCCCATACTTCTCTGGCTGTGTGTCATCGAAAATGGCTACACGCGTCAGTGCTGACACATGTGTCATAGGTTTGCCATCAGGGTCCTAGGCTGGTATCTTCACTGACAAGGTCAACCTTTATCTTAACTGAGCCTATTGTCTTTTTGCATCTAAGATAACATGCCTGTGAAATGTCAGGTTAATTGTAACTTCTTTTCCCAGTCCCCCTTGGGCAAAACCAAATGGGCCTGGGCACCAGGACAGACACCATAAATGCCTTCAATATTATGTTAATTGTTCCTGCACCCACCTAAATATGTGTCTATCATTTTACTTTTTATCCAGTCCCAGGGGTTTTCCTGCTTTGCTTTCTAATACTCCTCTATCACCAATAGATTTCATGTAACCTCCCCTGCATCACTTTTGTTTGATTGCAATGTATACTTTAAATACAGATGTAGCCCTACCCGGTTTGGCTCAGTGGATAGAGCATTGGCCTGCAGACTTAAGTGTCCCAGGTTCAATTCCAATCAAGGGCACATGCCAGGGTTTGGGTTTGGTCCCCAGTGGGGGTCGTGCAGGAGGCAGCCAATCAATGATACTCTCTCATCATTGATGTTTCTCTCTCTCTCTCTCTTCCTTCCTCTCTGAAATCAATAAAAATATATTTTAAAAAAAATACAGATGTAACCCACCATTCTCCAGAGCATTACCTCAATTCATTGAGGTTCTGCTTCCTGGCATATATTGATAGTTCGGCTCAAATAAACTCACAAAAATCATTTACAGGTTTTAATATTTTTTACGTTAACAAATTCCTTTTGGCACAGTCACAATTTGAAAGACGTTCCCAAGCATGCCCAGTGGAACTTTAGCCCTCTGAATTCAGGTAATGTGTTAGGATAGAATAGCTTGGTGTGTATTACAAATATAAATGTATTAGAATAATATTCTGTATTTGTTTTGAAGTGTTTTGAAATCATGTAGAGAAAAACCCTGGACTTTAACTTGTAACCTCTTACTACGAGAGCTGTGTGTGTTCAATTTAAGATTAGCAAGAGAGTGTATTCCACTTCCCACATAGTGCTGAGTGGAGTTGTTTACTGATAATGCCATAAGAAACCTATGTAAAACCTTAGCTTTTGTTTAAAGAACCTGTGGGTCGACAGATGAGCTATAAAAAAGGGTCTGAAGAGACATTCGGTGATCACTTACTTGATCACTGGACACGTGTCATCGCTGATGGTGTTGATCCCTGCCCCATGCTGGTGGCTCAATCGCTGGAAGCTAGCCTTCACTTATCACCTGGCCTGGGTGCAGTCCTCCCACTCCGCTCCACACCTGATGGCAGATGAATCGAGCCTCTGATTTGATCTGCTTCAGAGGGACACCTGGATCTCAGATGGGGACTGTGGACAAAAGGAGCCACAAGCTAACCTGACAAGCTCAGGGGAGGCCTGCGTGGCAGTCTTGCAAACTCAGAGACCTAAAATAACCACAAAAGATAGTTTAAAATTAAATATTTAACTACAAACAGGTTATAGTGGGCAGTCATGTCCTAGGCCAGTATTTTCCCTGACAAAGATCACCTTAGCTCTTCTTTACTGAGCCATTTGCTTTTTTTCCTCTTAAGATAACACATCTGTGAGATGTCTAGGTAACTTGTAACTTCCCTTTTTCTGGAGCCCCTGGGGCACAACCAAATTTGTTAGGTGCCAGGAGAGATACCACAAATTCCTTCATTATCATGTTTATTGTTCTTGCATTCACCTAAGTATGTGTCCATCATTTTACTTTTTATCCAATCCCAGGTGTTTCACCAGTGAATTTCATGTAACCCATATGTCCCTCCTTTGATTGCAATGTATAAATACAAATGTAACCCGCCATTATTCTGGGCATTATCTCAATTCGTTGAGGTTCCACCTCCCAACATATGTCAACAGTTTGGCTCAAATAAACTCACAAAAATTCTTTATAGATTTCAATGGTTTTTTTCTTTTAAATATTTTTTTATTGATTTTTTACAGAGTGGAAGGGAGAGGGATAGAAAGTCAGAAACATCTATCAGCCGCCTCTTGCACGCCCCCTACTGGGGATGTGCCCACAGCCAAGGTACATGCCCCTGACCTTTCAGTCCACAGGCTGACGCTCTATCCACTGAGCCAAACCAGTCTCAGCTCAATGGTTATTTTCATTAACAGGGCACTACACCTCTCCTCAACCTGCTGGGACCAATACACCAGCCCACAGAGACGACATTGCTCAGAGGAAGCCACCAGGTCCTAGGATCCCTTTTAAGCTTGTACCCGTGGCACCAGGACCTTACGTGTGAGTAAAATAAAGTGTACTGCATAAATCTTGTGTGGTGTATTTCCTCCAGATAACTCCTTTAAAAAAAAAAAGCGTATTTAGAGACCTTCATTTCTTTTTTTTTTTTTTAAGTATATTTCATTGATTTTTTACAGAGAGGAAGGGAGAGGGATAGAGAGTTAGAAACATCGATGAGAGAGAAACATTGATTCAACTGCATCCTGCACACTCTCTACTGGGGATGTGCCCTCAACCAAGGTACATGCCCTTTACTGGAATCGAACTTGGGACCCTTCAGTCTTTAGGCCAATGTTCTATCCACTGAGCCAAACTGGTCAGGGCCAGATAACTCTTAATGATTCTAAGTGTTAAGCCTATCCTTGGTCCTACTGGCTTAGTCTCTTTGCTAGCAACTACTTAACACGTTAAGTATCAGGTCAAGTGACTGACACTATACTTTCTGTCTGGAAGACAAAACAGGTTGGGTGCTTAACATGTTAAAATGTCCGAATACCTGCACGGTTAAGTTTATCTCAAGGGATTCCTTGGATAATACCCCTCCTTTCTCAGACAGATAAGTTTGGGAAATATAATAAGTCATCTCCTACCTGGGAGTACACAGTACAAATCCAAGGGTCTGAGATGGGTTACTGCAAAGAAGCCCTATTTCCCAACTTGATGACACAATTTTTTCCCAAGCAGCGCCTATTATCACACTGCAGTGCAGGAAGTAGTCAAGTAGTAGGTACTAAAGACAGGAAAGAGTGCTCTGTAGTTGTTTATAATCTCCTCAGAGGTCAGCCTAAGAGCCACAGGGTGTTGTGTCCTGATTTAATTAGATGTTTAAGAGTGAATTGAAATTAATCTTAGGATGAATACAAGAGCCAAGAAAATGAGAAGAGCAGATGGATTAGTTATTAGGAAGCTGCTATGTGTTTGGGGTAATGCAACTTACTTATATGATTCTGTTGACTCTTCACACCCAACAGTTTCCTTGCTGGTTCCCACTTCTCTTGCCCCTCTCCCATGCTCTTGGCAGCAGCCATGATCTGAAACGACTCCACTTTCCTTGCTTAAAATGTCCAGTTCTACCTAACCTCATGATATGCCACACTTTCCTCTCCTCACTGACTGTTGTCCATTCCTCCAAACACCAATACTGTCTCCTCCTCCTAAAACGCCCATACATGCAGCTACCTGGGCCTGCCAACACTACAATCAGCTCCATCCACTTCATTATCCAGGTCTCGGCTCAAATGGCACCACTGTGAGGCCCTCTTGGACTACACTATCTAAGAGGAAATCCTCACCCATTTTGTCTCACCACTCTTTTCCCTCAGTACATTTTACCATCTGAAATATCTCATTTGATTTTCTTGTCTGGTTTATCCCATTAATATGCACATTTCATGATCAAGGATAACTAGACTGTTCTACTCTTAATCATACTAGTATACCCCCTGCAGTTACCCTTGGGGTATGTCCGACTGCCACAGAGGAGGGAGAGGCTCCGCCACCACCGCTGCTCTTGCCAGCCATGAGCCCAGCTTCTGAGCTTCTGGCTGAGTTGCCCTCCCTCTGTAGGAGTGCATTGATCACCAGGGACAGTTCCTGCATTGAGTGTCTGCCTCCTGGTGGTCAGTGCACATCATAGTGTCCAGTTGTTCCACAGTTTGGTCAATTTGCGTATTAACCTTTTATTATATAGAATACACAAAAATAAAAACTACACCATTTCATTCCAAAGTACATACAAATAAAAAATAATCTGAATGGCATGGACAAGTTCATGTCAGAACAACAACAACAAAAAAACATTCCTGCTTTAAAACTTTTTCTCACATCTGCTTGCTATATAAGTAAAATTAATCATGCTTTTAGGACAATCAGTTCAAAATTAAACCAGTATCTTGAGGGGCACATGAGTGAGATTTCTGCTTGTCGCACTCACACATGTATAGTGTATGGCACAGAGCTAGACATGCTGCAGATTTTTCTGGGGAGGAAACATTGTTAAAATTGTATATATCAGCAGTTGAGGATAAGCACCCTATAAAACATTTATGTGGTACACATATGTGGTCTTGAGACTGAGTTAAAATTCACATTAGCTAAACTATTGTGATTAAAGAATATAAAGATTAAAATCTACTTAGAACACCTTTTAGTTTTAAGAGCTCACTACATTACCATCACGAAGGCCTACATTAGGCCCTGACAATTTATTCTCCCAGAAATAAATTTAGAATTTGATAAATCCTTTATTAAAATGTTAGCATGGCCAAAAAACATCTGAAAGCATTTTCCTAAATACTCTTAATAAACTGCTCACACCCAAGAGCTAATGAAGTGCAATAAAACAAATCACACTGAGCAAGAAAGATCATCTAATAGCACTTCACGTGCTAGAACTGCTTTGTTGTTCAGCTGATGACAGTGCAGACACAAAGGCACTTAATTCAATGCCAACGTCTCTGCTAGATGGAAGTCCCAGGCTATTTTAAATCAAACTTTTGTTTTTCCAAACTCATGTGTGGGCAGTTTCTACAACTCCAAAGAGCTTCACAGATGTCCTGAGCTCTCTATTCTAAAAGTAGTTTTAAGGTACAGTTATTTCTGTGTAATCTGAAAATAAAAATTATAACTTGCAAATACAAAAATAAGTTTAATTTCACATTATTAACCCTCTTTTGAGTCTTCTATCCACTCATTTTGTGAAAATTGCACATTACTGCTCAGCTCTGATAATTTGTATAATTTGTAAAAATTTTTCTATTTTACTTTGAATTTAGACAATAAAACCCAGCGCAGTATATTTCATACTATTCTCCAGGCTCTTTCCACTCTGCATATATCTGATTTAAGTTGTTTACACTGAGATTTTCTTTTATGGACTTCCTTTCAGGAACTTTTGATTTATGCAATTCTACAATAAAGGACAATAGAACATATTTTTAAAAATTCACCCAATAAAATTTTTCTCAAAGGAGATTAATAATTAAATGTCCAGAAGGATGGGAAAGCAGATTACAAAATGATATTCAGTGTGCAATAAACCAACTATCCCCAAATGTAAAGTCTGTTAATAAGTACAAATCAAGTACAAAAAAAAAATCTTTTAAAGGTACCAGTGCCATGGAATTGTAGTGTTTTTATTTTAATGATGTTCACATCATTAGTTTTCAGAAATACTCAATGTTTATGAATTTTAAATACAACTGCATGACAACCATGTGTCAATAATTTACATGTGTTTTCATCCTTATAATAAACACATAGGGTTATTCACCCCATTTTATAAGAGAAAATAAGTCTTCAAAAACCATGGTGAGGAAGAGCCAGTATTTACGTCTAAATGACTCCACCGCAAAAATCAATATCTAACTTAATCATTGAGTTTAGTAAATGCCAGAATTTTCATTTCCTTTTCATTGGGCAATAAATAAAACTAAAAAAACATTTATCAGGGACACTTAACATTAATATAGTACTATTTCAAAACACATAATTCTTTGAAGATATATTTTGTACTCATGCTATGAAGTATTGAGATTAAATTACATCATACATAACCATATAAAAAGTGATAAAATGGTAAAGGAAGTGAGTGGTGTGGAGTAGGTGGCATATACTGTAGTTAATGCATCTGCACCTAACAAGGGAAAGTGATGAATTACTTTGGCATTACTTTTTTTTTATTTACGTTTTACTCAGAAAATACTAACATGTCGTTTGGGGAAAATTCTTTTAAAATTCTATAAGGAAACAACAGAAGCTTGAAAAAAAGTGGATTTTAAAAGAGAGCCAGGGCACCTGCTACCACATGAATGAGACTTGAGGGCACTATGCTGAGTGAAATTTGCCTGTCACAGATCAAATACTATGACTCCATGTACGTGAAGAATTGGGAGAAATCAAATTCACACAAGGTAAAGTGGAGGTTGCCAGGGTTGGGGGAGTGTGGAATTAAGGCAAAGTTTCAATTTTGTAGGATGAAAAGTTGTGGAAATTAGTTGCACAATGTAAATACACTCAATACTTATAAACTGTATACCTACCTAATGATGGTAAATTTTGTTGATTATTTCACAATTGAAATTTTTTGAATTTTAAAGGAAACAATGAATTATTTTTAATGTAGTAATAATACTGTAGTTATGCTTTAAAAACAAAACATTTAAATATATACTAGTAGGTTGATATTTGCAGGTTGATGAGTATTAATTCTAAAATTGTATGCTTTAAATTTTCCTCAATTAAATAGAGCAAAGTAACTCTTCAAAAAAGAAAGAATAATAAAATTTCCTAATCAAGAAAATAATCTCTCAAGAAAATATTTTATTGTAGTTTAAACATGTGAAATATGGTAACACTTTAGCCCCCAATGATAAAGATGACATATCACTTACTTTTCTTGGGAGAAAGCTGCCAAAAACTAGTTATGGTTGCTGGGCTTGCACTAGAAAACTATACAGAGAAAATTACGTAAAACAAGTCTAGAGTTTGCTATGAAAAGAACATATTTTTATTAATGTAATCAAAAGTCAAAAAACAACATAAGGGAAATTCAACAACCTTTGTCTGTAGATAGTCCTTATGTAGAAAAACCATAAAGTGACAGTCTGGAGAGCAGCTCCAAAATATACTTAACCCTGACATCAAGAGTGAGTAAATCATGGAATCAGTTCACCCAAAAGGAATTGTCTTACTGGAGAACATTTCAGTTGAGCTGATTCCAACTATATTATTTTCATTTCTGAAAAACTGTATTTCCTGATATTTAAAATCACCAAAGGTAAAATGTGTAAGAGCCTGTTGAAGTAAAAAGATAAATATCCAAGCATTATTACAAGTGAAATGAGTAAGGTCATTTTCTACAACTATCCTAATCTAATAAAATACTATCTAATAAAAGAGTAATATACAAATTGACCATATTTCCACTACACCCAAAGCCACACCCACCAGCCCATCAGGAGTGAGTATGCAAATTAACCCAACCAAGATGGCTGCAGCCTCAGAGAGAGCAGGAGGCTTGAGTTGCTCCTGGCAAAGGAGGAAGCCAAGCTTCTGTAGCCTGGCCTCTGCTCAAGGCTACAAAGTTTCAATTATAGAAGATAAATAAATCCCAGATACCAGAGCCTCTGCTTGGGTTGCAGCAGGGTGGGGCCAGCCTGCAAACCACCACAGGCCACCCCACACCCCAAGAGAACCTCCACTCTGATCTGGGACACCCTTTAGGGCAAACCAGGTGGCCCCCACCAGTGCATCAGGCCCCTATCCTATCTAATAAAAGAATAAGATGCAAATTGAACATCACTCCAACACACAAGATAGCCCCATTGGTCAAAGATGACTGCCCCTATGTGGACACAAGATGGCCACCACAAGATGGCCAGCAGGGGAGGGCAGTTGGGAGGGACCAGGTCTGCAAGGGAGAGCAGATGTGGGCAATCAGGCCAGCAGGGGAGGGAAGTTGGAAGGGGCCAAGCCTGCATGAGAGTGCAGTTGGGGGAGATCAAGCCTACAGGGGAGGGCACTTAGGGGTGCCCAGGACAGCAGAGAAGGGAAGCTGGGAGTGACTGGACCTGTAGGGAAGGTCAGTTAGGGGCAAACACACTGACAAGGGAGTAGTTAGGCATCAATCAGGTTGGCAGGGAAGTGGTTGGGTGAGGAGGGGGGTTGATCAGGCTGGCAGGTAGAACCAGTTAGGAGCAATCAGGAAGGCAGGCAGGCAAGCAGTTGGGAGCCAGCAGTCCTGGATTGTGAGAGGGATGTCCGACTGCCCATTTAGGCACGCGGGCCTAAATGGGCAGTCAGACATCCTTCAAGGAGTCCCAGATTGGAGAAGCTGCAGGCTGGGCTGAGGGACACAAACCCCCGTGCAAGAATTTCATGCACTGGGCCTCTAGTCTTATCAAATAAAGAGGTAATATGCAAATTGACCATCACTCGAACACACAAGATGGCTGTCACAAGATGGCCATCAGGGGAGGGAAGTTGTGGGCAATCAGGTCATCAGGGGAGGGCAGTTGGGGGCAACCAGGCCAGCAGGGGAGAACAATTGGGGGACTAGGCCTGCAGGGGAGGGCAGTTAGGGGGCAACAGGCCTGCAGGGGAGGGCAATTGGAGGCAACCAGTCCTATAGGGGAGGGCAGTTAGGGGTGATAGGCTGGCAGGGGAGAAAAGTTAGGGGTGACCAGGCCTGCAGGGGAGAGCAGTTAGGGGCAACAGGGCTAGCAGGGGAGGGCAGTTAGGGGCGACCAGGCTGGCAAGGGAAATTAGCAGTGACCAGGACAGCAGGGGAGGGTAGCTGTGAGCGACCAGGCCAGCAAATCAGCAGTTAGGCATTAATTAGGCTGGCAGGGGAGTGGTTATGGCATGATTAGGCTGGCAGGCAGAAACAGTTAGGAGCAATCAGGCAGGCAGGCAGGCGAGCAGTTGGGAGCCAGAAGTCCTAGATTGTGAGAGGGATGTCTGACTATCTGACATCCCTCGAGGGGTCCCAGATAGGAGGGTGCAGGCTGGGCTGAGGGATAGCCCCAAACCCCCATGCACAAATTTCGTGCACTGGGTTTCTAGTAAAAGTATATGATACCAAATTATGCATTGTAACCCATGTACAGGAAGTTCAAGTGGTAGCACTGAGGGAGCACTGCTACATCCTCACCTGGGACAGGGCTCACTTTAAGCAGCAGCAGTCCCCAGTCTTGTCATCACAGCACTTCCCCTGGGATTTGCATCTGTATATAATCTAAGTCCTGGGAAGTTGGTAACAAAAAATAAAGAAAAAGCCACAAGTATAATGAATTAAAGACCTCTGAACTCTATCCTAAAACATGCATATGAAATGTGAATAAACCAATCTCTAAGTTTTAGTCACATGTTCCTTTAAACCTATAATAAATAATGCCTTCATTATTATGTACACGAATTTTCTGTAACTAGCTTTTCCATTAAAATACCAGGTGTATTGGTTAATAAAGCAAATTTTTTTCAATAGATGGGAGTTACACACGTTAATATATATGCAATTCGATATGTATGCTATTTTGTTGCATCAACAGCAAGCTTGAAAACTTCATGTCAAATTTGCTGAAGGTATTATGCTAATAATGTCAAATTCTGTGCCAAAAGAAGAGCATTTGTGGGAAGTTTGAAATCATTATTTTGAAGAAAAATTTATCGTATACTTCCGGAAGCTTATGGTGAACATGTTCCATCTCAAGATACTTGTGAACGCTGGTTTAAATACTTTAAAATTGATTATTTCAATGTGAAAGACAAAGAACGTCCAGGTTAATTGAAAAAGTTTAAAGACCAACAATTACAAGCATTATTGGATGAAGATGCATGTCAAACTCAAAAACAACTTGCAAAAAGATTAAACATTTCTCAGCAAACAATTTCCAATCGTTTATAAGCAATGGGCAAGATTTTAAAAGAAGGAAAATGGGTGCCACATCAACAGAACAAAAGACAATGGAAAACTGAAAAGTCATCAGTAAAACCTTGCTTCAACGGCTCGAAAGGAAGTCCTTTTTATTTTTTTTGGCATCAAATTGTGACTGGCAATGAAAAGTGGGTTTATTTTGAGAATCCCAAATATACAAATGGGTTGATCCAGGCCAACCATGAACATCAACTCCAAGGCCAAATCGCTTCAGAAAGAAAACAATGCTCTGTGTTTGGTGGGATCAGGAAGGTGTGGTGTAGTATGAGCTTCTAAAACCAGGTGAAACTGTTAATACTGATCACTACGAACAACAAATAATCAATTTGAACCATGCCTTGGTCGTGAAACCACCAGAATGTCCCAGAAGACATGGCAAAAGTAATTTTGCTTCATGATGACGTACCATCACACACTTCAAAACCAGTTAAAGACATGTTAAAAGATCTTGCCTGGGAAGTATGAACTCACCCACTATATTCAGATTACCACTTGTCCCGATTGATGACTATCTGAGCAGCACTTTAAAACATGCGAAGTGGAAAATTGGGTCTCTGAATGGTTTGCCTCAAAACAAGAAAAGTTCCATTGGGACGGTATCTACAAATTACCTAAAAGATGGGGGAAATGTGTAGCTAGTGATGGACATTACTTTGAATAAATCACTTTTGATGTTTCTCTTGAAATTATCATGTTTTCTTTTATTAGAAAATCCACTATTATTAACTGGTAGTAGAGGGGAAAAAAGCTCTTACTTCTTAAATGTATAGTATTAGGAAAGTGGTACCATTTATTTTCAAAAACAACTTTTTCTGCTAAAAAAAATAATACTGCCCCAAGCTGGTTTGGCTCCGTGGATAGAGCATTGGCCTATGGACTAAAGGGTCCTAGGTTTGATTCCGGCCAAGGGCGCATGCTTGGGTTGCGGCTTTGATACCCAGTAGTGGGTATGTAGGAGGCAGCAGATCAACGGTTCTCTCTCATCATAGATGTTTTTATCTTTCCATCTCCCTTTCTCTCTGAAATCAATACAAACATATTTTTAAAAAATCATACTATGTTGTCATCTGAGAATAGCTTAAGCAATTTTGGCAGGTTAATTTGCTCTCATTTTTAATGATCAAAATGATAAACTATTACCATGGCCATATAATTTTTCAGAATTTACATCACCATAGAGATAAATGTATACAGAATATTTCTAATAAACCTCAATTAGATCACAACTGGCTTTTTTTTTTTTTTTTTACTACTTGCTTTTAAAAAAATATTATTGATTTTAGAGAAAAAGAGGAAGAGATAGAAATACCAATGTTGAGAGACAATCATTGACCAGCTGCCTTGGGCACGCCCCCATTGGGGCTGGAGCCCTTGACCGGAATCAAACCCAGGGCCCCTTCAGTCCACAGGCTGATGCCCTCTCCACTGAGCCAAACCAGCTAGCCTACAACTGGAACTTCTTAAAAAGTATTTCAAGTGCTCAAGAATACTCAAGTTTAGGGGGCAAAATACAAATCTTTCCTCCCTCTGAGATTCCTTAAATAGGATCAAAGTCTCAGGGTAAGCCCTCAGGAATGGTCTGCAATAAAGAAAAATTAGATCAGAGTATAATAACTTCTGCAAACTATCTGGAAAGCCAAAAACATTCTGAGACAAATAAGAGCATTCTCTGGCGTCAGGCCTTTTTATTTAGTTCTTTAATCTCTAAGTACTCAACATGTTACAGTTCAGAAATGCCCATACACTAACAGTAATAACAAATACAGTGTCAAAAAAACTTCCCAAACATGATTCTTTCAATCATAGGTCTCTCTTTGGTAAGAAATAGACTCCCATTTATTTCCTTTCTCTCACCTGTAGAATAGAGGGAGATTATATGATACTAGAGGTTCAATGCACAAAATTTGTACAAGAGTAGGCCTTCCTTCCCCCAGCGTCCAGTACTAACTTCCCTCTGGCACCCGGGACCCAGGCTTCCTTCACAAGCCCCAGCTTCATCCAAAAGGACAACCGGTCTAATTAGCATATTATGCTCTTATTATTATAGATTAATCTGGTAAGGAAAACCTGTGTATAAATAGGTTAGAGGGTAAAGGGTTTACACTATGCCCTTTATAAGAAGAGCAGATAACTATGGGAGAAGATAGTAACTGTGTATCACAGAGCCAGCAAACCAGAGCATTTTCTGTAACTAGCAGGCCTTGCCTATTAACATTTTAGTCAACTTGTAGAAATTTTGCTATTCAATTTAGCATTATGCAATATGCTATTGTAAAAATATGGTAGACTATTTCCCCCTTTACTATTCACCAACTTCTGGATCAACTTAAATTTTCATGGAAATCCATGGAGAATTACAGTCTTACTTTAGGTATTTTCTCAGAAAGTAAAATTTATCTAGTATTGCAATTACAGGGGGAAAAAAATCCAATACAATCTAACACATCCATTAACAAACTTCAGAGAATACATATTCTATCAAGACCAAGCAATCCCCACCCATGCATCCAAAAGGAAGCCAGTCTCACCCACTGTGACATAAATTATATTCACCGTATCTGCTAAATCTCATTGCAATAGAAAAAAAATACTACAAATAAGCACCCACAACTGACCTAACAATTTCTACTCGCTCCTACTTCTCCCAGATATGTTTTAAGAAATAAGTAAGCATTCCTTGCATCTTGATTGGCAAAATCCATTACCTAGTTTCTAAGCCTATACTAGATACCAGAGAATGATGAAATGCCCAAATCAACAGAAACTCAACATTTTTGCCAAAAATAGTAATCTTATATAATAAAAGCCTAACATGCAAACTGTCCCCTGCAGTGGTCCATTCAACCAGGAGACCAGGAGTTTGACTGCTTGCTATGACATGCACTGAACACTAGGGGGCGTTGCAGAACATGGTAGGTGTCAGTGATGCGGTGCTGGGAGCGGGTGGCAGTGGAAGTGCTGCAGTCCCAATGGGCCCTGATGAGTGGGATTGCAGCAGGATGGTAAGCAGGTGAGGGGGTGGCACCAGGCCAAGGCAAGTGGGGCCTGATTGCCCCACAGACGGTGACCAGCAGTGGTGGATGGGGGCGAGACTACCACCTGGCTCCAGACTTTGAGGGAGCCAAAGTCTGGGCTCTGACTCACTGCTCCACAGTTGAGATGTTGGAGCAGGTGAGACAACAGCACCAGGCCAAGGCAGGGTGCCAGATGGGGCTGCGAGACACAGTGTAAGCTGGGGGCCAATCTCTGCAGGCCACCCTGAGGGACTCCACCCATGCAGTAATTTGTGCACCAGGCCTCTAGTTATATAATATTCTATTCTCTCAAGCAATGAACAAAGAAAAAGATAACTTTTTAAATGGCTGAATATGTAGTTTTTAAAAACCAGCACCAAATGTTCATGTTTATTCTGAGCAACATTCAGAAAGTAACAAATATGAACAAAAAAAGTGAACAATAAAAGAATAACTTCCAAGCAATACTGCATATTGATAAGATCCACTAAGTAAAATAATATGATTGACTCACTTCTAAAGCTATTGTAGGTTTGTCCAATTTAGAAATAACATGCCTCACTGCTCAGCTAATATTATACCTAACTCCCTCCAAAATGGGTACAACTTATTTTATTTTGTGACTAGGCAAGATCAAGCAAAACAATTAAAAATGGATTTTTAGCCGAATCCGGTTTTGCTCAGTGGATAGAGCATCGGCCTGTGGACTGAAAGGTCCCAGGTTCGATTCCGGTCTTGGGCATGTACCTTGGTTATGGGCACATCCCCAGGAGGAGGTATGCAGGAGGCAGCTGATGGATGATGTTTCTCTCTCATCGATGTTTCTAACTCTCTATACCTCTCCTCTCTGTAAAAAAATCAATAAAATATTTTTTTTTAAAATGGATTTTTAAAACCAAGTAACTCAACCTATTATTTGGGATCGTTTTCTACTATCTCTTTTAAGGGGAAAACCCCCTCTCCCCCATCAAATCAGTGCCTAAATGTGAAACGGAGATATTAAAAAAGAGCAGTGCCTGTTCTATTTACAAAGCCCTTTATCCCATTACATTTATAGCAACGCTGTGATCAACATCATACAAGGTTTACTTCTTCCTCAGATGGCAGCAATGTCTCTCCCACTGCATAATAGATTTCAACTCTGCAAATGGTTTTAATCAACTTTCTGCTCCTTGAATTTACAAACCATTGAATGTTAAGTTTCCTTAAAACTATTTTATTTTTAGACTTTACTTAAAACTAAAACTAAATCTTTAAAACACACACACTCTAAGAGACTATATAAACAGAATATTATAGAAATTTACTAACATTAGGGGTCTGAAGATAGCCTACAGAAGGCTATAAAGGGGCAACTATCATCCTGGTAGATTTGGCTCAGTGGATAAAGCATTGGCCTGCAGACTGAAGGGTCACGGACTCGATTCTGGTCGAGGGCACATATCTCGGTTATCAGTTCTGCTGACTGGATCCCTGACCTGGTCGGGGCAAGTGCAGGAGGCAACCAATTGATGTGTCTCTCTCACAGTGATGTTTCTCTCTCTCTCCCCCCCCTCCCCCCTCTCTCCTTCTCTCTCTCTTCCACTTTGCTCAGGATATAGGTTGAGTGTACTAAAATCATATTGCTTCCTTGAAAAAATAAAATATACTCTAGCCAGCAATAGACCATGTCACATTCACCTCATCTTTTGACTTCTGGGTATTAGTTATTACCCAAGAGAACCTTATCAAAGAAACTGGCTGGCAAACCTACCAAATAGGAATCTCAGGTTCTCTAATTTTTATGGTCATCTTAGTAAATATAAAACTTCAGCTGCGTGAACAATGGAGCTAGGTATAGTGCCTTAGGTATACAAATACAACAGAAGTGCTAAACTCAGTAGGACTAGGACTTTAAAGGACTTGATGTTACCAATAGGGCAAAAAAAAAACAACATTATGGTTTTCTGTTCAGATTTTATTTGAAATCTAATTCAAACTGCCAAAGCTACAAAATGGGAAAAGACATCCGTATTAGTTTTACTAAGTCACAGCATTCTAAAACAAAATACTACTACTGCTAGCAGATCCATTATACACATTTCTGATGAAATTCATTACCACAATAATTTCATCTTGAAAACAGCCACAACGAAAGTAATTTACACAATATAAAACAATGACAGGTCTACATATGCAGTTACTCATGAGTTTACACATGCTTCACAAATAAACAAAAATCCCAGGAATGCTCTTTCATTTGATTTTTTTTAAAAACAGACCATTCAGGCACAAAACAAAACAGCATTTCCAATAAATGACAGCATCTTAAAAATGTACGTCAATGTTTGTTTTTCTTTGACTTTTTATGAGACCTGTGTGGAGATCGGGACTGGGATCTGGATTTCTTCCCTGATTTTTTAGGGGATCTAGACCGTGATCGCCTAGACCTTTTAGGTGTTCTTGAACCAGATGGTGATCTGAGGAAACAAACAAATACAATTTATCACAGTACTCTATGATCAAAATTGACTCCTTAAATTATCTAAAATGAGCTTTAACTGAACACAACAAAAGTTGTGCATGACTGAAATACATAAGGTTGTAAACTTCCCAGGTCTACACTCTGCCTACTCGCGCAAACACAGATTTTGTACTACCTGGGCATTGCATCAGTCATCAACAGTGGGTTTGCTTAAAAAGCCAGGATCCTAACTAAGCCTTACCACACTGCTCTACTGAATCAAAATCTTAAGGCAGACTGGGGATTTGCAGTTTTAAAAGTTCCCCAAGTTAGTGATATACCTCCAAGTTTGAACCTCTAAATCTATAAGATAAAGTTCAAAATGACATTAATAGCATTCGAAACATTTTAAACAGTTTTGCAGCCTATCTGCTTGAGGGAAAAGGCTCTAACTATTGCAGTATCATTCAAAGAAATCATGTAAAACAGCATAATTTTATAAGTGCTGTTCATGAAGATTACCAAAATAAATAAATACATATGTGTGGATACGTATACCAGTAACTTATCTATTTCATAAACAGTTTATAAAGGTTTTACTAAAAATGGTTACAATAATAGTTTTAGGAGATAAAGTTTTAGCTCTTAGGAAAATAACCAGATAAATATTTCTGAACCATTTTTGTGGAATATAAGGAAACAAGTATACACTAAATTATACACTGAAGAAATGGTGTTTACTTTCACAAGTCTCTACCCAAACACTTACTATTAAGATTGCAAAAGAAAAATGGGGGGCAAGGATGATGTATTTTTCTTTCAGCCTTGACCAAAATCAAAATTTTTTCTATAGAATCTAAAGAACAGAATGAAAAGTAAAGCAGCTATCCCTATTCCACAGGAAACACTGGATGTGATGTTAAAAGTTATTGGCTGGCTTTACTTGTTGGAAGCTTTCTTGTGCTTCAGTCATGAGCCTGGTGTTCGGAGATGGGAAGCATAATCTAAAATGAAAGTCTCTCTTTTTGGTTTTCTAAAATCCTGCAAAACAAGCATGTCAAACTCGTGGCCACAATGAGTATTTTTGAGGCCCAGCCAATATAACAGTATGTAAGAAATGTTTTAATAAAAAAAGTCGTAGCTTAATTTTTGCAATATCCTATTATACATAACTATTAATAACTACAGCATCTGCTAATGACTGATTACTATAATCATGCTGCACTCATTTCCTGTACATGCAGGTGCACCATTTCTCTCCACTAACAATAGCAGCGAATATTTTAGCAGCCAATTGCCATGTGATTAGTCTTAGACTGACTTGTTTGGTATGTGCGACAGAAAATATTTTGCTTTCAGTACACGTATTAATTTGTGTAGTTATTCAGTGTCTGGTAAGTTAATGTTCAAGAAAAAATATTAATTTTTATTAAAATGTTCTATTATTTTATATTAATGACTAGAAGACCAGTGCACAAAATTCATGCACAGGGAGGGGGAGGTGTCCTCTCAGCCCAGCCTGCTCCCTCTCCAATCTGGGACCGCTGGCTCCTAACTGCTCACCTGCCTGCCTGTCTGCATGACCGCCCCTAATTGCATGCCCCCCTCTCCCCATGGGCCTAGTCGTCCCTTAATGGCCTCCCTGCCAGCCTGGTTGTCCCCAACTGTCCTGCTGCCAACCTGGTTACCCCTCACTGCACCCCTCTTCCAGCCTGGTAGCCCTACCCATCCTGCTGTTCATTGTTATTGTGAGGGCATCCTGACCAAT
The DNA here is from genome assembly GCA_027563665.1 of Antrozous pallidus. Lineage (NCBI taxonomy): Eukaryota > Metazoa > Chordata > Mammalia > Chiroptera > Vespertilionidae > Antrozous > Antrozous pallidus. The sequence continues at coordinate 103,020,634 of CM050508.1, forward strand.
TTGCATATTACTCTTTTACTAGCATAGATTACTCATTTCAGCTCTTTGTATTTAGCATGTCTCTATCGAAATAAACCTATACTTCTATGAAAATTGAAGCTTTTGGGTTTTTGTGGCCCACATAAACTTAAATTTGTTTATTTGGCCGGTGATAGCTTTTGAGTTTGACATGCTTGCTGTAAAACATAGCTACCAAACAAATCATTATCAAAAGGTGGTGGAATGATAAAGAAATTGGTATTTCAAATATTGCCAAAAATAATTTGCATTTACCTTTTGGCCTTTTTGCTAACATCTCGAGGAGAATCTTTGTGAGATGATCTGGACCGTGAACTCTCTTTATGAGATCTTTCTGATCGCTCTGATCGCTCCGACTTTGGTGATGGGGACTTCACTCGTCTACCAGTGCTACTGCGAGATGGGCTAGGGGACATACTGTGTCGCCTTTTTCTATGGAACAAAGCCCAAAAATGTTCCATAAGTGAGCAAAGGATCAGGCATTCCAGTTCCTGCTACTAAATCAGCTATTAATTCCTACCAGTTTGTACTAACTTTATTTCACTAACCTTACTGACATTATTTTCCAGAAACATTCAAAGCCTTTTATACCAAGATCCAATTAAATCTTAAACACAGACTGACCAAGACAAAAATTGAAATCAAGGATACTGGATTTTCTTTTGATATAAGAGATGACTGAGACAATGGACAAAATTTCATTAGATCTCTAATCAGGTAGGTTTTTAAATATTAATTTCACTATCTTAAAACTTTTATTGTGGTTTATGTAAGACTAGAGGCACGTATACTGGTGGGTGTCCCTTGGTCTGGCCTGCACCCTCTCGCAATCTGGGACCCCTTGGGAGGATGTTGGACTGCCAGGCAGAGGGCCCCACTGGCGCACAATTCCATGCACTGGGCCTCTAGTATGCATATAAGATCTTTGGTTAATCTCTTTCTGCCCTTCCCCTTCCTCCCTTCCCTCTGAGATTCATCAAACTGTTCAATGTTTCCATGCCTGTGCATTAAGTGTCTGCCCCCTCATGGTCAATGCGCATCACAGCTACCGGTCGAATGGTTGCTTAGGCCTTTTTAGATAACTAGATGCCCAGTGCATGAATTTGTGCATAGGTGGGGTCCAGCTGACCCATGGGAGGTTGGCTGGCCAGCCCCACTCCCAGTCGAAGGGACAATTTGCATACTAGCCTTTTATTATATAGGAAAGATGGGGCACCAAGTTACCCTGAAATTGTTGGGAGAAGGGGAAAGTAGAAGAAAATAAAGCAAAAGTAGATATATTTAACATTTGGGGAACATGGATGAAAGACATCTGGAAATTCTTTATACTATTCTTGCAACTTTTCTGTAAATCTGAAATATTAAAATAATGAAGAAAAAATAGATTTACTATTTAACTGATAACTATGCTTATTTGTAACTATTTGTAGAGTGACTAACCCAGAATTTTTAAATTTGCATTCACATGGTTTTTATTAGGAAAAAGTTAACTGTTAATGGAAGCAATTTTCTCTACTAAATCAGATTTGGGGATTATTAACATAGAAAATAAAAATTAAAAGAGAAGCAACGCTTATTGGAATGAAGATAAAGTTAAGTAGCAAGTCCTTACAGTACATGTGCGTAATCTCCTTTCCAGGTAGGACTGGAAGACTCAAGTTTATACGTAGCAGACTCAGCACAGAATGCTTATATTGGAGACAACAAGAAAGAGCTAGCAAGCTGTTTAGTTATTCAAGCCTAAACTTGATACCTAGTATGGTAACTAAATTCTTAGTACTGAACTAAGGTTAAGGTAACTTGTGAACCATGTGAAAGAGTATAAAGGGATGATGGGTTACTTAACTAAGCCAAGTGCTAACTAATGGTCCCATTTTTCAGTTAGTTCTGTCTCCTGTAGGCACGAGCCAAACATATTTATCATGAAAAAATACTTTTCTGGTTTGTTGGAATCAGTGTTGAAAATATTATAACATGGAACATCATTCTAAATCCTAAAATCAGTATAGGTATTAATTAAATTAGAAATGTTATACCTTTCTTTCCTTGTTGGAGTACACTCATCTTTTTCCTTCTTGTCTTTGGATCGAGATTCCAATTTTTCTTTATCCTTCTTATCTCTTTCTCGTTCTCTTTCTAATTCCTTCTCTTTCTCCTGTGAATTTTTTTTAAAAGAAAGAGTATTTTGTCACAAAAACATATCAATCTGGGTTAATCTCATTTATATAATAATATGTCCTCTTCTACTTAACTAATTTTTCAAAAAACAACATAAAAAACAAACAAAACCACATCCTCTTCCAGAAAAGCCAGCCATTTCTTTTACTCACCCTGAATAACAACAGTAATACCAGTGACAGCAACTAAACATTCACTGTGTGCTTACCATAAGTCAGGTAACTACTAAACAACCTTCACACACCATTTCATACATTTCTTCCAAACACCCACAGTAGTACTTTTATCCAGTTTCTAGAGATGAAAGCTGAGATTCAGAAAATTTAAGTTCCATACCCCTGATCACACAGAATAAAGTCAGGATTTGAGCCTAAGCTTTGGAGCTAAGGTTCCTAACTACCACCTGCAGAGTGCTGTCCCTTACAAGATGACAACACATTGACCCTACCATTTCAGATGATAATAAAATAGCAGTGATACTAACTGCACAGCAAGTTGATTTAATCAAAAGAGAACCTTACCAAAGCAATAGGCTGAAAAAGATAAATAGCTATACACAAAAATTGTCCATCAGAAAATCTTATTGGAAATTTAAATCCTAATTTATGAAAGTAAAAACTATGTGACTACACAATTATATAAACCAGGAAAACTATATTCTTATCCTCAGATGCTATATTTGCCACTTCTCACTTGAAATTATAATTTCTATTGAGTATATAATTAAAGGAATAGCTATAGAAATGAACCCAAAGCCCACTCAGATCTTCATTAATAGGAAATTTAACTGCTCTATGATTTCTGTGCATCAAGAAAATTATGATAGCTGATAAAAAGCCTATACCAGATGTTGGCAAACATTTCCTATAAAGAGCCAGAAAATATAAAATATCTTCTGCTTTATGGCCCACAAAAAGACTGTCAAAAATATTCAACTCTGCTAAAGGAGAATGGCTGTGTTTGTTTATTTACAAAATGGCTACAGTCTGCCAACCCTTTGTATATACCTTCAAGAAATACATCCTACTCCCAAATACAATCTGGAATGCAGAAGACTAAGACATACATGTCTTACTACCATCAGGACCAGTAAGCATTCCAAGGTAGAGGAGTCTTCCATAAAGATCAAATACCTGCCACCATCTCCAAAGGGATTCATGTGGTACAGATACATAACAGCTTTTTTAAAATCTAAATTACCTTTATTCAAAATATATCATGTAGAGTACAAATTTTAAAAGTGAGGCTGATGGTCTGTAAAATATTGTTTCCTTATGCATAATTTATAGAAATCAAACTACAGTTAAAATATTTTAAATAAAGATATAGCAGTCCCAATAAAATCTCTGGGTTCGCCCTAACAATTATCATGTGGGTCTCCTTGTCCTAAAATTCTATGTATCCCTACATATTTTTTAATGAACAAGAGTATCAGGTTCCTCAGAAGTTTAGAGTTCACTGATAAGGTAGTCTACCATTTGCTATCCCTCCTTGAAAACAACGGAAAAGGAGTCCTACATGAAACTTTCTAAACCCTAACTCCATCTTTTTGTCTCTATGCCACTTCTCATTGTTTCTGATATCTCATGGTCACAAATACTCTTTCTATAGGGTCTTCCAGTTTTGAAATCATATTTTTAGCAGGATTTTCTTATTTATAGGTAATACCTACAATAAAATATTATGCTGTGGCCCTAACAAATTGAAATAATTGTAAAACATGAAATTTCAAATCTTCCTAGTTGTCTACCAGTATCCAGCATTTATACATCAAAGGGCACAATTTAAAATAATTTTCCTTAATATACCAATACCAGTGGCCCAGTGTACAAAATTTGTGTGTATGTGTGTGGGGGAGGGGGGGGCTGTCCCTCAGTCCAGCCTGCACCCTCTCCAATCTGGGATCCCTCGGGGGATGTCCGACTGCTGGTTTAGGCCCGATCCCACAGGACTGAGCAGTAGACATACTTCTTGCAATCCAGGACCACTGGCTTCTAACAGCTCACCTACCTGCCTGCCTGCCTGATCGCCCCTAACCACTCTGCCTGCTGGCCTGATTATCCCCAATTGTCCTCCCAGCAGCCTTCTCACCCTCAACTGCCCCCCACCGGCCTGATCACCTCCAAGTGCCCTCCCCTGCTGGCCTGCTCACCCCACCCCCCTCAAACTGTGCCCCTGGCCGGCCTTATCTCCCCCACCAGCCTGCTTGCCCCCAACTGCTCCCCTGACAGCCTGATTGCCCACAACTGATCAACCCTGCTGGCCGGCTTGTCCCCAACTGCCCCGCCACCGGCCTGATCACCCCCAACTGTCCTCTCCTCCTGGCCTGATCGCCCCTAACCGCCTCTGCCTCGGCCTGACACCATAGTTTTGTCTGGAAGGTCTCCCAGTCTAATTAGCATATTACCCTTTTACTAGTATGGTGCATGGATGGGGGCTGGCTGGTCTGCTCTGAAGGGGGTCTCCTTTGGGGGGTGGGGGTCCCCACTGCGGGGGCATGGCTGTCCTGAGTGGCTAAGGGCCATTTTCAGGCTGGCCACACACCATTTGGGATAGGAGTCCCTGCTGGGGAGTGTGGCTGGCCTCGACGAGGGGCTGAGGGCCATTTGGGGGTGGTTTGCAGGCTGGCCAAGCCTCCAATTTTGTCCGGAGGGTCTCTGAAAAGTCTCCTGGTCTAATTAGCATATTACTCTTTTATTAATATAGATACCAATATTCTAGGGAGTCAAAGAAATAATTTTGTAAAATACATGTTATTGAGTATTCTTATTCCTTACTCGTTGAAGAAGTTTATCTCTGTAGTGTTCTACTTGCTCCTGAAAGCTCTGGCCTGGTTTTTTAGGTCTTTTTCCAGATTCCAATTCATCCTGAAACTTCATAACTTTGAGCTGTGAAGACAACATTTTTTCATCACTATAGTTTCTCAAGTATTGCTTAATGAACAAAATAGAAACAGAGGCATGGATACATGAAACAGACTGACAGCTGTCAAAGGGGAGCGGGGCAGGGGATCTGGATGAAAGAAGGTGAAGTGATTAAATAACCCACCCATATATGTGTACACACACACACACACACACACACACACACACACATATACAGACAACAGTGTAGTGATGGCCAGGGGGAAAGGGAACTGTGGTGGAAGTGGGCAAAGTGGGGAAATGGGACAGAAAGAAACTTTGCTTGGGGCAATGAGGCACATGATTCTGCGAGTAAATGATCTTTTGAGTTGTACACTTGAAACCTGTACCCTAATAAATTCAATTTAAAAAAAGTCTTTTCTTTGAAACAAGCATATTAAAAGGAAAAACATAAATATAGCAAAGTAGCACGTGTCAGACAAACCCAACTATGCAGAACTCAATGACTGAGCATGGACCCACATGCTCTCCATACAACCATATAAGATGACTCAAAAATCTGAATGCGGTTCATGATCAAAAGAACTTATCTCAACACAATGATAAAGTTGGTATCTGGTTCCCCAAAGAATTTTAAAGTTAGAATTTGGTTCACAATGCAAATCACCAAAGATTAAGTTGCGAGAGGCAGGCACTACAAGAGCAAGAGAAACAATTGAGGCGTGTCTCGCAAAGAAAGGAAAGGTCAGATTATCAGAGAACACATATATACAAATACATAGAAATTAACAAAAAAGCTAGATTTTTTTCCCTTTAAGCCAATAAGGAAATAGAACATTTAAGAATGATCAAAGTCTGTTTTGGCATTTTTAATGATCAAAATGTCACTTCAATTATCAAGGAAATATATTCTTAATGAACTTAGTCTTTGTTTCTACTTCAATATTCTATCAGGTAAGGGAGAGTTCAGCAAGGCTGTTAAAATGGGCACAATGCAGCTTGAAAAGGGCAAGCATGAGTATATTCATTGACACCCATCACCTAAAAACTCTAGAGAGAGTGTAACTGAACATATCCCAGGAAAAATGAATCAACCTAACTCTGAAATCTCGTCTCTAAACTATAATAACACCATATGATTCTGTGTAAAGTAGACAAAATGCTTTTTCTGTTCACTTTTTGCCTTGGTGATATCTGAGAATGAGGTGAACAAGAACTTACAGCAGCAAGCACAATAGTGAGTAGGTGGAGAAACAGAAATAAGGTAACGAATTATCAGTAAAAGGAATAGCACTGACAAGAGTATGCATTAAAAAATAAATACTGTTAAATGAATGGACTGAGTTTGAGAGAGAGAGGGAGAGGGAGAAACATCAGTGTGAGAGTGAAACATTGGTTGCCTCCTGCATGCCGGCTACCAGGGTGGAGCCTGCAACTGGAGTATGTGCAGAGAGGGAATCGAACTGGCAACCTTTGGTGCATGTGATGACTCCCAAACAACTGAGCCACAATGGCCAGGGCCACGCTTGTACACTTTTGAGATTCTGGACTGACCGCTACAATATTTACTGGGCATGTTTCAAAACCTTACGGCAAGGAACAGGAAGGAAGGTTCCCATTATAGAATTCTTCCCTGACATATTTGAATACCTTTGATAATAAATAGAGGCATTAAAAAAAAAGAGAGGGATAGGGGGAGGGGAGATTCTGCTGGAGACAGTTTGGACTCTCCCATAAATTTTTCTCTTTTTATTGCTAAGCCCCACTTAATGTCTACTGTCTCTCCATCACTAAACGATGCAGACACTTAAAATTAGCACCCTATATAATAAAGAGGTGATATTCAAATTACCCATCACTCCAACACACAAGATGGCTGCCCCCATGTGGACACAAGATGGTTGGCAAGGGAGGGAAGTTGGGGGCGATCAGGTCAGCAGAGGAGAGCAGTTAGGGGTACCAGACTGGCAGGGGAGGGTAGTTGGGGGTGTCTAGGCCTGCAGGGGAGGGCAGTTAGGGACAATTGGGCTGGCAGGAGAGCAATTAGGCATCGATCAAGCTGGCAGGGGAGTGGTTAGGGGGTATCCAGGCTGGCAGGCAGAAGCAATTAGGGGCAATCAGAAAGTAAGCAGGTGAGTGGTTGGGAGCCAGCAGTCCTGGATTGTGAGAGGGATGTCCAACTGCCCTCAAGGGCATCTCAGATTGGAGAGAGTGTAGGCTAGGCTAAGGGACACAGACAGACAGACAGACACACACACACACACACACACACACACACAGTGCATGAATTTCATGCACCAGCCTCTAGTACTGTAATAAATGTACACCTAACTTGAACATGCTACAAAGTAGCTAACTGTTCTGAGTCATATTCTATGTACACTCAAAATGTCATGACTTTCATGTCAGATGTAATGTATTCATTAGAAAATCTTCAGAGGATCTCCTATGTGCCAGGCACTGGAGAGACATGGTCCTTTGCCTCATGGAAATCAGTCTGGGGGGAGAGGGGTATAGAAATTAAGCAAGCAATCAAGGAAAAAAAAACAAAACGTAAAACATAATCACTAATCCTAACAGAGATAAATAGGGGGATGTAGGAAAATCCAGATAAGAAAAAGGATAAAGAGGGAGAAGGGATGCTTGAACAAAGAAGCCTGAAGGAAGTCAGGTGAGGCAGAAAGGGATCAGGATGTGCCAAGATATGATGCCAAGATGAAGCCTAGTTCAGTAGAAAAACTGGAAGGTCAGTGCAGTTTTAAATTTCAATGCAATACAAACCTCGATTTCACGAAGTTTAGCTCGTTTTTCCTCACTCATTTCAGAGTACTTAGAGAACTTGGACTCAGTCATTTCTTCTTTGATTGGATTAGAATATAAATGATGTTCTTCAGATTTGGAACTTTGAGTATCTTCTTCATCTTCACTTTCTTCTTCTTGACTTTGGAAATAAGCAGAATACATTGTATATCAAGACAGCAAACAAAAGTTAAATTTAACAGTCTGGCTTAAACTACCTTAGAGTTTAAATAACACTAACAAAATATAACAGGCAAATTCATCACAAAAACATTTTTTTACAAAATATTTGATAAAATAATATAGACAACTTTATAAAACTCTGTTTCCTCCACAGAAAAAGTTGGGGCTTAAACATAACCATATTTTTTAAAATTCTGCTTATGTTAATGTTATGTATGCCTTTCATTCTGCACCAAACTTTCCCTGCAGTAGTTAAATGAAATCACAGTGCAGAGTGACTGCAACCAGCTTAATGTTTAAAAAGCCAAGGATTTACCCTTCCTCAGCAGAACCTATAAACGAGAAGAAACATCAGTTTGAGACACACAGATATGCTATGAAACAATCAATGCAGCATGTAGAGAAATTATTTGATTAGCATATAACCCTAGGAATAAAGAAAGCAATGTATAAATTTTAAATACTGGCACACACTAATGATACTGAAAATTGTGCTGGTTCTATGTCAGATAAGAAGAAAATGAAAAACTAAGTGACTAGCATGGGTAGGGATATGAAGAAGAAATTTCGCCTGTCCATTTGCTGGCTGTGGTCGGCAAACTGCAGCTCACGAGCCACATGTGGCTCTCTGACCCCTTGAGTATGGCTCTTCCACAAAATACCACGGCCTGGGCAAGTCTATTTTGAAGAAGTGGCATTAGAAGAAGTTTAAGTTTAAAAAAATTGGCTCTCAAAAGAAATTTCAATTGTTGTCCTGTTGATATTTGGTTCTGTTGACTAATGAGTTTGCTGACCACTGATCTAGTGGAAACAGACAAGCAGGCAACCATGAGTATCATTCCTACCACAGGATTAACAAAATGTTCTTTAAGCACACAAAAAATGAAGGGACTTAAGAAAAAGTTGTGTGTTCTGCATCTGGGCTTTGTGTGTGTATATGTTAAATCTGGGCAAAGCAAAATCATCTGTGTACAAACAAACTCAGAATGTTTATGTATAACAAAATTCCTTATAAACAATATTGTAAAACAATATTAACAAATACACCATTTCTCTTTAATGTTTAAAGTCTCAGCTAAGAAGTCCTTATATGTTGGCATTTGAGTACTAAATACATTCTACCATAGGTAGGAGTCCTTTTAGTATATAGAAAACTATCCAAGATAATAAAAAAAGTTATATACAAAAACAGTTATATACAAACTGTACATATACAGTTATATGTACATAAATAAGAATTTCATTATTTTAGAGTATGATAAGATTTGCACACTGAATAAGAAAAACATAAGCAAAGCAGATAAAGCACTGGCAATTTAGAATAAAAAAAGACATGATATTAAAAGAAAACTAGCTTCTTTTTTAAAGAAAACTAGCTTTTAATTTCTCATCCAAAGGTACCTTCCAATATATTACTACTATGCTTTATAAACTTAAGACTCTCAGAACCCACACGTCATTAGTACTATATATAGGTACAACTTAACACAATACTTGAGTAAGAAGAAAAAAATCAAGGCCAACCCTTAAACAAACACTATATTTTTAAAAATAAACTTTTCACTTAATATTTCTTACTAATCTGTCAAAAACTTCCTAAATGTATTTTTTAAACATAAGAATTTGTTTTATGGTACATAAAACTTTTAACAGTGTTTCAGATGCTTTTAAACAGCTCAATTGTGTGTGTGTGTATGTGCATATAAATGTAGGTGTTTACTGAAGGATTATTCTGGACAGGGTCTATCAATAAGGACGTTACACAGTTAATTAAATTGTGGCACCTGCATAATGGAAATGACTTAAATTCCAGCCTATTACTTATTTGTTTCGATTTTTTTTCAAGATTTCAAATATTTCTTGGTAAACTTCCTTGTGCACTTACCTCAATGACTGCTTGTAAATATAGATGACTACAGAGCAGCTAAATAAGTAGATTGACATGAAATACCCATGACACTAGCGTGACAAGCACAGGTCATAGAATAGCATGTACAGTATTATATAATTAATGTTTAAAAATGATATGCATGTTTTTACATATACAGAGAAAGGATCTAGAGGCAGGACACTAAACATTAACTATATTATTAAGCCTATTATTAAATGAGACACACTACACTTCAATAATTTAGGATATATTTTAGAATTATCGTTTTAATTTTTCAAGGCCCAAGCAGTGTATTTTAATTGGTTATGATTTTAGCTCTTAAATTATCAATTCTAGGTTCAGATCTTATCACTTCATCTTGCTCTTAAAGAAATAGAAACTCAAGACTCTAAACCCATAGAGAATTTATTACAAATGAAGTTATATTACTATTTGGAATTTTTATCCTAAACATTTGTAATACTATATATTTTTTAAATCACATTTCTGCCACAAATACAATAATTACTAGTTTCAAAAAAGCAGTTCCTTAGTAAAAAGGCATTTTGGATTCAGCCACTAGAGAGCAGTAGTGAGACATTGGAAAATTTTAAGGCTCAAAGTTGTATGGGAAAAACTTCCTTGCTTTGTACTTAATAACATTATTTTTCTTATCATGATTTATTTAGATCTCCTATAAAAATTAAAAATATAAATTATATTTTCAGTAATCCATGCCTTACTGTATGAACATATGATTACTCTGTTCTCAATACTACAATGCATTTCTTCCAAACATTAACACAGATATCAAATGTATGCAAAAAAATAACACCTTAATAAATAAAGCCCATTAAACAGTATTTGAACTCTGCAATGGCTTTTCTACCCTTTCTTTACTCTAAATTAAATAATCATTCTGTGAGTACACAGACTCATTCCACAGCAGTGATTCTACAATGTTGGAAGATGTTATTAATGGGATTATAAGTATAAAAACAGTTAAGAAAACCATTGTTTCCAATTCCTATACTCCTAAATAGTCTCAGATAGGTATTTCTGAAAATCATATCTACATTTTTAAATACTCTGTGATAACAATTGATGACTTCTGGTCACACTGACATTTATGAAAAGGCATTACTGTTGCCATGTTTTCTTCATCATATCAAATTGTTTCCACATTTGGCTCTAGCCAATTTGGCTGAGTGGATAGAGTGTCAGCCTGTAGTCTGAAGGGGCCCAGGTCTGATTCAGGTCAAGGGCACATGCCTGGGTTGCAGGCTTGATCCCCAGTATAGAGCATGAAGGAGGCAGCCAATCAATGATTCTCTCATCATTGATGTTTCTATCTCTCCCTCTCCCCTCCTCCTCTCTGAAATCAATAAAAAAATTCAAAAAAATTGTTTCCACAAATGCTAATCAATCATATTTCCTCAACAATCTAAATGCTACTAATACCCATTTATTTAATCCATACAAATGCTCAAATTGTGCTGGGACACAAAGGTCCCTTTGTTCACTCCTCCATTTGAGACCAATAAAAAACCAAAGACTTAAAAATCAGAAATTTCTTGTGTTATTGAGGACATATCTTTTCCTAATTAAAAAATTAACTTCTTGTGCAATTATTTAAAAAAGGTATCAAGTGCTATGGAAAAACTACTAATTTGCAGAATTTGGGAGCAGGGATTCCTATAGGTTACATTTGGTGTCAAATGCAAAAACAATTTTGGAGTGATGAGTAATAAGCAAAACTCAAAATTACAATTTCTTCATGAATTAAGAAATATTTTTTTCCTCTTAATCTTAGTTCTTTTAAGGTTTTTACATTTAAATAACATAACAGATTCAATATGTATTTTTCTGGCAATGTACAATCCAAAAGAAAACAAGCATAACCTTCCTATTCACGTTTTAATAATAATTTTCTGTGAAGCCAAAAAAAGATTTAAAGTAAATGTGGGTGACCATTTACAAAGTGAAACCAGATGCAGCAATACTAGAAATGTGAAGCTCCTCATTCACTGAAAAAAACAATGGATAACTAAAATTGATACTCATAACAAGGTTTTTAACAGTGAAATTTCCGTCTTTACTATGCAATAAAATGAAAAAAGGGAGCACATATGCAATAGGAAACAGAGTATATTAAAAACTTAGACCCTTAGATTCTTACTTTTGATTTTCTTCTTCTTCTGATTCTTCATGCTGGTCAAATAACTCCCATTTAGAAGTTGTTACAGCTGGATGAAAGGGAAAAAAAGTTCTAATACCGTAAGATAAGTTAGCATTTTTGCAGAAGCTTAGTGGAAGCCCAGCTGTAGCACTGAAATTTTATATTACAGAAGTTATATATTCTTTGGCCATTTCTATGCCAAAATCTTTCTTTCCTCCTCACACCTACACTATACTTTTATTCAAATTCATGAAGTGACAAATACTGTTATCCTTATTTCTGTGCTAGATGGTAAGATTTCATTAGAACCTACAAGTATTAACAAATACAGATTATAAGCAGCAGGATACATGTCCAAGTAAGTATGAAAAGTAGATCTAAGAAAAGCACTATGGAAGGACCAAACCTTGGTTTCTCTGAAACTGACTTCTAAGTAGATTTCCACACAGGTAAAGCCTCCCATATACATTTTCTACTGAAATGCCTTAACCTGAAAGGGTTTTAGATATTTCTCTAATTACTCTCAAAGCATAAAAACGGAAAGATCTAAGGAAATTATAACAGGTACCACTATGAAAACTTAGCCACTAGACCTAAATCTGGTAACACTGGGTCTTAAGGCTGCAATATTGTAAAACATAAAAACATACTCATATATTCCAATGATTGATTTTTAAGTACTGAATTTTGTAAAATTCAGTATTTGTTTTTTACTCACCCTGTGCTTCCAATTCAGACTCATCTACAGCTTCCCATTTTGATGGAGCAACTTTAAATATAGGCTCATTCTTCTTTGAGTCTTCAGTGGCATCCACTATGAGGAAACATAAGCCATTACCATTAACCCTGACTTCTAGGGGATGACTTAAAGAGTTTATGGGTATTCACTGTATCGCTATTTTTAAAACACGCCAATACCTGACCTGTTTTCTCTCAGACTGTCAAATTAAAAAACAACAACAGATAACACAATAGCTGTCCAGTGTGAATGAATCAAAATTATAACTTTTTTTTGTCAAAGTGGTATAAAATGGTATTTTTGGTGTGCTGCATGCAGAATTTTAGTAATTATAGTTTATGTATGTGCCATGAGATGAAAAGGTTGAAAAATCACTACAATGTATTAAAAATAAAAATAATAAAAATAAGGCCACACATGGACTAATAATTCTAGTGTCAAAAACAAGGATTATGCCCTGGCTGGTTTGGCTCAGTGGATAGAGCATCAATCAGCCCACGGATTAAAGGGTGTCAGGGTCCCAGGTTTGATTCCAACCATGGTAACACATACAGTGGTTACAGACTTAATCACATTCCTGTGTGGGGCGCATGTGGGAGGCAACCAATCAATGTTTCTCTCTCTCTGTTTCTCCCCCTCCCTTCCATTCTCTCTAAAAAAATCAATGGAAAAATATCCTCCGGTGAGGATTAACAACAGCAACAAAACAATAAAAATAAATAAATAAATAATAGAAAATAAAAACAAGAATGTGACTACACAACTCTCTGAGTCTGAGATCAAATTTTTAAATAGAATATAAATCAACTCAGAATATGTAGGCTATTTTTATTTCAAACAAATGGAGAAGTAAAAGAATCTTTAATACCTTTACTTAAATTACCATTGAAACCACAGATAGCATATATCATGCAATATCTTAAGATATTTCAAATGTAATGGAGATTGCATAGAATTCTTACTTCCAAAACTGATTTTTGCCAGCTAAGAAAACAGTGTATTTGTTAGGAAGACTAATAATAAAAACAGAATTGATAAAACCAGGCACCTGGGACTATGAATACAATTGAGCACAAGATTTTACCTTTAGCTTCTTGACAATTAATACAAAAAAAGAGCCCGACTGGCTCAGTGGTAAGCGCTGGCCTGTAAACCAGGTCACTGTTCAATTCTCAGTCAGGGCACATGCCCGGATTACAGGCTTAATCCCCAGAGGGGGGTGTGCAGCAGGCAGCCAACCAATGATTCTCCCTCATCACTGATGTTTCTATCTCTCTCCCTCTCCCTTCCTCTCTGAAATCAATATAAATATAATTTTTTTAAAAAGACAAAAAGAGAAGCTTGTTAATAGGCTAACTGTCCCAAGAAAAAAATGTGACCAGAAAGAGTATCTTTTCTTTGCACAGTCAATTATATTACTTGTATCTGAATTTGGTAAAGACAGAAATAAAAAAAAAAAAAGGTCAATGGCTGACATCTTATTCAGAAATTATAAGCTTTTTCCATATCAGCTTGTGTGGACATTCAAGAGTTTTGGAATAAAACTTAGGTATTAACAGATTTAGATTTAATCTGTCTGAAGTCTGAACTTACAAGGCACTCCATCAAGATCATCATCAAAACTTTTTATAGGGACTCCATCAAGATCATCAATGGGAGCAGCATCAATAGGAATTCCATCCACATCTTCCAAAGGTGCACCATCAAGTTCTTCTTCAATAGGCGCACCGTCAAGATCTTCTGGTACATCCTGTGGAAACACACACAACAGTAACATTTTCTTCTACTTACTAAAGTCACATTGCTGAAGGTGAATTTGCAGTATAGAATAAAATAACCAAATGGATATCCACATTCCCAGATCCAATGTGAGGACAAGAGAGGAGCAAAAGTAGGTTTACAGTTGTTTGTATGGAAAATAATACAATCCTAAATAATAAAAACCTAATATGCAAATCAACTAAATGGTGGAATGACCAGTAGCTATGATGTGTGCTAACCACCAGGGGGCAGATACTCAATGCAGGAGCTGCCCCCAGCCCACAGGCCCCAGGCCAGCCAAGGTGGGTACCAGCAGGGAGGTATAACAACCCCAATCACCCCACAGACTGGCCCTGATCACCAGCCGGGCCTAGGGACCCTACCCATGCAGGAATTTCATGCACCAGGCCTCTAGTACTTAATAAGTAGTAATACAAGAATAAACTGTGTTTTGAGTACTCACAATTATACTTTGCTCCATCTTGTATTTTATGCCCTGGCCAGTGTGCCCAGTGGTTATGTCAGCCTGAGCATTCAAGGGTCTCTGGTTTTGATTCCCAGTTAGAACTACACAGCTGAGCTGCAAGTTCAATCCCTGTCCCAGTTGGGGCTTGTGAGGGAGACAACCAATCGATGTGTCTCTCTTATATCGATGTTTCTCTCACGTTCCCTTTTCTCCCTCCCTCCTTTTCACTTTCTAAAAATCAATGGAAAGAATATGCTTTATAATCCAGTCTGACAAAGAAACAGCAGTCATTCATTCATGCATTATTTATCAAATATTAACCAAGTGTTTACTGATGCCAGGTACTATGTGAGGCACCGAGTATATAATGATGAATGAAAAACAAGCTTGGTCCCTTGGTCTCTTCTGTCATAGAGCTTAGAATCTGGGAGGAGGGGAGAGCCAGGCAACCAGATAATCACAACAATCTTATCCTATATAATAGAAGGCTAATATGCAAATCGACTGAATGGCAGAATGACCAGTCCCTATGAGGTCACTGATCGCCAGAGGGCAGACGCTCAGTGCAGGAGCTGCCTCCTGGTAGTCAGTGCACTCCCACAGGGGGAGCACCACCCAACAAAAAGCAAGGCTCCTGGCTGGTGAGAGCAGCCACTCCTGCCTGCACAGCAGCACTAAGGAATTCCAACTGCCAGCTTAGGCCTGCTCCCTGGGCTGTCAATCAGACATCCCCTGAGGGTTCCTGGACTGTGACAGGGCGCAGGCTGGGCTGAGGAATCCCCCGAGTGCACAAATTTCATGCACCTGGCCTCTAGTACACATATAACTGCAACTAGGATGAATGCTAAAACAAGGAGTTATATCATACTATCAGAATACATAATAAGTAGTTTCACCTAAAGAGGTCAGAGAAGATTCTGACATTTTGCTTAAACTGAGGTCTGAAGATCTCAGGTAAAATAAAAAATACGTTCCAGAAAGAGCTATGGTAGGAAGAAACATTGTACACTGAAGAATAAAAAGAAATTGACACAAGGACCATGTGGTTGGAGCATGGATGCCAATTAGGAGTATCTTGTAAAGAAGAAAGTGAAAATATGACAGCTGAATTAGAATTATAAATACGAAGGATTCAAGAACTACTGAGGAGGTAAAATGCAACAGAATGGTGATGAATAGAATCCACTATATTGTGGTACATCTTTTCATGTACATACATACTTATATAGCTACTAGAAGCCTGATGCACAAAATTCGTGAGTGGGGGGGGGGGGGTCTTCACTCAGCCTGGCCTGCACCCTCTTCCAATCCAGGACCCCTTGCTCTAGCGCTCGTCTGCTCAACTTGCTGCTGGCCACTGCGCTCACCAGCCAGGAGCCCAGTTTCTGGCTGAGCAGTGCTCCAGCTGTGGGAGTGCACTGACCACCAGGGGCCAGCTCCCACATTGAGTGTCTTCCCCCTGGTGGTCAGTGCACATCATAGCAACTGGTAGTTCTGCTAGTATTTCTGCTGTTCCATCAACTTGCATGCTAGGGTTTTATTACATAGAATCTTTAGTCTAACAAAATAAAATCCTACTACTAGATTCTCAATTACTTGCTTTTTTCTACTGGTATACAGTAAATCTTTTCATATCATCAAATAAAAAACCAGTCATTGATTTTCACATAAGGACACAAAACAGAGAATTTCTGTTATAAATAATCTCAACTAGTGAGTTCTAGTAATTCCAGCAACAAAATCTACTATTTAGTGGTAAAAAGTAAATATTTTCATGAAGAATTTTCCTATCTGTAACATATAACACCTTCACGATCCCCAGAAAAATATTTTAAAATTATCAGACAAGATACAAGAATCAATCAATGAATGCATAAATTAGTGAAACAATAAATCAAGATTTCTAATGTTTTCTCTCTTTCTCCTTTCCTCTAGTTCTCTTTGAAATCAACATATAAAAATCATCCTAACATATAAAAACCCTGGGTCTGTCACATCCTCAACGACCGGGAGGCTTGACCAACCATAAGTCAGTCCTGCAATCAGTGCTGGGTTGCCATGGAAACCCAGCACTGACTGCTAAAGGGGCTGTGAATCAGGCCCGGAGAGAGGCCTGAAGAGAGAAGCAGGGTCTTATCCATGCCTCTGTGGCAGCTGTTGATCAGCACTTGCTTCTCTCTTTCTTTCCAGGCCTGATCAGCAGCTGCACCTCCATTTCTCTCCAGGCATCCACTGGGGCTACTGATCAGCCCCGCCTCCCTGATCAGGCCCTGTTGATACACAAAGACGCTGACCGGCATAGAAACCGACCAATCAGAACCAAATTGGCCAGCAGAGGAGGGCAGATGGGGGCGAGATCAGGCCTGTAGGGGAGGGCAGTTAGAGGTATCAGGCAGGCAGAGGCAGTTAGGGGTGATCAGACCGGCAGGAAAGGGCAGTTGGGGGCAAGATCAGGCCAGCAGAGGAGGGCAGTTTGGGGCAACCAGGCCAGCAGGAGAAGGCAACTGGGGGTGAGATCAGGCCGCAGGGGAGGGCAGTTGGGGGTGACCAGGCTGGCAGTGGAGCAGTTAGGGGGTGATCAGGCTGGCAGACAGAAGCAGTCTGGGCCATCAGGCATGCAAGCCGGCGAGTGGTTAGGAGTCAGCAGTCCCAGATTGTGAGAGAGATGTCCAACTGCAGGTTTAGGCCCGATCCCAAGGGGTCCCAGATTGGAGAGTGTGCAGACTGGGCTGATAGACCCCCCCGCCCAATGCACAAATTTCATGCACTGGGCCTCTAGTTAAATACAATAATCAGACAAATACTCTGAGTACCTACCTCTGTTTCCTTTTCTTCAATAATATTTACAAGTCCTAAGAAAATATTTTGTAATTTGATCAAAAATGGTTCTGGATAAATTGCCCAATCTTCCCATGCTCTGAAGCAGGTCATTACCCGTTGCTAAACAAATAGGAAAACATAACAAATTATTTATGACAACATCTCAAACTTCATCTCATGAAAATAAATATCACAATTTGTTGAATTTTTCACTAAGCCAAAATTCCTTTTACAATTTAAAGAAAATAACTATCATTGTCATGTTTTTAAACAAATCAATGTCATTATTTAATTTAAAATAAATGAAAATGTCAATTAATAATGAAAAAGCAGCACTATTTGCTCTTGATCACCTAAGATCACTGTCCCATACATATCACTAGTGATAAACATGAGGCCATATTCTGAGAAACATTATCTTAGGAACTTATGAAAGCTAGATATCAAGGTATGTAAGATAGAACCCTTTATAATGCAATGAAGTACTTCCTAATTCTGGTTAACACTTTTTTTTTTTTTGGTCCCATCCCTATGCCTCTCTATATAAACTCTGACTTATAATCATTTAAAGTTAAAATATTTTAAGTGCTGTTGGTTTGTTTGAATCCCCTAAATGGTGCTGTCATTGGGTATCTTATCAAGCTAAAAAATTTCCTTATGTAAGTCTTCCTCCAATGAAAATATATCTATTTATTCAATTACTAGAAGCCTGGTGCACGAAATTCGTGCAGGGGGGTGTGTGTCCCTCAGCCCAGACTGCACCCTCTCCAATCTGGGACCCTTCGAGGGATCCTACTGGGTTTGGGCCTAAACGGGCAGTCAGACATCCCTCTCACAATTCAGGACTGCTGGCTCCCAACTGCTCCCCTGCCAGCCTGATTGCCCCTAATTGCCCTCTCCTGCAGGCCTGGTCACCCCCAACTCCTCTTTCCTGTAGGCCCAGTTGCCCCCAACTTCCCTCCTCTGCAGGCCTGGTCCCCCCTAACTGCCCTCCCCTGCAGGCTTGATTGCCCCCAACGGCCCTCCCTTGCAGGCCTGGTCCCTCCCAACTGCCCTCCCCTACTGGCTTGATCGCTCCCAACTGCCCTCCCCTTCTGGCCCTCTTGTGGCAGCCATCTTGTGTGTTGGAATGACAGTCAATTTGCATATTATTCTTTTATTAGATAGGAGGTTAGAGCTGTGATCAGCAAACTGCGGCTCGCAAGCCACATACGGCTCTTTGGCCCCTTGAGTGTGGCTCTTCCACAAAATACAGCCTGGGCAAGTCTATTTTGAAGAAGTGACATTAGAAGAAATTTAAGTTTAAAAACTTTGGTTCTCAATCGTTGTACTATTGATATTTGGCTGCTGACTAATGAGTTTACCAACCACTGGCAGAGAGGCCTGGTGCACAGGTGGGGGCTAGCTGGTTTGCCCTGAAGGGTATCCTGGATCAGAGTGGGGATTTCCTTGGGGCATGGGGTGGCCTGAGCAAGGAGTCTGTGGTGGTTTGCAGCTGGGCCATGTCCCCTGGCGACCCAAGCAGAGGCCCTGGTATTTGGGATTTATTTATCTTCTACAATTGAAACTTTGTAGCCTTCAGCGGAGGCCTGGGCTGGCCAGGTAATTGGCTTCCTCCATCGCTGGGGAAAACCAAGCCTCCTATTCACTCTGTAGCCAGAGCCATCTTGGCTGGGTTAATTTTCATACTCATTCCTGATTGGCTGGTGGGAATGGCTTGTGGGTGTAGTGGAGCTATGGTCAATTTGCATATTACTCTTTTATTAGATAAGGTATTTTGTTTAGCTTTCCTTAACACGGGATTACAGCTTAATAGGTCATAAAAACTAGTAACACATATACTTTGTAAACATGGATAATTAAAATGTATGTTTTTAATCCAGCCAGATTATAAAAGTTTAACAACAGGAATATAGTTCTAAGAAATGTATTGTTAAGTGATTTCATCATGCAAACATCAGAGAGTACACCTACAACACCTAGATGATACAGCTACTACACTCCTAGGCTGTATGGTATAACCCCATGTTTGGCAAACTGCGACTCTCGAGCCACATACAGCTCTTTGGCCCCTTGAGTATGGCTCTTCCACAAAATACCATGGCCTGGGCGAGTCTATTTTGAAGAATAGTGGCGTTAGCAGAAGTTTAAGTTTAAAAAATTTGGCTCTCAAAAAAAATTTCAATCGTTGTACTGTTGATTTTGACTCTGTTGACTAATGAGTTTGCTGGTATAGTCTATTGCTCCTGGAATACAAACCTGTGCAAGCTTGTTACTGTACAAAAACATGAGATTAACTCACCACGAGAGAACAATATTCAAGATATTTATGAGGCCGTTGCCAGGTAACACGACATACTATTTTACAGCAAATGTTTCCTTTAGTAGACAGAGTGTATTCTAAAATAACGATAAAGATGGCCTGGCTGGTGTGTCTCCAAGATCAGAGCGTCAGCCCACACACCAAAGGGTCACGTGCTAGATGCCCAGTCAAAACCACATACCTGGGTTACAGGTTTGATCCAGGCCCCAAGTTGGGGCAAGTGTGGGAGACAACCAATTGATGTGTCTCTCTCACATAGATGTTTCTCTCTCTCTTTCTCTCCCACTCCTTCCTTCCCTTCCACTCTCTAAAAATCAATAGAAACATACCTTAGGGTGGGGATTAATGCCCCCAAAAAATACAATATCAAAAAGCTAAGTATGTACATAAATGAGTATGTCATTTATTATCATTAACAAGTATTCTGATTATACATAATAGTACATAACATACTTTTATGTGACTGACAGCATTGAAATTTCTTTTGAGAGCCAAATTTTTTAAACTTAAACTTCTTCTAACACCACTTCTTCAAAATAGACTTGCCCAGGCCATGGTATTTTGTGGAAGAGCCACACTCAAGGGGCCAAAGAGCCGCATGTGGCTCTAGAGCCGCAATTTGCCAAGAAGATGCTGCACTAGTCGTTATGATATCACTAGGCTAGGAGTGTTTCAGTTCCATTATAATCTTGTAGGAGAAACACTGTATTTTTAAAAATTATTATTTTTTTTGTTAATCCTCACCTGAGGATATTTTTCTATTGATTTTCTAGAGAATGGAAGGATGAGAGACACAGAGAGAGAGAAACACCAATGAGAGAGACACATCAATTGGTTGCCTTTGCACATGCTCCGAACAGGACTGGGGCGATTGAGCCTGCAACCCAACTAACATGTCCTTGGCCAGAACCAAACCTAGGAGCCTTCACTCTGTAGGACAACACTCTTTTCACTAAGCCAAATCAACCAGGGCCCACCATTATTTTTTACTAAAATGTCTTTATAATGCATTACTGTACCACTGCAAAACAAGTGATCTTCTGAGTGAGTTTTTAGAGAAGTGCAGACTAATTTTCAGCGAAAAGTACTTAAAACTAAAACAATCGACAAAAAAACACTAGATGATACATTCTAAATTTCAGGTATATTTCAAAATGAAGGTAACATCACAGTAAATTTTAGAATAATTTCTGAGTCAGGCAAGTTATGTTTTATATCCTATATAATAAAAGTCTAATATGCTAAGTGTCTGATTGATTGGTCAGCCATTCAATATGCTAAGGCCACTCAACTGGGTGTTATGACATGCACTGACCAGCAGTGGACATACGCTCTAATAGGTTAGCTTGCTGCTGGGGCCCAGCCTATCAGGACTGAGCAAGATGAGCTGGATGTACCCTAGAAGCTTTCCCCCAAGGTCCCTCCCCAGCTGGCCAACCTCCAGCATCCCTCCCCACGATCATATACCGGTAGGGTCCCTTGGCCTGGCCCATGCCCTCTCGCCATCCAGGAACCCTCAGGGAATGTCGGAGAGCTGGTTTTAACCTAGCTCAGACCCAGTTACCCCACTGGTGGAACAGGCCTCTAGTATGTCTTATATACTTTTCTAGCCCTTCTCAGTTCCCACCCCCCATATTTAAGGCAGCAAAAATAATAAAAGAGTAAACATACCTTAAAGTTTTCAGACTGTAAATGGCCTTGAATTGTACGATAGGTAGCATTGAGGTCTGAAAATATCTGACATAACTTTGTTTCAAAACTGAAAGTGAAATAATATAATCTTAAAACAGAATATTTAAAAATCCCTATCTACTTCAGTGTTCTAGCCAAACCCCTCCCAAACCTAAAAAAACAACAACAAAACATACCAATAAATTAAATAATCTTGTAAAAATCAAGAATTAGGTGCTTAACCTCTAAAACTGTAATTCAATTGCTTTAACACCTAATTCTACATTTTTCTTCTCCAAAATCTCTAAAAGAGTCTTAAGTAGTAGTTCCTTGATTAGCAAGGAACTTTACATCTGACACTTTGAGCCACCTAGTCTGAACTCTTTGTTTTATAAAAAAGAAAATGAAAGAGTTAAGTGACTTTTCCAAGGCAAAAAACACACACACACAAAAAAAACAAATAGGAGAGCTAAAATTAGAAACCCACATCTCCAAATTTTCTCTCAGAGTCTGTTAGGGAGGAAAAATTTCCTTAATTCATAAAATAAACACCAAAAGGAACTCTAGGGAATTATGGAAAAGTTCTAAATTAAGTACAGATAAGCAACATAATTTCCTATTGCCGGGGAAAACAGTAGCAATGAACTACAACAATATAATGATGATCAGAAGAAAACACGTATTAGTTAATGCTTTGTCTTTTGTCCCTTCCTTTGTTTGCCACTGTTTCAGTTTATTTATTATATAAGTGGCTAAATATTCAATAAAAAGGTTACTTTTTAGCTGGTCCTATTTGTCTTGTTACCAAGTTAACCAATAAAAACTTTTAAAAAACCTGCTACTTTAGATTAAAAGTTTAGTTCAATGAATGTAATCCAATTTTTTAGAATATTCTATGACTACAAAGAAATTCAAATTATTTATTGGAGGGTGTTAGCAAAACAGTGCTCTCTTCTCAACTCCTTACCCTGAAGTATTTTATTTCAGAAATATCAATTTACATCATTATACTTACAATTTCCTATAATATGAAGCATTGGCAACTTTTGCTGAAGAATTGTACAAAACATCAGAAACCAAATATAATCTGGCAATCTAGAATACCAAAAGATAACATAAAACCAATTAAAAATAAAAACCATCAGCATACAACATACCTAGAAAAAGAAATCCATGTTGAATTCTTTGGAATCAGTATAATAAGGCTAATGTGTGCAATTTAATAATCATGACTAATTAGAATAGTTATAAGAAATTCCAAAAACTTGACTTTTGCAGGGATAAAACTTTAACTCATTTACATTTAAAACTGTTAACTTTGTCTGTCAATTAACATAACAAGACTGCATAAGAAAATATTTCCTGGCTAAAGTTCTTCATGTAAAAAAGGAAATCAATTTCGATCCAAAGAGTCAACAATATCTCCCCTTTTAACTAATCAATCTATTAAAAATAAATCAGCTGGCACACAACTCAATAAATGTCTACATGAATAAATTACAAATTGACTCATTAATTACTATATGATGAGGAAGCTTGGCAAAGTACGCACTCATTTTAACTTATAAGCCCTCCAAGAATTAGTTGGCTAGTGATAAGATCTAGGAATGAAAAGCAGATCTTCTTTTACTTGTTCGAATTTCTAAATTCAAGAGGGATTATAATTTTTAAATTAGATATATAACTCAATAACCTAATCAACTAGGAATTAAGCAGTATCTTATAAACAATTAACTTAAGTGGTTTATATAATCTATATGATTACTTTCTTTTCTTAAAAATGTGTATTTTTGAATTTTGTAATTAGACTTAAAAATCTCAATGTAATAATATTAACCAAAGTCCATCAGAATGAACAACAGCTTAAATGGTTTCATGAAAAAACAAAAACAAAAAAATCATACCTTTTTGGGAAGGGGTGTCTTTAGGATTGACAGTGATTCAGTAATGCAATCCACTATTTCTTCAGCAGCTTCAGCATTATTAAGACAGAAAACCATTGCATCTCCAATATCATTTTTCCTTGGAGTTAACCCCCGCAGGATTTCTTCTAATTTGTCCCTCTGTCTAAATACAAATTTCAAATGTCCTTATAGTTTCCACTCATAGACTTAATTTCTTTAAAACCCAATCAGTAAAATAATTCTGAAGATTAAAGTGTGTTAAATCTGATTTGTGAAGATAGCAGCATAGGTAAACACCTATCTTGCTGCACCACACAATAATTTTAAAACTTCAAAATAATGACAGAACAAACATCATCCAGAATCACTGGAAAGCTAGCTGAGTGAAAATTCCACAAATAAAAGTAAAGATAGAACACTGTGACTCAGAGGAGGGGCAGAGGGCAGAGTTGAGGATATGCATGGAGGCAGAGGTTTAGAGCCGGGCGCACGCGCAATAGGGCAGACGGCTGCAAACCCGACTGGTTTTCTTGAAAGGGGAGGGAGACAAAGACGTCCCACTGCACTGATTCCCCAGTTCCAGGCGAGGTCCGAGGAACTTACATTCATACGGGGTGAAACTGGACAGTAGGGAAGCATGCTGAAACTCGGGCACTGCAGAGGTCTGCGAGCTTGTGGAGAGGGCACATAAACGGGAACTGCAGAAGCGCATGAGCATGCACAGAGGACTCGTGACTTACTCTCTCGTTCGGGAAATCACCAGTCTGCATTGTTGTACAACCCTGGGTGAGATGTTGGGTGTGCAGACTCATTTGGGGAGAGGCTGAATTGTCTGGCAGTGGGTAGAGCTCGGCGGCAGCTTTCTCTCAGAGGTGCGAGCAGCCATTACCACCAGGCACAGAGACCCAGGTGCCGAATAGGGCAGAGCTGACGGATCACAGTTGCCTACTCAGCCCAGAGACTCCGCCCATCCAACTTGAGCACAATGGCTCTCATAACATAAACAGAGCAGATCCTCACAGCCAATTGGCCTGGAGGTCAAACCCTCCTAGTGCTAACAACAATAATCTAGGCTTAACTTCAACAAGACTGTGCAACCCATAAAGGGCTGCACCAAGAGTATCCACCTCAGGTAACTGGGGAGGCTGAGCCACTGTCCCTTAGAGGACATCTACCACACAAAGCTAATCGACCAACTCAGGAAAGCAGCCACAATGCAGAGACATGGAAAGAAATCAGATGTGAAAGAAATGGAGGGGAAAAAAACGACTGGACATAGACTTCAAAACCACGGTTATAAGGTTTTTCAAGAGGCTCCTAGAAAAGACCAATGAACTTAATCAGACCTTCGAGGAAATGAACGAGACCTACATAGATATGAACGAAACCCTCAAGGATATGAACATCTGAGACCCTTGAGGATATGAAAAAGGACCAAGTAGAAATTAAGCATATACTGACTGAAATAAAAAATATTATACAAAGACCTAAACGCGATCTAGAGGACCGCAAGAACCAAGTCAAAGACTTGAAATACAAAAAGGCAAAATCCACTTGGCTGGAAAAGGAAGAAGCAAAAAGAATCCAAATAATTGAAGATAGTGTAAGGGGCCTCTGGGACAACCTCAAGCATACCAACATCCGAATTATAGGGGTGCCAGAAAAAGAGAGAGAGCAAGACAATGAAAACCTATTTGAAGAAATAGTGACCAAAAACTTCCCCTACTTGATGAACGAAATTGACTTAAAAGTCCAAGAAGTGCACAGAACCCAAAACTATAGGAATCCAAAGAGGACCACACCAAGGCACATCATAATTAAAATGCCAAGAGCAAAAGACAAAGAGAGAATATTAAAAGCAGCAAGAGAAAAACAGTCAGTTACCTATAAGGGAGCACCCATACGATTGTCAGCGGATTTCTCAACAGAAACTATTTAGACCAGACGGGAGTGGCAAGAAATATTCAAAGTGATGAATAGCAAGAATCTACAACCAAGATTACTCTACCCAGCAAAGCTATCATTCAGAATTGAAGGTCAGATAAAGTGATTCACTGTTAAGAAAAAGCTAAAGGAGTTCATCACTGCCAAACCAGTATTATACGAAATGCTGAAAGATATTCTTTAAGAAGAGGAAGAAGAAAAAGGTAAAAATAAAAATTATGAACAACAAATACACATCTATCAACAAATGAATATAAATCTGATTTGTAATAAGTCCCCCCAAAATGTTACTTTTTTTAAAAAAAAGAACTTATATGAGGAAGAATAATCTTCCTGGCAGTAAACAATTCCAGTGACTTTTAGTTTATAAATTATGTCATTTTAAAACTATGGGCACTTTCTCAAGAGTTTTTCAGTTGCACTATAATCTTGTAGAAGAAACACTATATTTTTAAAAATTATTTTTTTTTTTGTTAATCCTCACCTGAGGATATTTTTCTATTGATTTTCCAGAGAATGGAAGGAAGAGAGACACAACGAGAGAAACATCAATGTGAGAGACATACATCAATTGTTGCCTTTGCACAGCTCTGACCAGGACTGTTTTATAAACTAGAAGTCACTGGAACTATTTATTAGTTTATGGCCAGCTAGTCAGTTCTTTTACGCCACTCCATTGAAAAAGAACCTTCCTGTTCTTTACCCTCCTTTGAAGAAAGGCAGTTACTTTAGCACTTCTACATAGCATTAGGAAAGGGTAAAACAGGGACTGATAAACTTCTCCTGTAAAGGATCAGATAGTAAATAGTTTAGGCTATGGTTTCTGTCTCAGTTACTTGGCTGCTGCTACACCACCACAGAAAAGGCCGATGCACAGAGGACTCGTGACTTACTCTCTCGTTCGGGAAATCACCAGTCTGCATTGTTGTACAACTCTGGGTGAGATGTTGGGTGTGCAGACTCATTTGGGGAGAGGCTGAATTGCATGCACAGAGGCTGAATTGCATGCACAGCAGCCCTAGATAGCATGGAAAGGAATGGACATGACTGTGTTGCAATAAAACTTCGTAAGAACTGAACGCAGCCAGATTTAGCCTGTGGGCTATTTGTGGACCCCTAGTCAAAATAATGAGCATACATCTTCAGAAGCAAATATACTTGAAATATTATAGTTCCCCATTACCAAATGCAATCATAAACAATGCATCAATGCAACTAGATTCACATTTATAGACTATGCAGTGAAGTATATAATCTTTTTCCATGAGGTATATAGAACTTGTACTGAACATTTAGTAGTTACATTTTTTTTCTTTAAAAATAATTTATTTGTTTCTGATCACAAGATACAGGGAGGATGCAAGGGCAATGCCTGTGATCCCATGCTGTCCAACCCAGTCTAAGCATGTGATAGCTCGTACACCAGGCTCATCCTAACCCAAAGTGTTCACTCGCTTCCTAACTGCTGCAGAATACAATATCTGACCATGTGGGAAGTTTAAATTTGTTTACCACCTTCTTTGTAAATACTGAAACTGAACTAACTGCTGACTTCCTAAAGCTCTCAGAAAGAATGAATAGGTCCCAGGCAAACTATGCCTGTACAGCTCTTAAGAGCCATTTAAACCTTTTAGGAGGCCTTTCTTAAGCAGCAATGACTAAGGCCCCTTCTTTGTTCCTAGTCTACTACTGTCCACAGAGCCTTTAGCCTTGGATGGCAGCCCCTGGAGGTCCCCCATATCCGAGGACAGTGGTGAGGGCTCATTGGCCCCTTGAGTGTGGCTCTTCCACAAAATACCATGTGCGGGTGTGCACGTACAGTGTGACTGAAACTTTGTGGCCCATGCACAGAAGTCGGTTTCCGGCTCTGAAAAGAAATTTCAATCGTTGTACTGTTGATATTTGGCTCTGTTGACTAGTTTGCCAACCACTTTCCTATGGTTCAGTGAGGAAGGCCAGGCCAGGTCCAGCATGAGAAATTAGCAGTCAATTTTACTGCACTTGGATTGGAAGTCCATGACTTGAGGACGACCTCTGTGTATGTCAGTTTTCTTGTCCACATTCCTATTTGCTTTGCCTCAGAAGCTGATTTTCCTCCCTGTAATGGATCTTGGCCTTCTCCTGCCTCTCCTCCTCCAGACTGACTGTGGCTGCTGGTACTTTGAGGGAAATCTAATGAGCCAGGCATTCTGGGTAGGCCAACTTCCCTGGTAGACTTCAGATGCACACCCTTGAAGGCAGCAGGAACACCATTAGCTTTTTCTTATCATAGAGCAGTGGGATCCCATCAACATCAAACACCTTGAGGCAGTCCCAGGCCAAAGGCCTCACTTGGGTCTTGTGCAGCATGCCTCACACAGTCCGCCAAAAGATGCGGCTGGGGCTGGGAAGTGGTAAGGACCTTGGGATGGGTTGGTACTCATTTGTTTGCAGAGGAAGGCCAGTTCCTTCAATTTGTTTCTGTAAAAATTGCCAGAAATATTGATGTCTTCACAGTGCATAGTAATGATGGCTGCCAGGTGCCCAGGAGATCCTTGACCACTGAGCACCAGGGGACCTGCCCCTCCACCATCTTTATCAGCCACTTGAAAAAGATGTTTCTGCTTCTTAAACCAGGCTGACTTCACTGTTCCATAGCTGGCAGAGCACTCTTAAGAACATATGCACCCATGGTGGCCATATACTTACTATACACTGTAGAGATGCTTCAACAGTCAACCATCTGACCTTACTAAGCCAGACAACAATTTTTCCTCTTTATGTTGCATTCAGAGACAATATTTCTAAGACTATTGAGATAATTTTTGTTAGAATATGAAGTATTCCACTGCTTAAAAAATCATCACAAATTTTATTACTGATTTTATCAGTAGGAAGAGGTCAAGGTCAATAAAATACACATTTACTCTTGCTAAGATGTTTAAGCACATTTAAAAACTTTAAGATTAACATCTTACTAAGATCATTAATTAAAGCACCATTAAAGGACTTCTCTGAATATGTAACAGAAAGGGAATAAAAATCTTACTCTTCCTTAAGTGCTCCCTTTTTATTAGATTCCTCTACAAAAGCTTCTGTTTCTTGCTCTTCTGACATCCCATGCAGGTATGGATTTAATGGTGGTGGCCTCCAAAAAGATCCATTTTTGAACATACGAAAATCTTCTGTCCGCCACTTAGTTGGAGAATCTCCCTAATAAACACCCAGAATGTTATTAGAAAGCTCAAATACCTCAGTCAAAATTAACAAAGTAACTGCTTCTACTTGCCTGAAGAATAGAATAAAGCTTCCACCTATAGTAAACATGGGCTGGTGTCTGGTTTTCAAATAAGAATCTAAAATAAAACAAACCAATTAAACATCAGATTATTTTTTTAAAAATATATTTTATTAATTTTTTACAAAGAGGAAGGAAGAGGGGTAGAAAGTCAGAAACTTCAATGAAAGAGAAACATCAATCAGCTGCCTTCTGCACACCCCACACTGGGGATGTGCCCTTGACTGGAATCAAACCCAGGACCTCTTAGTCCACAGGCCAATGCTCTATCCACTGAGCCAAACTGGTTTTGGCTACACATCAGATTATTTAAGGAAAAATTGCATTCTAAGGAATTATAAACAAATGAAAAATATCTGTGTACATAGTTTTAAATAAAACCAAAAGCAAAGATCACTGAAGAGTAACTCCTATTCATGTCATGTGCCATCGATATTCTTCCTCACCCAGCCCCAGACTGCCTTCTTCATGACTGATATTAATACTCACAAGGCATATATGAATCTTGTTAAATCTTACAATTTTATTGTGTCCACTGAAATGTGCCAGATACTGTGTCAGACAATAAAGATATTTTCCCAAGATATAATTTTAAAAGGTGGTTTTTTAAAAACTACTTAAAAGTGTTAAATGAAATAGGTATAATTTTGATTCATTCACACACACACACACACACAAACAAAAACACGTGTTAAATGAATGTCTTAGAAGATAAGCAATTTCCTATAAGCCTCATTTATTCTACTATATCTTAGGAAAAACTCTTTCATTGAAAAGCATAATGAAATGTATTTTCCTCTTAGAGAATACTAAAAACAATGCTATTTTATAAACTAAAGCAAAATCAAATGGAAAACTGACCAAAATACATTCTAATTCAATTACTAAATCTGCCTTTTCATCCCACTGCAAAAATAACCTGATACTTTTGTAATTGTATTCTTGGAAATGTATCTAATTCCAAAAATGAAAAGTACTTTTAAAATTCATATTGATTATAAATGAAATGTGGTAAAGCATGCAGTGGAATATATTTTACACTTTAAAGTACTGAAATTTTTACAAATACTATAACATGCATAACCGTTGAAGACATTATGCTAAGTGAACTAAACCAGTCACCAAAGTACAAATACTATCTGATTCTACTTATATGAGGTACTAAAGTAACCAAATTCAAAGAGAGCAGAATGGTGACTATCAGAAGCTAGGTGAATCAAGGGAATGGGGAGTTGTTTAACTGATACAAAGTTTCAGTTATAGAAGACGAAAAAAGTTCTGGAAAGGAATTACTGGTTACGGTTACATAACAATGTGAACATACTTAATGCCACTGAATTGTATACATAAAAATGGTAAATTTTGTTATATATGTACTAGAGGCCTAGTGCACAAAATTTGTACACTGGGACAGGGAGGAGGGGGACCCTCAGCCTAGCCTGCGCCCTC